>CAJJDO010000013.1:0-46755 GCA_905183005.1 Paramecium pentaurelia | reverse complement strand
CGAGATAGACATGAATCTAGTTCTTCACAATTGAATGGTTAGGATATTGTATGTTAATAAAATTACTCATCCAAATTTATCAGATAGATGATCATCAACTCAACCCTAATTTTTTTCCATCTATTATCTTAAAAGTAATTCTAAATTTACTATGAATTTGTCTTATAAAATATTTATTCAAATTTCAAATACACTTTGACCTTTAAAAACTCTACTATAATGCCAATATACGAAGAATCCAATAGTCCTATGCCGCATTCAATTCTTAAATCTTTACTGAAACTTTTTTTTGTAATGACTTATTTTCTATTTTGAATTAATATTATTTAGAGTTTTTTTTTTCAATTTTAATACTATTTTTTTTATTTTTTTGATCTATCCTTACGAATCTAGTATTGTAAATAGGGAATTATTAAATGGTAAACAGAAAAAGAGATATAAGTAAAGAAGAATTTAACTTCTAAATTCTTTCTCAGATTTATGGTTATATAAGACACATTGTGTTAATTAATAAAGAACTGCAAAAAAGAAAATTAAGGATCTATTGAATGATTAAAAAGAAAGCAAGAAGAATAAATAATCACAGAAAAATATTGAGATATCCTGATGAACTATCAAAAGTAAGAAGTAGTGATTAAGCAATAAATACAAATAAAAATTTACATAATCAACAATATATTTTAACAAAATGCTTTTCAACATAGATGATAAGCTAAATTCTGACTCAAAATATTATATATTTAAAAGAAATAAATACGTAGCTCTTTCCAAAAATATTTCTTTTATTTTATGATAACACAATTCATTTTTCAAACAAAGACTGTATTATTATATGGTCTTCGTCTATTATTTATTTATTTTCAACTTCATGAAATTAATTCTCGGGGTAACATGATTCTCAAGGATTTAAGTCGCTTCGAGCATGATACAAGGGATTATCAGGAGCTGGGAGCCTATAATAAAAGAATTAGGTTAGGCTTTATTTGTTTTCGAGCTGCAACTAGATATTTATACATCTTATATAATTTGAATCTTTTGGTGTACAAGAAATCTCAACTTTTCTTAAATAGGTTTTGTCTCCTAACTGGGATGTACTCCATATGTTGGCTACGTATTCTAAGAGCTAAAATCTATAATTAATAGTAATAAAGGAAAAGCAGACTAATTTTTTGACCTCTCAAATGCATATGATATAGTAAGGAGAGATAAGATTTCTACATTAGGAAAAATATTTTGGAATATTCACTAAAGATGAAATTTATACTTATGAATATGGATACTTATTATGAATAATTGTATTATTCGATGAAAAAAAAATCTATTTTCATTATTCTGGTGATTTTGCAATTTCTACCTTTAATAAATCTATTTCATGGGTATCCAAATGATTTTAGGACAATGCCATACAAATTGGCTTTAAAATTAATATAAAAATTTGAACAATATGTAAATTGAAAGAAGTACTCATTTAAAATAAAATGAATCTTGTTAAAAATTTTAAGAAATTTGAAAAAAAGGTCAGGTCATATAAAGATTCTCTTCTAAAAGATTTCTTGTATGAATTATTGAATAGCAGGATTATAAGAAGAAAAAAGAAATCACAGATAAACCGGAGTTTTTTTTTACTAATTTATTCTAATAAATTAAATATGTGTATTAAATTTTAGATTAATCACAAATAAAAATATAGATGTTTGAGAATAAGAATGTTAAATCAAATAAATAAAAGAAATGGTCTCTAAGGATTTCGCTTTGATTCCTGAAAAAGAAAAAAATTGGATTAATTTATCCTATTAAATTAATTTAATTAAATTTTCTATTCTATCTTTTAATTTTGAAGAAATTTATCTTAAAATTCATTAGATTAATGCATTTCTGTGTTTTAAATTTATTGTATAAATGACGATAGAAAAGGAAGAGAATAGAATTTAACTTTTAGGTACCTAGAAATTTCATTATAATCTCAATTTATTACCCAAAATAAATTATGAGGACTAAATTATTACGTAAAAATTTGTCTTAATTTTTAATTATCAACTTTTTATTAATCTAGTCATTCTCCTTGTGAATAAGTAAATTTAGATTGAATATATATGATATAATAAACTGCCTCTTTAGAAGAATTGACCTTATTATAGACATCTAGTTCATAATATTTATTTAAATTAATAATTAAAGTGCTCTAATTGTCATCATTTAAGGTGTACTAAAAACGAATTTTCTAAAGAAGAATAATCTAGCAAGTGCAAGTTCGTTATTTAGTATGATTTTCATATATTTTTTTTTATGAGCTGTCTAAAATATCAAGAACACTGATGGATTAATCCATAAACTTGCTTAATAGTTCTGGTTGGAATCACTTAGTACATCTCCCCCCTTTCTCTTTCATGTCTGTCGAGCTTAAACTTTTAAAGTTTTCCTCCAGTACAGTTAGCCGGCTTTACTAAAATTTGGATTATTTTTGATTCTTAATGGAAATATTCTGAGTAAAGTAGATCAGTTCTAGTCATTAAGTGAGGTGCTGATTCAAGGATATCAAATTATGATCAAGGTTTTGGGAAGCGAAGAGATCCCATAAAAACCCATAGAAGAAGAATCTATCATATTATAATATAATAAGTAGCTTGTATGCATGATGAGTTATTGGAAAACATTGAATGAAAAGTGACGACTTCTAAAGCTTGGACAGAATTTAAGCCAAAAAAAAGGAAGGAGGAGAATCTTTTGAGAATAATAAAATATAGTAAGAAAAGAAAGATAATTGTATAAATTTGACACAGTCATTTTAACCTAAATTTAGTGAATGCCTTATTAAAAAGGTTATGTTAGAAAAGAAATTTGAGGATTTAATAATGAATTTTACTTACTTAGTATAATAAAATTTAGATTAAGAAAAAAGTAATATACAATAATTCAAAATTTTAGTATTCAAACTAGACTAAACTAAAAAACAAAATAATTATCTAATTGGGATGAGGGGTATTAATATGCATGCAAGAAATGTTAAAGATGAAACTAATAAAGTACTTTTAACTAAGTTTTACAACATAATACTGAACTTTATGACGAATTTAACTAGTTTAAGAAAAAGTATAAATATAAAATAAATTGCATCCACTCAGTCAAAGTTACTAAAATGAAAAATGAGACCAAATAAAGAATTAATTTAGAGATTAAATATTCAATTTATGGAGAAAATGATAATTGAAATTTATTATCTTATTAAATTAAATATTTATTTTAAATAAAAAGACAAACACTATAAGATAGTTCTTATTCTATAGAGGAATTTAAAATTTTTAAGATTTTTACAATAATTTTATATTTGGCCCACTGATTTAAAAATCCACAATTTATATTAGCTAATACTTATTTTAATTCCAATATTAGATTAATCAAGTTATTTGATAACTTTTGATAAAAAGATTTCTTTATAAAATGCTATTTAATCTTAAGATCCTACTTACTCTCTTTAAGCTATTTATATTTTAAAGGAATCATTAAATTAAATAATAAATTTATTTAATTGATAATTATTCAGATCAAACTTTATTCTAAACTAAATATATATGAAAATAGTATCTGCTTAATTTAAATAGTTAGACTATTTTTTTTTTTGATAATACATCAATAGCCCTAAATGGAATTAATTCATATTAATGCTATACTAATTTATTTTATTTATTCTAATAAAATTCTATAGAAATCGTTTGAATTATTTATTCCATATTCTTTTACTGTTTATAATCATTTTTAACTTTTTTTTTGAAAAAGAGATGACTTTATTGTTGTAATTATTGTACTGTTTATGTAAACAAAGAGCCATGTTAAAAACACTTATGAAACAAAAAAGCAACATATTTAATTACAAGCTAAAAATAATCATTAATAAATATTGTTTATATCTATTTATTTTATTATCTCATTTATCATATTTCCATTCGTTGATTTTTTTGAATCCCTCATTCATTTTATTCCATTTTTATTCCATAGACACCCATGTGCCAGTTTTTTTCCATTATAATATTTACCAATACAAGTTATTAGTTTGAAATAATAAAATCCTTCTTCCAAATCAATCCACTTTCCAATCTTTAATTCATTGCCGCTTTCATCGAATAATCCACCACCACTGAAATCAGTTGCACATATGAAAAATTTATATAATATATTTACATTTTTAAGAATTGACTATTACTGTCATTCCTGTACTCAATATCCCATCTGCCAATTTTTTTGCCATAATCATATTCACCCTTATAAATTACTTATTTATTATAATAAAATTCGTCATCCAAATCAATCCACCTTCCTATCTTAATTCCATTACATCCTTCATCATATTATCCACCACCACTATTTAAATAAGAATATTATCAAATTAAATATTTTACATCTTTTGATTTTCATACAAAATATCCCATTCACCAACTTTTTTACCATTTTTATATTGACCCTTTTATGTTACCTGAGCAATACATCTATTTCCATCCAATAGTTCAACCCAATTATCTACTTTAATACCAACACCTCCTTCATCATATAATCCTCCACCACTAAATATACACAAGCAAATTAATATTAAAATCTTATAATCTATTGTTACATTTTTTAATTTTCTTAACTGTCCAATAACCAAATATCCCATTTACCAATTTTGTTGCCATTTTTATACTCACCATTGTGCGTTACTTAACAATTACAACAAAATCCGTCCAAAATTTCTACCCAATTACCCCACTTAATTTCATGACCTCCTTCATCATATGAACCGCCCCCACTGAAAACTCACAAATTATTTTTATTATAATAAGTATATAATGTTTTTACATCTATTTATTTTCTTAAACATCCTGAAACTAAACATCCCATCTACCAACTTTTTTACCATTTTAATACCTACCTTTGTAAATTACTTAAGAATAATTGTTAAAACCATTCAATATTTCCACCCAAAGACCCAACTTAACTCCATCACTTCCTTCATCATATAATCCACCACCACTGAAAACACACACACAAAAATTATTATTAAACTAAATATTATATTTTTACATATTTCGATTATTATCCAAAATATTCCATATACCAAGCTTCTATCCATTTTTATATTCACCCTTATACATAACTTATGCTTCATCATTAAAGTTCTCACTTAACTCTATCCATTAACCTTTCTTTTAAGCTTGCTCATTGTAGAATCCACCACCACTAAATCTTAAACTCAATAATAATACATCTTTTTATTCCCATAAAAATAAATCCATAATCCACTTTTCTAGTTATTTTAGTATTTTCCAAGTTCGAATACTTAACATTTGCTATTATTGAACTTAATTAATAATTTACCCACAAAACTGCTTCATGATTTCCTTCCAAATACCTTATTTAGACCCATCCTCTGAGTAATATCCACCAACTTAAGAGAGATATTTTCCTTTCCAATAAGCAGTCCATTTTCCAACCTTCTTAAGATTCTAATCATAATTCCCATACCATTAAAGATATTAGATTTATTCAAAATTAGTAAAAACTTCAGGTCTCTGTAAAGAGTCTAATAATTTTTCTCTAATAATTTAATTTAAATTATTTACATTCTATGTATTGATCCATCAATAATGTATATAATTTCTTTTTATCTACTAAGAGTTATTTTGCAATTTTTCTAAATCCATCTATGTTAATTGGAATGCCAATATGTGCATTCATATTCTTAGATAATATTTTGGTTTTCATTTTAACCATTTTTTGTCTTTTATTATTAAGCACTTTGCTAAGAGATTTTATCTTTTTTATTCTAAAAACTTTTATTATTTGAACAGGCATTTCCCATTTTTTAAATTTAGGATTTAAATAATTAATATTTTAGTAATTTTTATTAATTTTTAGAATTTAGGTTGCTAAATGCCAAAATGAAATATTCTTACTCTATTATATTGCCATTAATTCATTTTAATTTAATATTTTTATCACTATTCAATCTTTAAGAGAAACTATTCAGTTTTTATTAGAAGAACATCATTTTTTATCAGTTATAATTTTTTTAATTCTATATAAAAATGAAATATTTATTTAAATACACACTGAAGATTTATACTTGTCAAAATAAATTTTGGATACTAAAAGCAATTTAGCCATGTGATGGTGATTATTGAAGATAGAAAAATATGAAATAATTATTATGATAAACATTTAGATACAAACACAAATTTATTGTATTCATTTAGAAATAAAGATGACCCAGAAAAAGTATTTTTTCAAAATAATATATTTAGAAGGAAGAAATTGTAATTAGAGATTACATAATCAATAAAAATAATCAATAATTAAAGATCTAAAAAACAAACAGTGTTATATAAAACATAAATATTGTGTTCTTCTAAACTTAAACTTGATATCTATTCATAACCTAAATAATTTTATATAATTGTTATCATAGGTGAAAAATGAAAATTTATAAATACAATTCATTTTATGTTAAATATAATAATTTAATAACACAAAAAAAACATCATATGCTTTGATTAATCTAAATTTAATTCAAAGAATCATATTTGGAAGTACTTTTTAAAATGACAAAGGTCTTTGATTTAAAAAAAATAAAATGAGACATAAGTGTGAAAAAGTTTATAATAAAACTATTATTCAATGCAGATGATTTGAATGGAAACTCTTTTGAATTTTTATCAAACAAAAGTTCATTAATACTAAATTTAAATTAAAGAGGAAAATAATTCTATTTCAGAAAGATCCTAAGAAAAATGAACTTTAATCTATTTCTTTTTCATTCTTAAGATTAGTCCTTTTCTTCATAATTATGAGTTAACTTTACATTTATAAAAGTCTGAATTATTTTTAATTTTTGAATATGATTATTTAATTTTAATCACTTTAAAAATATTAATAATCTAAATTGCTACACTTGATTTAGAGAAAGGTGAAATGATTAAGCCAATACCTTTTGGAATTTTTTAATTCTTTCATTATATATAACTCCTATTCCTTCCTAGACTAGCTAGTAAAAAGTGGAATATATAAAATATCTATTTCACTTTTGAATATACAAAATGATCTAATAATAAAGCTCAAATTTTTATCAATTTTTGGTATCATACTAATTCTCTCTTCTCTTTCAATAAATATATTTATATTCCTTATAATTTTGTATTTCTAATTATTTTTCTTTTAATTGGGTTACACATCAAACCTGACACTCTTCGTAGATTCTGTGTTACTTAATTTTGCAAAACCTTATCATTTGTAATTACAAAAAGCCTTAAGTTCTTGATTAATGCTATCAATATATGAAAATACTATTGAACTTTTTAATTAAATAAAATAGAAATAGTAATTAATTTACAATCAGTTAATCTTTCGCAATTTTCTCTATATATAAACTAGCAAGGAAGCCAAAATTCCTCAGTTTTATTGTTAACAATAAGATTAATAGATTATAGTATGCTATTATCAAATGAAAAAATGTTTATTTTTTTTGTTTGAAAAACCCTTGAATTTAAGTAGAAGATTAAGCGTATGAAATATTAATTTTTTTCAGTATAAAAAGTAATATTGATTTTGAAAAACAATTTCTTAAAATCCCATTCATTTGACATACTATAAAAATATTTATCTACCCTAATTTTAAAAGGGTATCAATTATTAGAATTGCAAAATCTTATAGGTTGAACAAAAATCATGTAAAAAATCAATGGGTAATGTAAGTGAATATGATGGAGATTGAAAAAATGATAACAGACATGAGAGGGCGAATATAAATCGATTTATGAACCTTTTTAGTAAAATTGATCCTTGAATTGAAACTAATTATATAGAGAAGTCAAACAGATATTTATATATTTATTTATTTCCTAATACTATTGAAGATGGTTTCATTAATAAGATTTAAGACTTATTAAGTTTAAGAAAAAAAATATTATTTCAATAAATGAAAATAAATTAACTTTAATTTAAGCATAGATTTCACTTCAATATAAATGAACTCTAGACTTAAATAGGATTTACAACAGAATATATTTCAAATGCTACAGCAAAATCATAAAATAAGTATTTTGTAAATTAGAGGATAAGATAATTTTATAAATTTTTATGTTATTTAACAAACTATGATAAAATAAAAATATTATATAAGAATAGATGAACAAATGTAATAAATATTAAACTCCTTTTAGATTAAAATTTAATATATTTATTCAACATGTTATTCAAACTATCCAAAATTAAAAATAATATTAATTGATTTTATAGAACAAATAAATATCTAAAATATTTAAAAAAACTGAATAAATTATAATTATATAATTCTACTTATATTAAATGATATTTATTAGAATGTTAAACCATTAACATTTCTATCAGTATTGATTGATTTAATTATTTTCTTTTTTTAAGATACTCATGATAAGCATTTATGAGAATTCAGTTATTTTATAATATTATCTATTATTAATAATCTCTTTTATATCTGATTAATCTTTATAATTAGCTCTTAATTTTACTAAGCATTTTTATTTTATTTAATTTTCTATAATATCAATCTGTTTTTCCATTTATTTTTATCTATTTCCATTGCTTCTATAGTCATCTGATTGTAACTATTACATAAAATAGTGTTATATTTTTGTAATATATCTTAAGATTCTTTCTCCTTTTTTGTGTTTTCTTCCTAATTTTCGTTTAATTTAAATTAGTCTAGCTTTTAGTAATAATTTAAATTGTTATTCTATTAAATATTTTTTAGTTTATTTGCCTCTTCTTTAATTCGTTCATAATATCTTGTTAGGTGATACTATTTTATATAATTTAATAAAGCATGCAATATTTTATATGATTTCAAATTTTATTGATTAGCTTCTTTGAACTTTTATATTTCATCATTCTAAGGAAATTATATCGATAATTCATCTAATTCATTACATAACTGAAGAATTCTTTTTTTTAATTCTTTTAATTATTCAGGGTTTAATTATTTATTAGATATATTTTAGTCTATTGAATAGAATATTATTGATAATTATTCTTCTCGCAGTTTTAAATATTCATAATTCTTAATTACATTTTTACTCAGCTAATTAAAAAGTAATTCATTATTCATCTTAGAAACTCTATCTATTATATTCTCTAGCCTTTTACCTTTTTATAGATTAATTTATTGTAATCTCTTGAGCAAATGTTCAAATTATTATTGATATTATCCTCCTTTTTATTTAATATCTTTTAATTTTTCTTCAAATAACTTCTAATTTACATACTAAACCCTTAAATATTCTTTCAAGATCTCTATTTCTTATTCCAATTATTTCTCAAGTTCTCTATACTTTGCCCTCATGTTTTCCTAATATTCTAAATTTTCAAATTGATTAATTTAAAATAGAACATTTTAGAATATTCTATATTTAATCTATAATTGATTCTTTAAATTTAGAATTTTCTTTTCTTATTTACTTTTGTGTTCAGCTGCTTTATTTTCAATAATCAACTTAAATTAATCTACTTATTCTATTTAATTTTTGTTTTCTTCATTTAATTTTCTCTAAAACTCTTCCAATAAATCTATTTAATTACTAATAATTTCACAAGAATTATAATTTTATGTATTAAATTTATTGAAATTATCAAATTACTTTTCCAACTCATCTATCTTTTTATCAAACTTTATTAATTCATTATTAATTAAAAAGCTTGTTTATTCATTATTGCAATATTGATTATTGATCAAATTTTTTATCTAATTTTTTAATTGATTCATTTTATATTTAAATTATTCTAATTGTTCTTTTGTTTTTTATAATTTATTTATTCTTACTCCATTTATTTATTCAAAACATTAATCATTATAAATTTATTGATGCAATTATTTATGTTATTGTTATTTATCACTTAAAAATTATTAAATCTAAATATATTTTGTTTTGTATTCTTAATATGCTTCCAACGTTCTTGAAGATATTAATTATTCAAGAATTTTTAACATACTACAAACCTGTGCTATATCAGAAATTATTTCATTTATTTTATCCGTATATTTTTAATGCTGAAGTTGATATTAAAATGTTTCGAATAAATCTTTTAATTAATCATTTAATTCATTTATTTATTTATGGTGATAATTCAAATATTATCTATCAGTTTTTTCAATAGATTTATTGGCTTCTTCAATTGAAATTTTGAGACTATTTTAAGCTTATTAAATTCCTTCTAGTGTGTTATTAAATTATGAATAAATATTCATTTTTTGTTATAACGAATCTAATTACAAAATTATCTTGTCCTATTATTCTAACTCTTGGATATCTTATGTTATTTTTTTGTGCTACTTTATCAAATATAAAATCTACTCTTCTCCAAAAATTTATAATTAAATTCTTTGATAAAAGCAAATTTCTTATGAAATTTTATTAATCTATGTAATTTATGAACTAAACAATTATCTAACAATTAAAAGTAAAAATTGATATTATTCTTATTCTTTTTTTAATTCCTCTTCTTATTTCTTTTTCAATTCCTACTCTTCTATTGACAATTCTAGTAAAATTATTTATTTTAAAATTTTTTCCATAATGAGATTATTAGCTTATATTTATTATTCACTTTCTTGAATTATCTCACTATAATGTCTTTTAAGCATCTCTTTTGTCTACGAATTTTGTTTATATTATAATCTTTCTTCAATTTTCATGATTTTTTCTTCACATTTTATCAATTCATCTTTAATATCAGATGACAATTATTACTTTTCTTAATATTCTGTATTTATATTATTAACTATTTCTAACTTTTAATTTAGATTTTAAATCTATATATATATATTGTACTTTTAAAGAATTCCAGTTTATTAATTGACGATTATCTTATTTCTTGTAATTCTAATAAGTTTTATTCTTCTAATTACTTAATTGTATGAAAATACTCCTTTATTATTTATAATAAAATTTCCAAATTAATTCTCTTTTTACTATCTTTTTATAACATTAAGTTGATTAACTTCTTCTCTGGTTATTCTAAATCATCAACTTTGTTTATTTTATTATCTATCCACTCCTAAGATAAATTAAGCATTTATTATTTGAATTCTTTATCTGATTTATAGCCTAATTTAGCTAATTCTATTTTAATTTTTGATGTAATATAGCTAAATATAAATAAATTAAAAACATTATAAAAATNTATTCAAAACATTAATCATTATAAATTTATTGATGCAATTATTTATGTTATTGTTATTTATCACTTAAAAATTATTAAATCTAAATATATTTTGTTTTGTATTCTTAATATGCTTCCAACGTTCTTGAAGATATTAATTATTCAAGAATTTTTAACATACTACAAACCTGTGCTATATCAGAAATTATTTCATTTATTTTATCCGTATATTTTTAATGCTGAAGTTGATATTAAAATGTTTCGAATAAATCTTTTAATTAATCATTTAATTCATTTATTTATTTATGGTGATAATTCAAATATTATCTATCAGTTTTTTCAATAGATTTATTGGCTTCTTCAATTGAAATTTTGAGACTATTTTAAGCTTATTAAATTCCTTCTAGTGTGTTATTAAATTATGAATAAATATTCATTTTTTGTTATAACGAATCTAATTACAAAATTATCTTGTCCTATTATTCTAACTCTTGGATATCTTATGTTATTTTTTTGTGCTACTTTATCAAATATAAAATCTACTCTTCTCCAAAAATTTATAATTAAATTCTTTGATAAAAGCAAATTTCTTATGAAATTTTATTAATCTATGTAATTTATGAACTAAACAATTATCTAACAATTAAAAGTAAAAATTGATATTATTCTTATTCTTTTTTTAATTCCTCTTCTTATTTCTTTTTCAATTCCTACTCTTCTATTGACAATTCTAGTAAAATTATTTATTTTAAAATTTTTTCCATAATGAGATTATTAGCTTATATTTATTATTCACTTTCTTGAATTATCTCACTATAATGTCTTTTAAGCATCTCTTTTGTCTACGAATTTTGTTTATATTATAATCTTTCTTCAATTTTCATGATTTTTTCTTCACATTTTATCAATTCATCTTTAATATCAGATGACAATTATTACTTTTCTTAATATTCTGTATTTATATTATTAACTATTTCTAACTTTTAATTTAGATTTTAAATCTATATATATATATTGTACTTTTAAAGAATTCCAGTTTATTAATTGACGATTATCTTATTTCTTGTAATTCTAATAAGTTTTATTCTTCTAATTACTTAATTGTATGAAAATACTCCTTTATTATTTATAATAAAATTTCCAAATTAATTCTCTTTTTACTATCTTTTTATAACATTAAGTTGATTAACTTCTTCTCTGGTTATTCTAAATCATCAACTTTGTTTATTTTATTATCTATCCACTCCTAAGATAAATTAAGCATTTATTATTTGAATTCTTTATCTGATTTAGCTAAATATAAATAAATTAAAAACATTATAAAAATTTTTTTTATACAAGTAGTTCATATAGTATGATTCCAAGACTCCAAATATCAGTAGTCTTATCATATGTCTCCCCTGTTAGCATTAATTCAGGTGCCATGTAATTTAAAGTCCCCAGCCATTTACTATTAGTTGTGAATTCATTTATTGCTAATCCAAAATCTATTAATTTGACTTTATAATCTTTATTTTCATTTTCAAAATAGACAAAATTTTCTGGTTTCAGATCTCTATGAAGATAGCCTAAATTATGTAATTCTATTACTCCTTCTACCATCTTTAAATTATGATATATTTTACTTATTCAAATAACTTTATTTTCTAAACTAAACTAAGAGATTAATTAGAATTGATTAACTCTAAAATATTACCTTTACCTTTTTCCATAACAACTAATACTATTGATTCTGCCTAAACCTGTATTCCAAGTATTTTAATTATATGTTCATCTAGGTTGTGTTTAATTTTATTATTTTTTAATTTATTGAAGCACTTCTAATTCATCATTCTATATTGAATGTTAGTATTTTATTATTAATTATTCATTTGGATTCCCCAATTAAATTCCAATATAATTAGTTGATTGAGTACCCTAACAAGATAATAGTTGAAGTCTTTGATACATTTTCCCTTCTACCAAATGAATTAAACCTCCATTTTGAATAGTTGGATTCATTGATAAATAAATTTATAATTGATAATCTCAGATAATTATAATAAATCTTTTATTTGCACAGTGAATGATTAAAATTATAATACGAATATTGTTTTTTTTAATTGTCATATTAAAAATATCAGTAATTAATTTAGAATGAATTAGATCGTTCATTTTTAAAGTGGATATAATTTTTTTATAAAGAATGAATACAAATTAGTATAAATTATAATATTTTATAACAGCAGAATTTATTTAGTTTTTAGAACAAAATTTAGATCTTTTAAAGAATTGATATATAATTGGAAAGTATTTAATGATGGATAGAATCTCTAGATTAAGACATATATGTGATTAGGTAAATTGAAAATGCAAAAGAAGCTGCATATGAGTATTTAAGAGTACCTATTAGGATAATAAAATAAAATAAAAAAAAGATTTATGAGTTTGAATAATGAAAATCACAAGAGCGATTCAATTTTAGATATATATTAGAGATTTATTAGAATTATATACAATATTAGAAATATTATATTTAATATATAGAGTTGATTAATTTGTATAAGATTAATACGAAAAATTATTTTAATCTACATAGATTCCTAATATTATTGATGAATTTTTATTATATAAATGACAAATTAATGACTTATTGATTGTAATAACTTGACTTTATTATTCAATCATTATTGCCACTAAATTTTTTCAATTATTTTATAAGATTTATTTTTATCAACCTTGAAAAGTTATCACAATGAGGTAAGAGCTTGATAAATTTAAATACAATATTTATTATAGTATCAAATTTTCGCTTATGTTTCTGATTTTTTATAATTATCAATAAATTTTTACTAATGCGCACTACTTAAATAAAATACAAATATTTTATTAGAGCAATTATGTTCAAGTATAGTATATGTTCCACTCAGCTATTTTCATAATTTAATTAATTTATACAACAATTAATTATCTCATCCTTTTTTTTTAGAGAAAAATCTTGCAAATGTTATTCAATAAAGAGTGTTTACATATTATTAAGAACTTAGAGCTGAGATTATAATTTATTAAATTATATTCTTGCTTTATTTGTTAAATAATATATAGCAATTTATAACAGATTGATTGTAACTGTACATTCTTATGGATAATCTATACATTAATATCAAGAAAAATTGCAATTATTATATAAAAGATGAGGACTATATTTTGTTTTGTTAAGAATCCTTTTTAAAAAACTTTTAAAACTCTTAAAATTATAAGATTAAATTAATTTTAAATTAGTTACCTTATAGACTTCAATTATATAAATGCTTTTAAAAAATTCAGAAAATTTATATATTTGGAAAATTGACCATCATATTTAATCCTAACATTAAAAGAAAACCAACCTTAAAATATGTAATAAAGACTTAAAAGTAATTATTTTAATAGATTGTAAAATAAATAATATATGGATTAACTTACTATAGTTTATAATCAAAAAGCTAACATATAATTTTAATTAGAAGGACACCAGTTTAAGTCAATAATTAATATGATTAATCAAAATATGAAGAGCACTATAAATACACAATAAAGTAGATCATCGTAGCTTTATAATTAAGGTTATTAATTAAACTTCTTATAATTTGGTTTTTTTTGAAAGCTTTATCAAATATATTAGTGATCATTTTAGCTTTTCTTGAACTATTTTCTCTTTTGAATCTTAAATACTAACACATTATTACTTATAAAATTTTTATAAATTAAAAAAAGAATTTAGATTTCAAATAAAAAACCTATAATATTTGTAGCTTTTGGGAATTATTAGATTCGTTTAGAAAATTTTCATCAATATTGAAAACTAGTATGATTAGTTTAAAAAACATCTCTTCAAATATACTTTTTAAATAAATAAAGGAAAGCAATTTTTCTATCATAAAATCTACAATTTGTAATTTATATTATTGTTTTTAATTAATAAATAAATTTTATTTTTTTCTGATTAATTCGGTTTTTGCTCATTTAATACATTTTCTATCAATCGTATGTTTTATTAAATAAATAAAAATGAAGCCTAAGC
Source organism: Paramecium pentaurelia (assembly GCA_905183005.1). Classification (NCBI taxonomy): domain Eukaryota; phylum Ciliophora; class Oligohymenophorea; order Peniculida; family Parameciidae; genus Paramecium; species Paramecium pentaurelia. Next base: position 31,550 of record CAJJDO010000013.1, on the reverse strand, counting down.
AAAATCAATTTAAGATTAGCTAAAAAAAAGTTAACTAAAAAGGAGATATACTCAAAAATTTAAGCTAGTAATAAGATCCATAGAAGAGATAAGATTAGTTAAAAAGCTAGAAATTAAAAACCTAAGTTTCAGTAGTTAAATCAACATCAAATTAATCACTATATACTAATAGTCGAGTTGATGATTATTAGAAAGATAATCGTGATAATTTATAAATAATGTAGAAATAAGGTTTATTTTTAATACTATTTTAAGTTTAAACTTTAGTTAAATCAAAAGAATTTGAAAGAGCTAAATAGGTATACTCAGAAATAGGTTATTACTTATTATCAATGGGTTAATATCAATAAGCAATCCAATACTTTGATAAGGCTTTAGCCATAAATAATAGATTTTTAGATTCCTTAAATGGCAAAGGTAGACTTAATGTAAATAATTAAAGCTAAGTGTTTATATTAAATGGGCCAATATGAATAGGCAATTAAATTGTTTGACAAAGCATACTCCATTAACAAAAATTTTTTTGTGGATTAATAAGAAGAATACGGTAATTTAATATTTAAATTTTAAGCTGAATGCTTACTATATTTGGGACAATTTGAATAAGCAATTAAATTGTATGAAAATTTATAACCAAAAGAAGTTACTCTTCATCAAATTGGTAAAATAATTTCAAATATTTTAAGGTAAATACTTATACGAATTGAATAAACATGAATTGGCTATTGAATATTTTAATAAAGCATTGGTCATAAATCCACAATATGTAGAATCCTTGCATTAGATTGGTAAATTTAATTTAAATATTTATAAGTCTTTGCTTATAAGTAATGAAACAATATGAATAGGCTATTGAACATTTTAATAAAGCATTGGTCATAAATCCAAAATATGTACAATCCTTGCGCTTCATGGGTAAATTTAATTTAAATAAAAAGGTTTGTGTTTATACGAAATGAAACAATTTGAATAGGCTATTGAATATTTTAACAAAGCATTGGTCATAAATCCAAAATATATAGCATCCTTGCATTAGATGGGTAAATTTAATTTAAATAAAAAGGTATGTGTTTATACGAAATGAAACAATATGAATAGGCTATTGAATATTTTAACAAAGTATTGGCCATAAATCCACAATATGTAGACTCCTTGCGTTTCATCGGTAAATTTTATTTAAATATTTATAGGTTTTTCCGTATACAAAATGAAACAATTTGAATAGGCTATTGAATATTTTAACAAAGCATTGGTCATAAATCCAAAATATGTAGCACCCTTGCATTAGATGGGTAAATTTAATTTAAATAAAAAGGTATGTGTTTATTCAGAATGAAACAATTTGAATAGGCTATTGAATATTTTAACAAAGCATTGGTCATAAATCCAAAATATGTACAATCCTTGCGCTTCATGGGTAAATTTAATTTAAATAAAAAGGTTTGTGTTTATACGAAATGAAACAATTTGGATAGGCTATTGAATATTTTAACAAAACATTGGTCATAAATCCAAAATATATAGCATCCTTGCATTAGATGGGTAAATTTAATTTAAATAAAAAGGTATGTGTTTATACGAAATGAAACAATATGAATAGGCTATTGAATATTTTAACAAAGTATTGGCCATAAATCCACAATATGTAGACTCCTTGCGTTTCATCGGTAAATTTTATTTAAATATTTATAGGTTTTTGCTTACAGAATATTGGAGTAGTAAATGAGGCAATTATATATCAATAAAGAGCATTGGCCCTAGAACCAAAACTTGCATATAGCTTGTATTCCATTGGTAAATTAAATTTTAAATATTTAAAGGTTAATGTTTATGTCAAATGGAAGAAGAATAAGAGGCAATTGAATATTTTTAAAAAGTATTAGCCATAAATCCAAAGTTTCTATAACCATATATATAGTATAAAATAGGTAAATTTAATGTAAATAAAAAGGTATGTGTTTATACAAATTGAATAAACATGAATATGCTATTGAATATTTTGATAAAGCATTGGACATAGACCCAGAATATGAAGAATCCTTGCATTACATAGGTAATTTTAATCTAAATTATTTATAAGGTATGTGTTTATACAAAATGAAAAAATATAAATAGGCTCTTGAATATTTTAACAAAGTATTGCTCATAAATCCAAAATATATAGAATCCTTTGAATAAGCACGTAAGTTTTGTTTATATATTTGAAGGTGAATGCTTAATAAGAATCAATGAAGATTAATTGTTAAAATAATTCATATAAAATTAGTTAACAAAAAGGAATTGAATATATTTAATAAATTAATNAAATGAAACAATTTGAATAGGCTATTGAATATTTTAACAAAGCATTGGTCATAAATCCAAAATATGTAGCACCCTTGCATTAGATGGGTAAATTTAATTTAAATAAAAAGGTATGTGTTTATTCAGAATGAAACAATTTGAATAGGCTATTGAATATTTTAACAAAGCATTGGTCATAAATCCAAAATATGTACAATCCTTGCGCTTCATGGGTAAATTTAATTTAAATAAAAAGGTTTGTGTTTATACGAAATGAAACAATTTGGATAGGCTATTGAATATTTTAACAAAACATTGGTCATAAATCCAAAATATATAGCATCCTTGCATTAGATGGGTAAATTTAATTTAAATAAAAAGGTATGTGTTTATACGAAATGAAACAATATGAATAGGCTATTGAATATTTTAACAAAGTATTGGCCATAAATCCACAATATGTAGACTCCTTGCGTTTCATCGGTAAATTTTATTTAAATATTTATAGGTTTTTGCTTACAGAATATTGGAGTAGTAAATGAGGCAATTATATATCAATAAAGAGCATTGGCCCTAGAACCAAAACTTGCATATAGCTTGTATTCCATTGGTAAATTAAATTTTAAATATTTAAAGGTTAATGTTTATGTCAAATGGAAGAAGAATAAGAGGCAATTGAATATTTTTAAAAAGTATTAGCCATAAATCCAAAGTTTCTATAACCATATATATAGTATAAAATAGGTAAATTTAATGTAAATAAAAAGGTATGTGTTTATACAAATTGAATAAACATGAATATGCTATTGAATATTTTGATAAAGCATTGGACATAGACCCAGAATATGAAGAATCCTTGCATTACATAGGTAATTTTAATCTAAATTATTTATAAGGTATGTGTTTATACAAAATGAAAAAATATAAATAGGCTCTTGAATATTTTAACAAAGTATTGCTCATAAATCCAAAATATATAGAATCCTTTGAATAAGCACGTAAGTTTTGTTTATATATTTGAAGGTGAATGCTTAATAAGAATCAATGAAGATTAATTGTTAAAATAATTCATATAAAATTAGTTAACAAAAAGGAATTGAATATATTTAATAAATTAATTATATTATTCAAATTGAACAATAATAATTCCTTAAATTTCATTTAGTTGATACTCTGTTACTTTTAGCCTTTAAATTATTAAAAAAGAAAAAATAATTATTTATTTAATAGCACAATTATCAACACATTAACAATATGCTAATAATTTTTATTAATCTCTTGATAACTTTTATTTAAGAGCTGAATATCTGAAGAACTTCATTTTTTGGAAATATAACAATATTTTATTCATATAATTTGGAGAAAAAAATTGATAAAATTATAAAAGATGAATTTTTAAAAGACATATTTTTACAAGATGTTAAATCAAAAACATACATAAATACAGTTCTCACTAACATTTGGATTTTCACTTTTAATAACTCCCTCCTTCCTTCAAATACTTAAATATATAAAAAAAAATTATTACTTAATGAGTCTTTATCATTAATCATGAAAATGCAGAAAATTATATCATAATTAATATAAATATTAAGACTACGAGTATAAATAATTTTAGTCAGAATGATGAACAGAAAACTACTTGAATTAGTGAATTGATTTAAGTTTATTCTCTATTTGAAGAGAGTTAAAAAATTAAATTAAAAAAATTTTGAAGTTATAAGAATTATTAACTGAGTTCCTTTTGAAACAACAAATCACAAACTATTAATCATAATTTCTTTATCAATTCTGCCTAGTTTTAACCAAATAATTATAAACTGTAATTAGTTAAATTATTAAATTTATCATTTACTATTAAGAATTATGTAAACTATTTAAATATGAATATTACAAATTTATCTAAATTTTGAATAAATTTTTTTTGTGCAATTAAATGTAAACCAAATCAAAGGAGGCTAGTATAAATGATCGAAAAAAGTAAGTATAATTTTTAAATTAAGATATTTTGTTGCAAGTATTATGATTCAATATTTTTAATCATATGATGAGAAACTGCTTAAATCAAGGAATGTTAACAATAAGTTCTTAAAAAGCAATATATCCTCTGTAAATGCAAGTGTTTTTATAAATGAATAATTTTCTCTCTATTATATTTCATTCATCAAAAAAAAAAAGTGCTAAATCTAAAATATCATAGAGGTCTTTGGACTCAAGAAAATTTAATTCGTTCAACCCAATAAGTTCTTCTATATAGATTAATAAGTCTTATATGAATAATATATATCTTCATATTTTAAAAGGGATTTGGTTTTAGATGGTAAAATTATTTTTAAAGCTAATTAAAATTTTATTCAAATCAAATGAGAGAATAAAAGGTTCCTGTATTAATCATCCTCTTTTCAATTAGATCCTTTAGGAGAATAATCATCAATTTATTAAAAGATCTATTTTTCTAAAATTTAATGGAGAAAAATATAGTTTAAATACTAAGGCAACTTAGACTTAATATTACAAAAATAAAGTTAATTTATAAATTCATAAAAAATAGTTGTGCTGCAATATTTAACAATTTTCACGATTCAACTAATTGTAGAATATGATATGATAATTAAGAAAATTTCTTTCATTTTTAAATGAATTTAACTTATAATTTAGGAAACAGGTAATTTTACACCTGTTTATGCAAAATGTTTTTTGAAGGGTTTTTGTTAATTAAGACACTAATGATTGATTAGTGTAATAACCTATAGGAAAAATATCTTTGAGTATCCTCCTTTAATTTAAACAATTAGCATAAGATCATGTTTAACCTTCTAAATAATATAGCTATATCTTGCTTCATAAAGAGGATGGCGTCTTTATAATTTTAATCTCTACAATAGATTTTGATTGTTATGCTAGATATTAATAATCAATAGTAAGAATAAATAATACTTTCAAATTAAAAATTATTTCTTCATTTGTTCATCATACTCTTGTCAATTTGAAAGTTAAGCTTTCTTACTTCAGAAAAATCATTTGCTTTTTATTTGATTAGAGAGAGCAACTTGTTTTAAGATAAGCTAGGCTTAAATAAATGCATTAAAAGAACCCAAAATCTTTGGCTCTCTATCCTTTTCTCAAACTCTATTGATGAATGATCTACTGCCTCATCCAAAAAGGAGCAAAAATTCCATTAAAAAGATTCTTACCTTTAATGAAGTCGATGGGAGTACCAAAAATTAATCAATTTGAATTGATAAATGATGGGAGTAATTACAAAAAATTGATGAGTAGGCTAGGAGTTAAGTGTTGTTATAATCTTTTAGGGTAGTTTTATTAGATCACTATTTGGAGTTTTAATGTAAGCTGTTTATATAGCCAAATTCAAATTACTTTGATTTAATCAATTAATTAATTAAAATCATGATCTTTGTTATCAATTTTTGTTGACAATAAAAACCTCATGATCAATGAATTGAGTAATGTCATTTATTGAGTTATATAAAGATTCAGAACCAAAAACTTGTGCTTTTACCTTACCTTAGCCATTTAGTTTATAAATGTATTGTTGATGAATAGTCAAATTACAAATTTATCGAAATATTAAAATTAAACAATTCCACTTAATCTACATCATCGAAGATTTGATATAATACTATGATGTATTATAATTCCCCTTCCACTTATAGTCATATAATAATCCAAATTTCTATTATCTTCATTTACAACCTTCCATTCATAAGGATAACCATAATTGTTCAAATAACAAAATTCCTATCCCAAATTTTAATCCGCCCATAAAAAAACGAACAAAATCATTAGGTCCCAAAAACCTATTGAATATTCTCTAACACTTTCAGATTTCCCTTTTTGTCGTAATGATGTAATCTAACTAAATTAAGGTTAAACTATTTGCGGCAATTAAAAATGCTATGGACTAAATTCTTTATATAATGTTTCGATTAGTTTCAATGAATTACGATTACTCATTTTTTTGTAAACATTATTTTTTGGGTAAGAGGAGTATAATTAAATTATAAAAAATACTTGTTACCTCTATCAGTAGTTGTTTTAATCTTTAATTTCTTCCTTAAATACTATTAATTCATTATAGATTTAAGAAATATCTTAAAATCCTTTATATGTATTTTCAATTTGAGTAATGTATATATATATATATCAAATGAAATATCGTACTAAGGTCAATAAAATAATGTAACATAAACAACCATAGAAATAACTAATTGTAAAGAAATTAAATACTCTTAACAATGTTTATTGTACTTTGAAGTTATAACTAAACTAACCCAACTAGCTATTTATAAAATCTACCTCATTATTGTCTTATCTATAAGATTTATAACTAAAACAATCATCATTGGAAGACCTATTAATGCCAATCATATGAGTAAATCTCTTGTCTCACATTTAAATTTTAATTAATTTGCTATCAATTTTTTATATTGCAATATTTGTCTCTACATAATAAAATAAATTAAGATTAATTAAAGCAACTTCCAATTATCAAATATTATAAAATTTAGATTTAAAATAATTATTAAAATTAATGCTTTTATTATTTTTTACCATGGAATTTTCTTCTCTTTTTTCTTCTCATCATATTCTAAATCATCTAATTGAATTGCTTCTCTTAATGTATCATCCACATATTAATTCTGCTATACTTTACTTTCATATAAGATTTACATTCTAGGCTAATTAGTTTATTCAACTGTAGACAGTAATTTTGTAAGCGGCCTATCACTTTTAAATATACATTCCACTTTCCTTCCTAATTAATCTTATGCAACTGACTTAAGTGTTTTAAGTATTCCAAATTTGATTTCACCAAATTCATCTTAAAATTTTATTACATTCAAATTAGCTATAGATATATATCTAAATTTCTTACGTTACATTTAAGCAACATTTTATTAACGTGTTATAAAAACTCCAGGAACATTATTTTTCAATTAAAATGAAGGCCTTTTATTATCACCCAAATAATTCATTCCATAATCCTATCTTATATTTTATTATTCAGCTTTCCCCTTAAAAATTACTTTAAATTTTATTGTTATCATCCTGTATACTAGAATTACTCTCATGTATTGAAGGAATCACTGGCAGTTGCTAAGGTAATTCTATTTCTTAATCCACTTTATTATTTCTCTCTGATAACTAGGTATTTCTAATCTATATCTAAGGTATTTCATTCTTCTCCTTCTTCAACTCCTTATAAGATAATAATATCATAATAAAACCTGAAATAGCTATTAAAACATCTAATTTTCAATAGTGTATAATTACAATTTGATTCACTTATACGCTTTATTTCCAATAAAAATATACTTATGTTTAATATAGAAAATAGTAACTTAATTAATCTTTTGATTACATTCCCACTCTTTAAAAATAAACAAAGCAATCACAAACAGAAATAATAATGCTGATTCAATAATCAAAATCTAGCTATTCATCCTCTACTTTAAATAATTATTTATGAGAATTTAATTTAATTAAAATCTGGAATCCAAGAGAGGAACCTCATAAATCTTTTTAATCAATCAAATCATTAATAAATATATCATAAAATTTATATAAAATTCATTTATGTTGTTATTTTATTTAATCAATACAATATTATATATATATAATTAATGAATATATATTTAAAATCACCATATTAAATACTCCTCCTGTAAATATTATTCTCCTTTATTACTGAAAAAAATTGATTGATGTTGTAGCCATCATTTTACCCATCTAATATTCATTATCATTGCTTTATAACCATAATGATTAAAAGAAATAATTGAAATCAGATAAATATACATCAAATATCTAATAATGGATTACTTTCTTTTGATTTATTACATCAATGAATATTACTCAAACATTATCATTAAATATGCAATTTGGTTTATTTTTTACTAAAAAAGTTTTAAAAATATTGGCAATCAATTTTAATAAAGTATTAAAATAAACTCATAAAAATTGATTGATTTATTACATATTCTAATATTTATATTCTCTTTAAATATTAAATCAATTAAATAATTTAGCTTAGTTAAAATGACTATCAAAAATTTGATTAAATTACTCTCTCATTTTATTCTTAAAAACTATCTTAATAAAGTAAATATTCATATATATAACTTAAGCGGTAATAATTTGTTATTAACTAATTATATAAACATATAAATAAGTGATTAATTTAATATTATTATTAAAAATTTATATGAAAGGTATAGATTATGATATTATTGAATATTTTCAATATGAAAAATAAATAATAACTTAATAAGGAACTTTCATTAAATTAAATAGGCAGAATTGAATATATACCGAATAAAAGATGGATTAAATAAACAATAAATTTGAAGAATTGCATTCGCTTAAGAGATTTAATGCTTTGGATTGTAATTCTATACTTATTCTAATAAGGAAAAAGGAAGTGTTAATAACACTAGGATAGATATTGAGATTATGTGAAAATCTACTTAATAAAGTTATAGATTTATAACAATATAAATTAGATCATTATTATTTAATATCTAATAGAATATGGTTAAAACTTACTTAAAATAATAAACTACTCACTATTGCTCATGAAGACATTGAATATTAAATTGTATTTACAGGCTTTTAATGTCCAATCTTTGAGAATTAATAAAATAAATAGTCGGCCTCTACTTCTATTATACAAATAATGATATAAATAATTAATGTCTTTGAAACAAACTTTCATCAGTTTTGATACATTTAATATTTGAATTAATCAATTTTTCACATTCTATATCAGCAAAAGGATATTTATTAAGCATAAAATTGGATAAGACAATTATATTGAATATATTATTCTCATTATAATTATAACGATTATTGTATGGAGTTTCTAAAATAAAATAAATATCGAAAAAACTATGGAATATGGGATATCAAAACTATTTTATACAATTTTGCATCATTTTAATTTTCATGAAGGTTTTTTTAAAGAGGATGTGATTTTAGGATTAATATCAATAATTGGTGAAAGTATAAATAATATCTAATTTAGTTGGCATTTAATAATTTATTATGTTTGGTTGTATTTCTCCCCAAGGATGATATGAAAGGACTCCGATATTTAATTATTTATTCAATAGAAGCAACTTCTTTATCAAACTAAAATAAAAGTAAATAATAATATTACTCATCATAATTGACTTTTGGATTTGAACTATTTATGTAAATTTATTGAATGCCATACTTATATACATGGATTCTCTTTTAATTTTATTTTAATTATTCTCAAAGCTTCAATTTCATTAACAATTTCGAAATTAAAATCTCTCAAAATGGATTGAAATTAATAATCACTATTTATTATTAATGTATTTTCACAAATACATTTTTCTTATGGGAATTATATTTATTCCATTTGAATAGTTAGAGATTTCAATCTTCCTGATTCCTATAGTTTCATCATACCATTTAATTGAGGTATTTTAATTATTCTGTCTTCTAATACTTAAACTACTTTTTTCTCTTCATTTTTCATTACAGTATATTTAATAGGTCTAAATATATATAATATTAATACTTTTAAAATCTATATAAATATTGAGGTTAATCTTCAACTATGTATCTCTCAATAATTTCATCTTGATTTTAATCATCTTCATCTAAATTCTCATCAAGAAGAAATTACACATTATTCTGATCATAAATCATATTTCTGACAGTAAATGAAATTTTGGTGCCATATTATATTCTTAGGTCGTGATAATTCTCAATCCTTTATTTGCTATATGTCAATTAATCCTTTTATTAAAAAATGAAACTCCAAATATTTTAGTCAAATAATTAGCTATAAAGAGACCAGAAAGTTTAGTTCTTTATTCATCCTTATGTTCATTTCTATACTATTTTCCATTAATAATAATCTATCGAAGACGTTCTTCATCTGTAAGGAAATTAGTGTTCAATTTTACTAGATTTCTAAATTAATATTTTATTGTTGGAATTCATTAATTATAATATTCTTACAAATTGATTACCATTTGATCGAAATTAATATTATCATAATTTATTCTCAATTAATTGTATTCTAAATAACAAGATTTTATTTCAATATTTTTTATTTTTGTTAAGATAAGACAGCTTTTAATTGTTGAAATTTAACGAATCTCAGATAATAAGATATTAATATCTTTAACCATCATTGATCTTTGTTTTCATTTATAATTTTACTATTTCAGAAACATCATCCAAAAATAGATAAATCTTATTATTACGAATCAAATGATATGAAAAATAGTATTCTTTTCCTTACTCAATTTTAACATTAATAAACCTTTTAAGTATTCTTGATCCCCTTTTACTAGTTCATTTAAGAGCTATTATAACTATCCCTAAGTTTATAATCTTGGCTAATCAACTTATTACTATTATCTCAATTGTTGTAAGGCTGGACCATTAATTAAAGAATGTAATAAATATCCTTTTTCATTTACTCCACAAGTAGATCAAAATTTAGCTTATCTAGTCAATTTAACAGTCAAATCTTTAGTTGATACTTATTCCTTTCTATTAAAGACCTCTATGATTTCCAATTTTCTTAATTGTTTTTCAGCTTAAAATATATCATTTTGACCTAATAATTTTAATGTTTTAGATGAAATATTTAATATTTCTTTAGTTTAATCAAATATAACAACTGGGAATACTTTCAGATAGGATTCAAGAAGGAATTGTTATTAAAACATTCTCATAAGAGAAATTACTTCTTGAATCACTTATTTAGTGTGAATCTAAGTTTCATTTTTAGAAAATACATTATTTTCCAATTAATTATCAGCATAATTCTTTAATTCTTTATCGATAACCATTACTAATTCTAAAAATAATATAAACTGATGCTTTCAATAGATTATAGATCCATCTAACCTTAGAATCGTTAATAAATAACACCAAGATTTTTTACCATATTATTAAGGTAAAGAATTAAATTATTAATAAAATAGGAACATGATTATCAGTTTCTATGATCAATTACAAATCATTAAATTTAGAATTCTTAAAGAAAAACATACTTCATTTTAATAAAATGATTGGTATTTTATTTAAATTACTTTAGTCCCATTTGTTATTAACAAATAAATGAATCTCACAGTGTTATTCAAATGCCTTGCCATCAAGAACACTACTTTCATGCTGAATGTTGTAGATAATGGCTTGAGAGAGATCCAAATTTTCCATTGTGTCGGGTAGTAACCTAAAGATGTGGCATTACTTGAATTCATTTGAATATACTTACTTATTAATAATCTATATTAAAATGTAGGATGCTTAAGACAAGTTAGAATTACATTCAAAACTCTTGAAATATCCTCCATTTTACAAGTACATTTATTAACTCAAGTATATGGCTTATAAGATCATAAAGAAACAAGAAAGAAACAAATAATTTAATGGGGTGAGATTGTGCATCTCTACTTTCAATCACATAAAGTTTTGGAATCTTCAATTAGTGAAATCCTTAATTTTCCCATTTTTTAAGATTCATCTTCTGGGATTATTAAGAGATTAGATTCTTCAGAAATCAAAGAAATACTTAATTAAATGTCACAATTAGGATCCATAGAATGGAAAAATGATTAAATTTTCTCTGCGAATTTGGTTAGTCCTTTCGAATTAGCAGATGCAATCTATGCTTGGGCTAAGGAGAAAAAATTGATTGGTTACACAGAGACATTATAAGGCATAACTGAAGGAAGTCAGACTGATTAAACTAAAAGTATTATTGTACATAAATATATAGATTTTATAATTTACCTTAAGAATAAATTCTCAAAGCATGCTTAATTTGAGAAGAAACTGGGAGATTTTAAGTATATGAATTTGATGGTTTATATAGTATCAAATTTATATGATTATATTATTTTACATCATAATAATTAAGTGTAATTTCTATATTATCTCAAGAGGTGAACAATGGAATCCTATTATTTGTTTTAAGAATAGATTTTTGTGTATATAGCCCCCATTTACATTATTATTGTTTATCTATTTCATATGAAGAGGAACAGTGAATTTGTTTTATGATAGAAACGAGTAGTTGGCAATTCTCTAACCACCTTCATTGATTTATTATTTATACTTCTAAAAGGAGGAAAAAATATTGAATCATAACAGTCTTAGTTTGAAGTGAAAATATTTTTCTTGCCTCTAAACAGAATGTTATAAAATTACCAAATAATAAACAATTATTAATTCTAATTTTTATGAAAATAAGCATAATTAATATAAGTTGGATGGAAGAATATTGTCATATAATATCTGAAATATTTCTAAAATTTGTGAATTATTGCTGGAATTTGTGTGAAAAACTTATTGCGTGCTAATGGCCTCATTCATTTAGTTTACTTCCAATAATCTTTTTATTCACTAACATTTGTTGATTCTATAAAAAACATCTTTGAAAAGTGCTTAAATATCAATTAAGAGACTTTGCAAAATAATAAAGGCAAAGATTGATCAAATAGAAAAAGAGAAATTTTTTCTATAATTAGAATTTAATAAAATATATTTCATTATAAATTATTAAAATCAGACAAATTTTTCTAATACTAACAAAAAAATATCTTGGAGTTAAATGAAATTAATATAATCAAATAACAATACTTAACAAATGTACTTGAAATGCATATCCTTAGAATTATTTTGAATGAATATCGTTATTTTTGTTAATATTATTTTAATTATATTTAAATTGAAACATCGCAAAATAACAAGAAAATTATACATATCTCCAAGCCGCCAACATTTAATAAATAAATATAAGAAGAAGGAGCCCAGAATTCAGTTGATATTTATTTAGAAATTTTATAAACAAAAATCCTTCTGTTTTATTGAATTAAAAAAAGGTTAATTATTTCTTATTTCAATTTTACAATATCATTTGTTAAATAGAATTAGTACCTTTTCAAATGAGAATTTATCTTGTTATATTTCCACAATGAAGTTCTAATTTCTTGGCGATATAAATTGAAGAAGATACAATTATCACCATATTTTACATGTACAAAAAATAAAAAAAAAAATAAAAAATCATTTGATATTTATAGTTAATTAATTTCTCATTTATTCAAGCAACAAACTATTTGTAACTTGGGTTTATGAAATAATTCAATTAGTATAATTATCTGAAATTTTATAATTTTGAATTGTGAAAATAGAAAAATATTGTATTTCATTAGTTTTTTCCAAATTTTAATAGCAACACAATTTTAAAGCTCACAATTAATTTGCTAGAGAATCCAAAATTCAAATTTTGAGCTATTCTATAATAATTATTTTTTCAAATCTTTCATCTAAGCGTAATTCTATCGACATATAAGGGAAGAATTTACCATATTTTCAATGAACTTACAGATCAGATGAGGAGGAAACAGGAGTTGGAATAAATTGATCTGAATTCCTTATTTGTTTATAGTTTGGAATATAAACAAAATAATTTAATCTGATACAAAGGTTCATAATACTTCCAATCAGACTATTCTACATTTTGAAGCTATCTCCACCTTTCCTTATAAAATTAGAACATATAATAAATTAATTAATGATGATAATTAATATTAAAATCCAAACCTGATTTAGAAAAACGATACTATTATTGCATCTTTAATTAAATTAAAATATTTAATTTGATTATGAATTTAAAAGCGATTTCCAGTTTTATTTGAATTTAATACTTTTAATGAATAATAAATTCATCATACTCTCATTGTTGCTTGCTTTAGTAACAAGTCAAACATAAAGTTTAACATTATGTGCATGTTCATAATTGTTATCAGGAGATTGCATAAAAATGTTTCACTTGAATGTTCATGAGATACAACAAAGAAAACTTGTGGAGTTTCAACAACTCCTGTCACTCCAACAGTGACTAATGTAGCATATTGTGATAAATTTGCTGAAACAGATTGTCCAAAAGCTAAACCATGTACTGATTGTGGAAATGATGCCGCTTGTGCTTGGGTTCAAAGCAAATGTATATTCTTTACAGGATGTACACCTTTTGCTAAAACACTTGATTCTGAATGTTAAGCAATCAGTAATAGATGTATTACCGATGGAACTCATTGTGTTGAAATTGATGCTTGTAGTACTTACAAAAAGTAACTTCCATGTGTCAAAAATGCTGCCGGAACTTTATGCTATTGGGATACAACAAATAACTCTTGTGTTGATGCCAACAATTGTGATAAATTACCAGCAACATTCGAAACAGATAAAGATTGCAGAGATGTGATTTCAACATGTACAAAAAAACCGAAGGAGGATGTGTTGATAGTTGAAATAACTGCAGTGATTAAACATTAGAAATTTAATGTGTTTGGAATAAATTAAAAAAAACTGCTTGCTATAGGGATGGAGCTGCATGTAAAGATAGAATTTGTGATAATGCACCAACCTGTTTGTCAACTGATGATGCTTGTAAGACATTTAGAACTGATGGAACATGCACAGCAAAAGCAAATGGAGGTTGTGTAACTAGAACTACATGTGCTGCTGCAACAATTTAAGCATCATGTATCAAAAATAATTCAGGTGGTGATTGTTATTGGACAGGAACACCCTGTGTAGATAAGACATGTGCAAACGCTCCAACTGCTATGAAAACTAATTCAGCATGCGCAGGATTTTTAACAGGATGTATCACTAAATCAAGTGGTGGTTGTGTTGCTAATGGAGCTTGTTCTGTTGCTAATGTTCAAGCAGCTTGTATTAAAAAATTCAAGCAATTTTGATTGCATTTGGGATACAACTTGTAAAGAAAAAACATGTGCAAATGCCCCTACAACAAATAACACTCATGATTTATGTACTTCTTATTTATCTACTTGTACCGTTAAGTCATGTGGTGGATGTTAAAATAGAACATGTGCCAATGTTCCAACAACAATGACTACCAACGATGCATGTGAAGCGTATTTCACTGGAAATAATTGCATAACAAAAACAGGAAGTGGATGTGTTACAAATACAACATGTGCTGCAATAACTTTAGAAGCTGCTTGTGTTAAGAATTCTTCAGCATCAACTTGTTTCTGGAATACTGCAAGTTCAAGTTGTAAGGATAAAACATGTGTTAATGCACCAGCAACTAACACTACTCATGATCTCTGCTAAGCCTTCTTAAATACCTGTACGGTAAATTAAACAAGCGCAGGATTTGTATAAAAAAAATGTGAAAATTCATTTGTTTTGGCTATTTGTGACAAAGATACAAGTAGTAGAGCATGCATTTGGAATGGGAAATGCTATAAGAAATAATGTGTGTTAGCTTCATCTGCCACAACTACTCATGCTGACTGTTAAACTTATCACTCTACATGTACCTTGAGTAATTCAGGCACTGGATGTGTCCACTTCCACTTAAATGCGAAGCTATCACTATTGAAGCTGCTTGCAATTTGAAAGCTAATGGTTAACCTTGTGGATGGAATGGATCTTAATGTATTAACAAAGCTTGTTCAACTGCCTCTAAGACATTCACTACAACTTCATAATGCACAGGACACATATCAACTTGTGTAGCTAACAATCCCGTGACTGTTAATGGTTCTTTGACAATTTAAGGATGTTAAGATTTACCAACAACATGTGCAGATAGAAAATCATCAGAAAATTGTGAAATTACAAGAGTTGGATTCCCAACATGTCTATGGGTCTCATCTTCTACATCATGCGTTGAAAAATCTTGCGCTACTGCTAGTACAGTGGGAACAACAGGTGCACTCTCTGCAGGAGGATTTACTTTATCTGGTTGTTAAACTTATCTAAACACTTGCATTTCAAATAATACTGCTGATGGATGTATAGCTAAGCCATCTAGTTGTTCATCATTAGTTTCAAGTAATTGTAGAGATGGATCTAAGGCAAGTGGAGATTGTTATTGGAATGGGGTTGTGTTGATAAATCTTGTGCAAATATTACCTTAACCTCTCACAACAGTTATAATACTACATTCAATTAATGCAAAGTGAATAATGGAGGAACAGCATGTTAATATTGGCAACTGCCTGCACATCTTATACAACATAAGAAAATTTTAAATTTACATCAAAAAATAAGAATTGTGTTTGGACTGGATTAGCTTGTAGAAATGCCACTTGTGCTGATGCTCCCGATACTACCTCTTATGATAGTTATACAGAATGCTTAGCTTACCCAACACCAAGCGAAACCTGTACAGTTGTTTACAAAGTTGGAGCTTAAGGATGTGTATCAAAATCAGCAAATTGTTCAGATTATATGACATCAGCTTAATGCCATAAAACTCTCACAAATCTAACAGCAAATGATGATTGTAAGTGGATTGTTGATAGATGTTATGTATTGTCCTCTTTTGCTACAGGAGCTTGCTCAACATTCAAAGGTACTCAAACAATGTGTATGGGATATAGAGCAGGATGTACAAACATTGTAGGTGCTGCATCTTCACCATCTTGTACTTCAGATTGTACTTTAAAAACGGGATCAGGTTTGACATTTGCAGATTGTTAAGCTTTAGATTCTACATGCTCAGTTAGAAAAGATGGTACTGGTTGTATTGCTATTTAATCTACTTGTGCTGGATACGGATCAACATCAGCTAATTGTTTCAGGTTAAGTGCAAGTGGGAATGCAGGATACTGTGCAATGAACAAAAATTGCCAATCAGTGACCTCAGCCTCTGAATGCGCATCAGTGACTGGATTAACAGGTTTGGATCATTCTAAATGTTAGCTATATCAATCTTCCTGTACATCCTTAAAAGATGGTGCTGGATGTTAAGAATATAAGACTACTTGTTCAGGTTATACAACCGGAAACACTTGTGCTAGTTCTGTATAAAGTAAATGTTTTGATAATACTACTGATTGCTTACGTTTTGCTAATTGTGCTTCAATTACTGGTACAGGATTAAAAAATACTAATTGTGGATCTTATGACACAGATTGTGTGGCAAATGTTTATGGAACAGCTTGCTAAGAAAAATTACTAACATGTCCTGCTTATTTAATACAAAATTCTTGTTCTACATTATCTGCAGGTCTTTGTGCATGGAGCGGAACAGCTTGTCTCACAGTTGTTGATGCCAATGTTGCTACAGAATTTGCATATATTACTGGAACTGGCTTTACAGATGCTGTATGCGCACAATATAATGCAAAGTGTACCAATCTAAAAGATGGTACTGTTGTTGTTAAGAAGAGAAGGCCAACTGCAGGTTATACACTACATAAAATAAAGCACAGCATAAACAACTGGCCCCCTTTCATGTCTTTGGTTAGATAACTCTTGCTATCCTATCACTGATGTAAATTGTAGTGCAATTTTATTATCAGGCCTTGATCATACTCAATGTTAAGTCTACAGCACAGGTTGTATATCCATTTCTGATGGGAGTAAATGTTAATACTTTAAATCAACCTGCGAATAATATGCAGGCACAACTTTAAGTTGCACAAAAACTGCTACCTCAAAAAGTTATTTATAAGGTTCTAATTGTATCACTATTTCAAATGTTGCAACCGATTGTGCTAAAATAACTGGATCTACTGGAACTCTAACGTACGAAATTTGCTAATCATTTAATGTAGGTTGTAGTGTAAATAAAGCAAAGAGTGCTTGTGTCTAATAATAAGCATAATGTTCAGGATATACAAGTGAATTGACAAGTTGTTATAAATCAGGAGCTGGTCTTTGTATTGCAAGTACAAATACTGATACTACTTGCGTTGCTGCATCAGCTGCAACAACTTGTGATGCTGTTTACTTAGGAACAGGAAATTACAGCAGTACAAATTGTAATGAAATGAAGGCTGGATGTACAAATAATGGAGCATCTGCATGTATAGCAAAATCTTGTTCAAATGTTGCGGTTACATTTAATCATACAAATTGCAATAGTTATCTCAACACTTGTACTGTAAATTCTGGAAATATTGCATGCCAAACTATTGCATCAAAATGCGCAGATTAAACTAAGCATCTTGACTTTACTCAGTTGAAGGAGAATGTGTAGTTGTAGGTGCATCATGTGTAAGAAAGACTTGCGATACTGCAGCAACTGATGCTACTCGAGATGATGACACTGAATGTTCAGCTTATTAGCAATCTTGTACTGTTGCTAGATTAGGAGCATGCCAAGCCAGAGCAACTTGCGCTTCTTACAAATCTTCCCTCTAATGTAAATTTAATACTAGTGGTGGAAGTTGTTTCTGGAACCCAACTAATACGACATGTGTTGATTTGAATTGTGGCAACATAGAAGCCTCAACTTTATTCGATACTCATATTGAATGTGTTGTTGTTGATGCAACCCTTGCTTGCACAGTCAGAGCTGCAAATGGTGCTGCCGTTTAAGGGTGTATGGCTAGAGGAGCATGCAGTTCATATACAATTGAAGAACAATGTATAAACAAAAGCAAGTAATGGAGTTTGTGTTTGGAATACAAATGCTAATTTGCCAACACCTGCTTTCTAAGATAAGTCTTGTACCAGTGCTCCAACATCCACTACAACTCATAATGATTGCTATGCTTAATACAATACTGCAAAGTAAAATGTACTATTTTTGCCACTCCAAGCAGCGGTGGTAATCCAACTTTAGGAGGATTTTTCAAGTTATATTGATAAAGAATAATGTTAAATCAACGCCAATGGTGATCCATGTGGATGGAATGGAACATAATGTGCTTACAAATCTTGTGCTACTGCTCCTGCAACTGCATTTTATAATGATGATACTAAATGTAGAGCTTACATTACTAATAAATGTACAGTCTCAGATTCTGGATAAGGATGTGTAGAAATTCCTGCAACATGTGAAACTATGACATAGAAGTAATGTTATTATAATAAGGCTGGAGATCCTTGCTATTGGACAGGAATAGCTTGTATTACAAAATCATGTGACAATGCTCCTGATGCAACTGCTGATGAATGTAATACCTATTTAGCTGGATGTACTTTAGATAATGTTAAATGTAAACTAAAGTTTGTGAAGGTTTTGCCTTTGCTACTGATGCTTTATGCAAACAAGCTATCTCTACCTGCACAACCAATGGAACAAATTGAGTTACAAGAGGAACATGCTTCTAAGCCTTAAGTCAAGCTGGATGTATCACATCCTCGACAAATTAATAATGTGAATGGATACCAGCTGTTTTAAATGCTTCAAATATAATCACTTCCCCTGGTTATTGTACAATTAAAAATTGTAGCACTGCTCCAATTACTTTAACAAGTGAAGCTGCTTGCGCTGGATATTTTTTAAATAGTACAACAAAGAATGGTGGAGGATGCGTTACTAAATCAACTTGCTCAGCTGTCACTATTGTTGTAGCTTGCACAACTGCTTTGAATGGTACTGTATGTGCTTGGGATAGTGCATAAAATAAATGCAGAAATAAAGATTGCTAAGATTTTAGTGGAACTACTCATGCTGCATGTTAGGCTTAAAGAGCTGGATGTACAGCTGGAGCAAGTGGAAAATGTGCTAGAGTATAAAATTGTGAACAAACTTCAGTAAGAGCAGCTTGCATAGAAGGAACAAATGGACCATGCTTGTGGATTGATAAATATCTAAATACTGATGGAACTAAAGGGGCTAGTTTCAGATATACATCATACAAGAGTTTAAATTGGAATAATGATAGTTCATGCAAATGGATAAGTAATAAATGCACAACTAATGGTTCAAATTGTGTTGGAATTACTTTATGTACAGAAACTAACACTGATGGAGGTTGTGTCACTGGATATGACGGAGCTTGTATTCAATCAGTACCAGCCTTGAATTCTTCAGATCCAAAAGTATGTAAACCTTACACCTCATGCGGTGATGCTTTCTACACAACTCATTCAGATTGTTAAATTGCTAGTAGCAAGTGCACAACAAATGGAACAACTGGCTGCATAGCTTTAGAATCACGCCCACCATATACTGCTTGGGTAGGATGTTGCTTCGATAATAAGGGAACTCTATATACATCTGGAGTTGTTAAATCCACTGGTATTTGTACATGGGATACCACATCAAGCAGTTGCAGAGATCAACCCCGCGCCGATCCGTCAGGCACAACACACGCAACATGTTCTTCATAATTAACAACCTGCACATTAGATGGAACTACTTTTTTACTTAAAGGAGCCTGTACATCTTACACAACTTAAACTGCTTGCACAACATCAGTTGGATCTGATGGAGCATGCTAATGGGAATTAGCATCTGCTACAAATAATAATACTGCAAAATGTAGATTACTTACTTGTGCTGATATTTAAATGGAACAGCAACTAACTTTTGTTCTGTAGCCTTGTCAACTTGTGTTTCTAATGGAACTGCTAGCATTCCAAAAGTCAATTGCTCAACATATACATCTAAGATAGCATGCAATTCAGAAGGTTTGGATGGAATTTGTGTATTCACTTAATCAACAGCAACTGGAGCTGCTGCTGGAACTGGAACTTGTGCATTAATGACTGCATGTACCGTTGCTAATAATGATTAAACAGCCTGCTAAGTTGCCAGAGATAGATGTTTTTTGACTGTTGCTTCAGGAACTGGAGCAACCGCAGTTGCTAGTAAATGTGCTACTCATACTTATGCTACAAATTAAGCTACCAACGTAGCTTGTACAAGATTCTTAAATTGGGATAAAAAGACTTAATAGGTTTGTACTCTAGTAAGCGGAGCCTGCACAGCAACAGATCCATCAACATTGTCTTCAAACGATTGCTTCTTAGTTTCTGGATATACATATACTTGGAATGCATCAACAAGCAACTGCTGAGTTTGCACAGCAGTTGTAGTTTAACTAAATACCACAGACAATAATACCAACACTACAGTTAATAACACAACAACAGACTCAGGATACATTCTTGGATTGTTTATCGCTTTAGGATATCTTCTGTTGTTATGAGAATGATTGCTAAATATATAGGGAAAATTTTATAAAATACAGAAAAAAATCATCTTTCTAATCATTATTTTTTGTCTACAATTATTTAACTTTTTTGCATGTTTACAATTCTTAAAATTATCTCCTCAAAGATAGACAGAAGATATATACAATAAAAATGAAATCAGAAAATTTTAATTTTATAAAATCGAAAAAGATTAATTGAAGGAAAAATTTTCGTTCAAACATTTCTCTCTCATATTTATTGCTGATAATATTCTCCATTTTTAAGCTTAATAAAATTTTCCACAACATTAGAATATCCAAAGAAGAAATGTAGATAAATTTTGTCTTGTTTTTTTTTAAATTAAGAATGTTTTTTCACTAAGCATTTTCTACATTTTTTAAAATTTTCAAGAATGTACACCATATTAGACTTATAGATTGAACTTTCTTCCATTTGCAACCTCAATTTTTAGTACTCATTCAGAGTCTTAAAATTTTCTACATAAGATAAAATTTTAAAGATTATATAGAACCTACAAAATGAATATTAATAGAGTAAAAATGTGAATTATATAAGAATAAATTTTATTTAATACTTTCTAAATAAAAAATTCCTGAATTATAGACCTATTTTCTTATTTCTGTTTAGGTAGCAATTCAGTTTTATTTGGATATTTAAAAAAAAAATCCATTTCTTTGATTCAAAAATTGTAAAAGAACAAGCTATGAATCTTGAAATCCCTATCTATTATTAAATAGAATTAGAATATTGCACCAATATTTTACTTCAAGACTATTCGAATTTTCTTGTATCCTTATCTTTATTCTAATTGGCTTTAGCATAGAGCCTGATTCCTTGTTTCTGTTAAGCTGTCTCATGAAGTACTCTATGCAATGTTGTGGCTTGTTTATCTTTACGAGTTTCTTGATGTCTGTCCTTCTTCTCTAGGATTACGAGTCTAGAAATATTACTAATGAGAAAAGCAATATTATATTTGATCAGGAACATAAAGAAAAGACAAGTCGGCAATTCATTTGTATTTAATTACCTTTTGAGGAATAGATTCTAGGATGGCATCAAATTCTAAATACTTCTCTAGTTATCGATTACTTGATTCTAAATGAACATTATACAATTTATACAATTTATACAATTTCAAAACTTGAGATATGGGAAAATACCTTGCTAAAGGGTACATTTCGATGCTTGGCTATAATCAAGAATTCCAAAAGTTTAAATAATACATATTTTACTAAAAAATTAATTGCACAGAATCCTCTATATGATTAATTGTTATTATTTTAATAATCAGAATTTTTCTAAATTTATTTGATAATTAGAATATTTTGAATATTAAAAAATAATTAATTGAAGTGATTATTTACAAAAATAATGAATCATGCTTTTGAAATTTGAGAGAAGTAAGATAAAATTCTCATTTCCCTTCCATAACCTTAAGAAAAAATACCTGTAAGAATTTTGTTACTCCTTTTCATTGAATTTCTATAATTAAGCGTTTATTTTTTTGTATATATAGATTATAACAATTCAGGATGCTATAAAGTATTTATTGACATTAAGCTTATTAAGAGCTATTAGTGCTACCATTTTTGAGTTCTATTCTATTTTATTCACTTCACTATAAAATTATTATTTTCCTATAATTTAATATATAATCAATAAATTGATATGTTATTTATGAAGATAACTACTTTCAAACGAGTATAAATTCATATCCAGATTGATTAATATTATCAAATTTTTCAGATAAAATCATAATAATAACACCAATCATATTAAAAATTTCAAACGTATTTAAGCTATTCAATTTAACAAAATAAGATAACAATCCCAACTTTATCATAGAATAAAGCCAATTTTAAAAAAATTAAAAGAATTATAGCACAATTTCCACCTCTTAATATATCCCCAAGCAATATTAAAATTAATATTTCATTAAAATATTAGAATATTTACTACTCATTTTAGCACAAGGTCTTATCAAAACACCCTGACTTTATCTTTTATTGTTATTATTTATATATAAAATTAATATATTTAATTGTGAATTTTTATAATTAATTTACATCTAATTCTAAATCAGGATTCTTAAATCTAGAATATAAATGACTATAATTAAAAAATATATTAATAATATAAATATTGCACTACTCATCAGTATATAAAGAATAATGCTTACTTATGTAATTTAAATACAAATTTCCTTATTCAAATAGATGAAATAGATTATTGGCATATTTTGCACTCAATAGTCAATTAACATCTTAGTAATGGCCAAATAATAAAAATACAAAGCACAAGATTTTTATCCATTGATCTCATTATATTAAGATCTATTATGTATAATGGCTATGTTAATTTTGATGAAAATTTATTTAACTAAATTTTAGGTACTTTAAATAAAAAGCTTTAGAAAATAAATTTTAGTTGATTTTAAATTAAATAAGCTGATTTTAATTAAGGAGATGTATTTATACTTTAGAGATTTTAGCTTTTGGTAATTTTTATTATAATGAATAGTAATAGCTTTTTTTAGATTAGGATATAATCTTCATATTTTTATTCTATCTCTCAATCAATATTGTTCAAATTTTAGACTAATTTGCTTAAAATTTTGCATCACTACTCTCATTGATAAAATGACCTAAAAGAAGAATTATATTAGTAGAAGGATACATATTAGATCTTTACAAACTTTATGTAAGCTAAGC
This sequence comes from Paramecium pentaurelia, assembly GCA_905183005.1. Classification (NCBI taxonomy): domain Eukaryota; phylum Ciliophora; class Oligohymenophorea; order Peniculida; family Parameciidae; genus Paramecium; species Paramecium pentaurelia. The sequence goes on along the minus strand of CAJJDO010000013.1, from coordinate 7,599 downwards.
AGATTGTAATTAATTATTTTTGAATTAAAGAATTGGACCTCCATTCCATTATTCTTCTTTCTCTTATTAAGTTACTTATTTTTGTCAGCAATTCTAAGAATAACTTATTATTCTATTTGAGATTTTTAATTCATTTCAACTTTTGCTATCCATAGAAATAAAATTGGTTTTGAATTTACTAAGTAAATGTAATCAATGATTCTATTTTAAATTGAAATAACACCTGTTTTAAGAGGAACAATAAATACATTTATCATAATCGTGTAAATTATCTTTATGACAAATGCTATTGAATATTTTAAATTGTATATGAAATGAGATCCAAGAAGATAAGAAATCAATCTTGACAAAGAATTAAAAAATTTTTTTTCATTTTGCTTTTAAAATACTAAAATCCATTCTGAGTTAATAAATGATAAAGATTTGAAAAGCTAAACTAATTGATTGATTTCTAATTATGTTATTACAATTTTAAATATTAAAACTTCTTCTGAAAATGCAGTTTTTCAACAAATGATGTGTTATTTACCATAGAAGAGTTATAAACCCAATATTGTATAAATACTGAAGTAAAATTAAAAAAAAATACATAAAAAATTTAAATTTATGTAATAAATCTTAATTTGAAATAGTAAATTTCTTGTAATGACCAAAGAAATATTATATTTAAACTAAAAAAAACGATTTTCTATTTTAATCAAATGAATAATGATATAATTATTTTCTAAATTAATATAGATTGAATATTCATTTATTTAATTTCCTTTAGCAAAATTCTAATTTAATAAATTAAGCATACCCTTTTAGTTTTTTGTATATTGATTATTTGGATCAATCTTTAATGATTTCAAAAAATAAATTAGAGCTTCTTTTATTGCTATAAACTTCTTATATATAAACTGATATTGTTTCAATATAAACAATCTCCTAACAAATAAAAAGATATGATACCTTTATGATTAAGAGAAAATGTATGTTGTGCATTGATGGGCAGTACGTAATCAAGTAATTATAAAGATTCATTATGCTTTTTCAGTAATCTTAAGTATTAACCTATTAATATTATTATTATTTAATCTACTGTTCTCACTTAAGGAATTAACATGTTTAAGATCAATAGATAATGCTTTGTCTAACCAAGTGATTGCTTCCTAAATTTTTATTTAATTTTCTTATATTTAGAATAATTAATAATAAATTAATACACTTGCACTTATTAATATAATTATCAATCAATTTACCTTATCAAATAAGGAATTAACATACTAGGATCAATAATCAATGCTTTGTAAATAATAACCTAAGGATTAATACTATATGATTACCTTTATCAAATATCATCAATCTAATAATAATGAAATTATGATAATAATAAGTATTAATATACATTATTAAATGTATAAGTTAATTTTGAAGCCTATTCTGAAATAATTTTTGTGATTGATTATTTGTAACCAATGAATTTGATAGTTGAATGTAAATAATAATTTATTTAAAATGAAATCAAATGTACTAATCTCTCATTTTATAATGAATATTTATATCTGATTACCATTTCTGATAAAGAAAATGATTAATTCAAATTGTCTATATATGTATTAAGACCATTAATCAAATTATCACATTCCATATTTTTACTTTCAATAAAATCTATCAAAATATTAATTTTTTCAATTACATAAAAATGATCATGATGAATTCTACTATTCTTAATACATTTAAAGCAATATAATCTAAATTCTTTACAATTTTAATTGTAACAAACTGTTTCTATTTCGTCATTATGATCATCTTGATAACGTCACTTTCAATTTGATTACTAAATCATTTTTTTAATATTTTATATCTAATATTTTCATTCACACCAATACTATTAAGACTCAATCTAATATCTAATCATTTTCTTAAGATCTATAGAAATGATTAATAAAATTTACATTTAATATGCGCAAAAAAACATTAAATATTGCTTATGAATAAATGAAAAAGTTTAATTTTAAGTCATTGAATAAAAGATATAAATTTCTTTCTTAATCCGGTCTTCTCATTGGTCTTTTAATAAGCTTAGACACAGAAAAGGAGTATTTCAGTTTTCAAGAATTATTTTACAGCATTTAAAAGAATAAAGTTTGAAATAATCATCTAATATCTTTCTATTCAATTTATACATATTTTATGTTTATTATTCAAGGAGAAAATAGATTAAAAATCCNTTACACTTGCACTTATTAATATAATTATCAATCAATTTACCTTATCAAATAAGGAATTAACATACTAGGATCAATAATCAATGCTTTGTAAATAATAACCTAAGGATTAATACTATATGATTACCTTTATCAAATATCATCAATCTAATAATAATGAAATTATGATAATAATAAGTATTAATATACATTATTAAATGTATAAGTTAATTTTGAAGCCTATTCTGAAATAATTTTTGTGATTGATTATTTGTAACCAATGAATTTGATAGTTGAATGTAAATAATAATTTATTTAAAATGAAATCAAATGTACTAATCTCTCATTTTATAATGAATATTTATATCTGATTACCATTTCTGATAAAGAAAATGATTAATTCAAATTGTCTATATATGTATTAAGACCATTAATCAAATTATCACATTCCATATTTTTACTTTCAATAAAATCTATCAAAATATTAATTTTTTCAATTACATAAAAATGATCATGATGAATTCTACTATTCTTAATACATTTAAAGCAATATAATCTAAATTCTTTACAATTTTAATTGTAACAAACTGTTTCTATTTCGTCATTATGATCATCTTGATAACGTCACTTTCAATTTGATTACTAAATCATTTTTTTAATATTTTATATCTAATATTTTCATTCACACCAATACTATTAAGACTCAATCTAATATCTAATCATTTTCTTAAGATCTATAGAAATGATTAATAAAATTTACATTTAATATGCGCAAAAAAACATTAAATATTGCTTATGAATAAATGAAAAAGTTTAATTTTAAGTCATTGAATAAAAGATATAAATTTCTTTCTTAATCCGGTCTTCTCATTGGTCTTTTAATAAGCTTAGACACAGAAAAGGAGTATTTCAGTTTTCAAGAATTATTTTACAGCATTTAAAAGAATAAAGTTTGAAATAATCATCTAATATCTTTCTATTCAATTTATACATATTTTATGTTTATTATTCAAGGAGAAAATAGATTAAAAATCCTTAATCGATAAGTTATTGATTATTTTATCAGTAGAATTATTTTCTAATTTAAATCTAATGCTATATTATTTTGAAAATTAGCATATTATTATTATTATTACTATTCAACTCTGTTAGGGAGAAGAGAAAACATAAATTATATTAGTCATATTATCTTTTCATATTAATTGTAGCTGCTTACTTCTTTATTTCGATATTCTACAAGCTTGGGTCCTTTTTTATTTTTCATCTCAATACTAATTTTTTTATAATGTATTTATATTCTATTTCAAATGACTATTTACTAAGTGTTAATATGTTGCTCTTTATTGATGGTATTTCAATTATATCCTCCTTTATTTAATAGTGATTCATAATTTTTTTGGCTTATAACTTAATTTTCCTTTACAATTACTATTGTTTGCCTTTTCATTTGATATATTCCATTCTTACCATAAATTGTATCTATCTCGAATCTTTCTCCTTATTTACGCTATCTCTTCATTATTTAATACTACAAGAGGCTTAACAAGAAGATTCAAAAGTTAATCTGAAGTAGTTTTTGGAACTCTCATTATTAATTTCAACGATCTTTTATATAATTAATTAATATGCTTTTAATGAACTTGAACTTAATTAAAATTTAATGCATCCAACATATATTAGAAATGAGGTCTGATAGATGCATTCTATATATTTATTCTTTCTTTATAACCCTAAATTAGGTTATCCATTTTAAATCTTTGTCTAAGTAATTAATTCTTTATTTTAATTTCAACAATTGATATTCCTTTAATATATTTATTTTTTTTGATATTATTTTAATTTTATAATTGCACATTTAGCTTTATTCAATACTAAGTTCGATTTTACACTCTCTTAAAATCATCCTTATAAAAAAGATATTAGTTATTTGTTCCTAACTTTTTTCCACAGTATTCTAAAAAAAAAATTAACTAACTTTTATTTTTTATGAGGTCATAATTTGGGTCATCTGAGAGGCTGTCCTCTCTGACCCCACAGTAAGTTGATAGTGTTCTACAATACTCTGGAGCGAATGCTTGACACTCAAAGAGATCAGAAAAAAAAAAGAAGGTAAGATTTAAGGACAAGCAGACAGGGCAACTTCTTAAACCCCCGATGAGACTAGGGAAGATGTACATTTATCATAATTTTTTACTTTTAATATATTTAATAAGTTCTACAAATTCCAATTCAGCTTAAGGGGTAATCTCCTAGTTGTAGAGAAGAAAAATTTCGTTTTATTGTGAATATTTATGGTTTACTTTTATTCATCTTTTTTCAAATTTCTTTAGTAGATTTGCTTTTTATTTATTATAAATTATGGGTAATTTATTAATTTAATTGTAAAATTTAATTAGTTGATGAGTTTTCAAAGTCTTAAGGGGTATTTTTTTGGTTTAGATATTAATTAATTTCTTGAAAATCCTCTTGAAGTTAACAATGATTATATAGTTCTGATTCTTAAAAAAGGTGTGTACATGAACACAGTAATTTATAAATGTTAATTATTTGATAAATGTAAAACTTCACGTGGTTCTTTAAGTTAATCAGTAATTAAGATTGTTAGTTGGCTGTTAGAGAAGATATAATGATTATCTCATTAAATCTATATCATTCTAAGGAATATAATACTTGTTGATGATAAATGTATCTTTACAGTCTTTTATACTATCTAATACTTTTAATATAAATTAAATAGGTTATGAAAAAATTAGTTAGAATAAAGAAATTATTCAATCTAAATGTTTTAACTTTTATCTTTTACTATTTATAAACTAATAATAAAAAATTATTATAGAATTTTGTGTTAATTTAGTTTTCTTTCAAGTAATTATATCGATCTTTATTTTAAACTCTTCATTTTCCATACTGTTCTCTGTTTAGATTATTAATTTCATATAGTATCATTTATAATTTAATTGATAATAACTTTTATGATATTTAAATAAATAATCCCTACAATAAACTGAGCTTATATTTAAATAATATTATCTAAATGAATTGTATAAATGACAGAAATGGAATAAAACTTTAAAAAATAAGAGTTTACCTAGCTTTCGAAGTAAAGATTAAGAGTGAAACTAATAAAAACAGAATTAAAAAAATGAATTAAATCTTAATTGTAATTATAACTTTTGTTTGATATATTATTAAATTCATTTTTGCTTTAATTCTTCTAAAAAGCAAGTTCCTTTTTATTTAAACAATGTCTTTAAATCTATACCGGATTGATTTATAAACTCTCCTTTCAGAATTAAAGCTCCTTTAGCTTGAAATATTTCTTTTTTGGAAATGAGGAGTGTTGTAATGTAATTGGAGGCTAAAAATATAAATATTGTTAATATTACCTTCTGAAATCTGGTTCTGCTATTGGAGTGGAATCTTAAATTATGCAAGAATATCTTTGTAGTTTTTATCAGAGGATTTAATTTCTTATCCTGTTTTGACATCCCAAAGACGGATAGACTAATCATAACNTAGTTTTTGGAACTCTCATTATTAATTTCAACGATCTTTTATATAATTAATTAATATGCTTTTAATGAACTTGAACTTAATTAAAATTTAATGCATCCAACATATATTAGAAATGAGGTCTGATAGATGCATTCTATATATTTATTCTTTCTTTATAACCCTAAATTAGGTTATCCATTTTAAATCTTTGTCTAAGTAATTAATTCTTTATTTTAATTTCAACAATTGATATTCCTTTAATATATTTATTTTTTTTGATATTATTTTAATTTTATAATTGCACATTTAGCTTTATTCAATACTAAGTTCGATTTTACACTCTCTTAAAATCATCCTTATAAAAAAGATATTAGTTATTTGTTCCTAACTTTTTTCCACAGTATTCTAAAAAAAAAATTAACTAACTTTTATTTTTTATGAGGTCATAATTTGGGTCATCTGAGAGGCTGTCCTCTCTGACCCCACAGTAAGTTGATAGTGTTCTACAATACTCTGGAGCGAATGCTTGACACTCAAAGAGATCAGAAAAAAAAAAGAAGGTAAGATTTAAGGACAAGCAGACAGGGCAACTTCTTAAACCCCCGATGAGACTAGGGAAGATGTACATTTATCATAATTTTTTACTTTTAATATATTTAATAAGTTCTACAAATTCCAATTCAGCTTAAGGGGTAATCTCCTAGTTGTAGAGAAGAAAAATTTCGTTTTATTGTGAATATTTATGGTTTACTTTTATTCATCTTTTTTCAAATTTCTTTAGTAGATTTGCTTTTTATTTATTATAAATTATGGGTAATTTATTAATTTAATTGTAAAATTTAATTAGTTGATGAGTTTTCAAAGTCTTAAGGGGTATTTTTTTGGTTTAGATATTAATTAATTTCTTGAAAATCCTCTTGAAGTTAACAATGATTATACATGAACACAGTAATTTATAAATGTTAATTATTTGATAAATGTAAAACTTCACGTGGTTCTTTAAGTTAATCAGTAATTAAGATTGTTAGTTGGCTGTTAGAGAAGATATAATGATTATCTCATTAAATCTATATCATTCTAAGGAATATAATACTTGTTGATGATAAATGTATCTTTACAGTCTTTTATACTATCTAATACTTTTAATATAAATTAAATAGGTTATGAAAAAATTAGTTAGAATAAAGAAATTATTCAATCTAAATGTTTTAACTTTTATCTTTTACTATTTATAAACTAATAATAAAAAATTATTATAGAATTTTGTGTTAATTTAGTTTTCTTTCAAGTAATTATATCGATCTTTATTTTAAACTCTTCATTTTCCATACTGTTCTCTGTTTAGATTATTAATTTCATATAGTATCATTTATAATTTAATTGATAATAACTTTTATGATATTTAAATAAATAATCCCTACAATAAACTGAGCTTATATTTAAATAATATTATCTAAATGAATTGTATAAATGACAGAAATGGAATAAAACTTTAAAAAATAAGAGTTTACCTAGCTTTCGAAGTAAAGATTAAGAGTGAAACTAATAAAAACAGAATTAAAAAAATGAATTAAATCTTAATTGTAATTATAACTTTTGTTTGATATATTATTAAATTCATTTTTGCTTTAATTCTTCTAAAAAGCAAGTTCCTTTTTATTTAAACAATGTCTTTAAATCTATACCGGATTGATTTATAAACTCTCCTTTCAGAATTAAAGCTCCTTTAGCTTGAAATATTTCTTTTTTGGAAATGAGGAGTGTTGTAATGTAATTGGAGGCTAAAAATATAAATATTGTTAATATTACCTTCTGAAATCTGGTTCTGCTATTGGAGTGGAATCTTAAATTATGCAAGAATATCTTTGTAGTTTTTATCAGAGGATTTAATTTCTTATCCTGTTTTGACATCCCA
>CAJJDO010000012.1:528480-890845 GCA_905183005.1 Paramecium pentaurelia | reverse complement strand
GGGTATTTTTTTTGAAATGTCATTTAAAAGGGTTATCAATTAATTTTTATATAGTTTAATTATAAATGATACTACATTAAGATAATAATCTAAACAAAGAACATTAATTAAAATGAAGATATTAAAATATAGATCGATATAATTACTTAATTAACATTATTCTAAATAATATAGGATATTAGATTATAGATTTACTTATTTTATTTTAATATATAAGTGATTGGTATTAAAAATATAATTAAAATTTAAGGTTTATTTTATAAATAGTAAGGTTATAATAAATATAAATGAAATGTCAATAATTTAAAAAATCCTAGGAGGGTATATAATTGGAATAATCTCCGGTAATTAGCTCGTGTGGCCGGATTATCAAAGAATCGAGTCCTTGTACCCAAATTAGGAGTTCCATTCTTGTAATGGAGTTCTGGTTAGGAAATGAATATTATTAAACATTTAAAACATTAAAAAAATTATATCTAAAATTAATTTAAACTAAAATTTAAGGCAATTAGATTTAATGATAATTAAAATGTATTCTATTCAAAGTGATATTTTTATAACCTTTTAGTATTTTTTATTAATTGATTTCAAAAGTTTCAGATATTATAATAAACTGAAATGATATATTCATCATCAAGAAGTATGATATTAATGTAAGGATTAAGATTGAAGGAAATATTATATCTCCCCTTATAACTAATAATAAGTATTAAAAAATTACTTACACTTCTATTTTTTTATTTTATGGAATAATTTAGTTTTGCTTCAGATGAGCAGTTTGGTAGGTTTATTAATGCTCTCAAAATTTAAGATGAAACTTACTTTGTTGGGTTAAAATTAGACCATTTGCACTTTTCTTTGCTTTATCGAATTATGGATTTGAATTATCAACACTAAATGAAGTATTTATGAGTTAGTTTAATAATAATAACAATGATGTCACCTAGAACCTAAATAATATAATGTTTACTCCGACTAGATTATAGTAAGTAGATGTGAGTGAATCTTATAATTCCATAAAGTTGTTTTGAATTGGATAAGGACTAATGTTAGGTAGGATATTTAGAATAGGCTATGGTCAATGGAATTAATAAGTGATGGATGTTATGGATTGATCTTAGGAGGATATATAATTGGAATAGTCTACGGGAATTAGCTCGTGTTGCCGATTATCAAAAAATCGAGACTCAGTAAGGCCATTGTGTGGTTTGTGGCCTTTATCCAAATTAGGAAATCCATGCTTGTAATGGTATTCTAGTGAGGAGATGAGTATTATTAAACATATAAACATTTAAATATTTGCCTTAGAAAAACCAAAGGGGGGTATTGTACTTTTCTCCTATCATTTTAAAATCTATCATATTATTTATTTACTTTTCATACATCAATTAATATAGGATAAAATTTTAAGAACAACCAAAAACATATCAACATCTCATCACTTATGGTTATTGAGAAAACTAAATGCTTTTGTCAAAAGAAAATATTTTTAGATTTTGTTTCATGAACTGTTAGAATATTATTGTCAAGCCTTTTCTTAAGTTTTCATAAGTGAGATATATTTCCAACAGAAGGTTAGATCAATTATAAATTTAGAAATAAGTAAATTTCTTAACAATCAATCATTTTTGATTAAGCAATTTCTCTTTGCAAATGGTCCTTTTCTTACTCCTAATTCATATTCACCCTCTAAAACCCAATTTCTGCCTTATTTATCTTTAAAATCAAAATTTAGCTCAATCCACTTCCCTATTTTTATTCCATTTTAATTATAACAACCGCCTCCTCTATCGTTTATGATTTTCCTTACATTAATTAAAAACAATCCTATTCTTCTTCTCTATATTTTGTATCCCATCTTCCAATTTTTTTACCTTCTTGATATACTCCCGCATAAATGATATTGAAAGAGTTTTCAGAATAACGGTTGGCACAATTCGTTTCATGCAATTCCACCCAAGTTCCAACTTTTAAACCTCTCTCATTGTAAAATCCTCCTCCACTTTAAAAATTATGATATGAAATACTAATTTTCTAAATGAGTATTATTCAATTATACAACTGATATGTTCCATCTACCTATTTTTCTTCCCATTTAATATTCCCCTATAAAAAAGACTTAGTATTCACTAGATTATTTAATAGAGTACTCAGAAAAATTTTCAAACAAATCAATCCATTTTCCAACTTTTTATCCATCCTAATTGTAAGTGCCTCCTCCTCTGATCATATGAATACTTTTATACATTTTTTTGTATTTTTCTAAATTTTTCTGTTTCTATTTGATTATCCATTTTCCAACCCTTATTCCGTTTTTGTACTCTCCAGAATATATTACATCACAATTTCTCTAATTAACTATTTTTATACTCAAAGAAATTTTCGTGTAATTCGCTCCATTATCCTATTTTAAGACCTGCATCCTCTTGATAAGAACCTCCTCCACTATAATTATTTTTAAAGATTATTACATTTTTGAATTGTTTTCATTTTTGAATTTTGATGTCTATATTTCCCAATTCTTGATTCTTCTTCCTTCATTATATTCTCCAACTTCAGTTACTTAGCAAAAGCTTTATAAATAACTTTATATACATCCAAAATTTGTCAACTACATCAATCCATTTTCCAATTTTTAATCCATTTTTATTGTAAAATCCTCTTCCACTAAATAGGTTTATTAAAAGGATACATTATTCTTTCTTCAGAATTTGAGAATTCTTAAAATATAGCCAACCACTCTCCTATTTTAATCCCATTTTAATAGGTTCCATGAAAAGTTACTTAACAAGAACTAATTTTTGATACAAAAAAATTAGGATGTAACTCAATCCATTCCCCTGTTTTTTCACCATTTTAACTGAAATATCCTCCTCCACTATTTAAGGTTGAATATGATCATGTACATTCTTTTCTAATCATATAGTTTATGATATCTATAATTTATATTCCAATTTCCAACTTTCAATCCTTTTTTATACTCTCCAATAAAGAAAATTTGGCTCTGACTAAATTCATTTTTTTTTTAATTTACTTCCAAAAACTATCACCTAACTCTGTCCATTTTCCTTATTTCATTTCAATTTAATTATAAAATCCTCCTTCTCTATTTTTATAAATCTTACATACATAATTTATTCTTCAAAATTAATATTCCATTTTCCAACTTTCTTTCCTTTTATATATTCACCAACATAGAAAACTTTGCAAAAACTAAATACTTGAACAATAAAACTCGCAATAATTTGAAGATAATTCTTTCCATTATCCTTCCTTTATTCCTTCAACATTATAGGTTCCTCCTGCTTCTAGATTTTCACCTCTCCATATAGGAATCCACTTTCCTTACTTCTAATAATTTTATTTATATTATCCTATCCAAGAAAGGTGTTTTACTTGTTCCAAATTTCTATTAATAAAAACATTATTAAGTGAAGGTACCATTTTGTCTCTATTTTCTCTAAATTAGAAATATAATAAAAAAATACTCTCCAAGAATAGTTCCATCCTTTAGGTATATAATTTATCCTTATGATTTTATTTCATACTAAAACTATGTTGTTTAAAATAGCCATTTCAGATTCTAAATACTTCTGAACAATTATTTTCCTTCATCTTTCCACAGACCAGCTTTTTCATCAAATTTCATAGCACCTATCTTAAATTATAATTTAATTTGTTACTTAATTTAAACTACGTTCATTTACTTAGAAATACTCCCCATGTTTCAAGCCTAATAAAAGCGGTCCTTAAAGTATTTTATTGCTAAATTATTTTTCATAAAAATTACTCAAAAGCTTGTTTTTTATTTTGATAGATTTAATCTCCTAGAATAACCATTAGTCTTTTGAAATATTTGCAAACTAAATTTAATTTTGATTCATATATTTTAACTATTAAGTCCTTTTAATTTTGTCGTCTTTATAATTCTTTACTATTATAAAAAATATAAGCAATATTATTAATATTTTCTTGAGTGCATTCCAAAGGGTTTTATTATAATAAATCAAGATACCAATTATCTTCTTTTTTTATTTCTTCAATAAGAATTGAAGAATTTCTTAAAATTAAGTCCAATCCTTATTTGATTTCTTCTATTTTAGTGAAAAAATTTTTCTCTTTATTCATGATATAATTGTGATCATTTAAATGATACTGTTATATTTTTTCTTCCATCATTTTTATTAGAATATTTATGGGTACGATTTAATCTCCAGAAGTCTACTTTTAATGCTCAAATTGACATTCTGAACACATTTTTCTTTTACAAGAATGATTTGCCAAGCAAATACAGTCAGCAAAAAAAAATTTATCTCATCTTCATAATTCCTATTTATCAGATGAAGAATGTTTAGTCTATAAAAATTATAAAAGTGTGAATTTGAGTTTTTATTGACTGGATAAACCAAGGGATTCTTTGAGTTTCAACCAATTCTGAATTTGATTAAAATTTTTTTTTTTTTTCTCGCTTCGAAAGATTAAGCTGCCTCAAAGCCTGTGAATTTTAGAAGAAAGCAGGGAATGATTTAGACTGCAAGAAAAGTAAATAATCTATAAAAATTGTAATTTTTTTCTAATTGTAAATTTTCAATAAAAATGATCTAGATTTAGAAATTTAATTTATTACATAGTAAATTTTTAGAAAAAGTTCATAAATTTAAAAAAAAAGATTTTTAATTGAATGGGATCAGGTTTAAGCATGTAAATAAGAACTTAAAATTATTTCCCATATACAGATAATTAACAAAAAAAAGAAAAATTACAAACACCAGAACTAGAAAATTAAAAAATTTTTCTCAAGAAATTCATAAAGTTTTCCATAATGAAAAAAATAAGTTAATATTAATTAAGTAAAAAAATAAATTTATCTTATACCTACATTATGAGAAATAGAATTATTTCCGTGCAAGTCACAAAAATTGCCTTACATTATTATTTAATTAAAATAAAATATTTCTGTGGATATGCAAAAATACTACATAATGATGAACTTTAAAAAGATTCTAATTTTTAGTCAATCTGTGTTATTGCGAAAGAAAAGAAATAATGCAATTCTAACTTCTTTAGTTTCTTTGAAAATATCAACCAGTTACTTATTCTGTCTAAATTAATAAATTAATGGTGTTCTGAATAAAATTTACTATTTTTCATTTTCTCTCTTTTTCAAAAGTATAGAATACTTATTGACCTCTAACAAAATCAATCAAAAATATCTGCAATGAAACTTTCTAATCTAGGGGATAAGAAAGAAAAAAAAGCCATATAAAAGAAAAGAGAAAAAAATTAACAAGAATGTCAACCAGAAAAGTAGACATCAACACTTAATAAAAAAGCTAACTGCTGAAACATTGAAAGCACTTGAAATATCATCAAGAAGAGGCAACAATATAAATACCAGAGCTGAAAAAAAATTGAAGAAAAACAATAATATATATAATTAGCAGCACCAATCCCACAATAACCTTGGCCATAATAAAAATAAAATTTAAAAGAAGTAGAACGTTTGGAACAATTTGTAAGTAAGGAGAAAAAGTACAACTTTAACAATAAAAGAATAAATAACAAAAATTTTAAGATGAAGTGAAAAAAAAAATAATATGAATAATATTTACAGAAATAATCTTTTTAAGAATAATTAGATTTATAAAAAAAGGTAGGCTAATTATGTATCTCCTATTTGTTTTATTTTAGAATATGTTGATATAGTAAGACAATTCTTTTGAACCGGATTAGAAGTAATGTCTTGGTGTAAGATATAAATTGAAGAAAGAGAATTAATATTTTTAGGTGTGTTTGTATGGTTTTGGATGTAAAAATATTATCACATGCTTGAAAATATGCTTAGGAAAATTAAATCCACTCTATTACTATGATACTGACTTGATAAAGTAAGTTAAAGAATAAAGAAAAAAGAAGCTTATNCATAATGAAAAAAATAAGTTAATATTAATTAAGTAAAAAAATAAATTTATCTTATACCTACATTATGAGAAATAGAATTATTTCCGTGCAAGTCACAAAAATTGCCTTACATTATTATTTAATTAAAATAAAATATTTCTGTGGATATGCAAAAATACTACATAATGATGAACTTTAAAAAGATTCTAATTTTTAGTCAATCTGTGTTATTGCGAAAGAAAAGAAATAATGCAATTCTAACTTCTTTAGTTTCTTTGAAAATATCAACCAGTTACTTATTCTGTCTAAATTAATAAATTAATGGTGTTCTGAATAAAATTTACTATTTTTCATTTTCTCTCTTTTTCAAAAGTATAGAATACTTATTGACCTCTAACAAAATCAATCAAAAATATCTGCAATGAAACTTTCTAATCTAGGGGATAAGAAAGAAAAAAAAGCCATATAAAAGAAAAGAGAAAAAAATTAACAAGAATGTCAACCAGAAAAGTAGACATCAACACTTAATAAAAAAGCTAACTGCTGAAACATTGAAAGCACTTGAAATATCATCAAGAAGAGGCAACAATATAAATACCAGAGCTGAAAAAAAATTGAAGAAAAACAATAATATATATAATTAGCAGCACCAATCCCACAATAACCTTGGCCATAATAAAAATAAAATTTAAAAGAAGTAGAACGTTTGGAACAATTTGTAAGTAAGGAGAAAAAGTACAACTTTAACAATAAAAGAATAAATAACAAAAATTTTAAGATGAAGTGAAAAAAAAAATAATATGAATAATATTTACAGAAATAATCTTTTTAAGAATAATTAGATTTATAAAAAAAGGTAGGCTAATTATGTATCTCCTATTTGTTTTATTTTAGAATATGTTGATATAGTAAGACAATTCTTTTGAACCGGATTAGAAGTAATGTCTTGGTGTAAGATATAAATTGAAGAAAGAGAATTAATATTTTTAGGTGTGTTTGTATGGTTTTGGATGTAAAAATATTATCACATGCTTGAAAATATGCTTAGGAAAATTAAATCCACTCTATTACTATGATACTGACTTGATAAAGTAAGTTAAAGAATAAAGAAAAAAGAAGCTTATGATATTAGCATCATTATTAAGAGATTAAAAAAAATCCAATCTCCTTTATGCATTAACAAAATGAGATTGGAATTTTTTAGACTATTGTAATAGATTATGAATTTTTTAAAAAGCCAGAGCTCCAAAAAGAACAGTAGTCTGGGTATAGGAAAAAAAAATATATATGCAGAAAAGCAAATCACGTTAGAAAAAATTAACAGAATTTGGTAATTAATGATGCCAATTCCTAAGATTACAAGAATAGTCATTAATATTTTTTAAGAACATTACAGAAGTGATGTAACTATGAATGACTCCAGTGAGTAAAAGACTAAAGGTTATTTTTAAAATTGCTTGAAACTTTTAAAGAATTACGAATGATTTCTTTTAGTAATTAATCATCATTTTATCCATTAATTTTACATTATAAAAGTTAAATTTTTCTGTTAAATTTTTAATATTAATTTTTTGTTTGAAAATATTTAGTCTCTATTCCCATGTAGAGACTATAAACCATTTCCAGTTCGGCTTACGTTACCCGAACAGATTTATTTTGAAGTGCTTGGTAGAGAACTTCACTTGACCACATTTGGTTAATGAAGAGAACTTTAGCCAAAGTTATACTATTAAGATTTAAGCCGAACTTGACTTGACCCAAAAGAAGAATGTAGCTAGATTTTAAAGAATCTCTTTTGAGGATGATAGTAATCTACTTAGAAAGAATGATATTTTATTTTATTTTTTTCGGATATATATAATCACTAAAAAATACTATTCTAAAGATAAAATTATAAAAACTTGTTTTCTATTTATATCAGTTTATGATGCGAAATTGATTTCATATTTCGTAAATTCTTTTAAAAAATATTTATTACATAATTATAAATAAATTTTATATACAGTTTATTTTGTTATAATCTCAAAATGATTAGAAAATCATATCTAATAATAAAACAAGACAAGAAAAAACTATCATAAACTGTGCTATTTTAAGTTTGCACTATAAAATAAGTTATGATTCAATATTTAATATTATTTTTCTTAGATTATTTAATAAAAATGCATCAAAAATAATTGTTGTTAGGAGTCCATACCTTTTTTTCATATAATCTTGGCAAAGTTATTAATTTTTATAATCTTCTTGGTGTTAATGGGTTTTCTGAGATTAATGATGGTTTAGGATCTAAAAGCCGTAAATTAGTATTTGCTAATTAAAATACTTATGTATGCTTTTATTCTAATTCTTTTTTCTTTAAACTTCCAATCAATTATTTATTTTGCTAATATAAAATAACAAAGTACTTCTTCTATTTACAACTTTCTTGTTTAGTTTGTAATAGTTTACCAATACTCTAATCTTTTAATTTCTTTTTCACTCATTTAATTCGGATTCAAAGTTGGAAAGTCACTTTGTAATTTTGATAATGGATGGTCAATTTTATATGTGACTGCAAAATCATTATTAATCATACTTAACTTTGGGCTTTTGTTTCTTTATGGCATAATAAGTTATTCTTTTTAGGTTGCTGTCAATGCTGGTACTTCATTATCAATAAATGTTTATTCATGAAACGTTTACTCAACATGAGTAGCACTAAAAAATGGGGGTCGATTAATAGCATTTTCAAAGCTTGAAAATTTGTTTTTTGAACTTTTTGCCTTTCTTCTTCTTTATTTTTCTTCCTCCAACTTTTCTTATGCTTCACTATATTCATTATGTTATGTTTTTAAGAATATTTAAAGGTCCTTAATTTTTTATTTGTTTTCCTTTATGTTGGAAACAATCTAGAAATTTATAATTTAGTTACCTGTTACTTTATTTCATTATATTCCATTAATTTTATGTCTAAAATTAAGTTCAATATTTAAGAAGTTAAAAAAATCAGATGGACATAGAATATCATCTTTGAAAAGTAGATACCTAAGCATTCCACTATTGTTTTTGAATATAAAGCAGAAGGATTAAAATATATCTTAAAAATTTTAAAAATTCTATCCTAGTATTTCATTATGTCAAAATACTAAGACCTAAGTAATTCTAAATGATAATCATGAAATAAATCAAGATCACTCTCTGCTAATTACTTCCTAAATTTGAGATATTGATAGTTATCAAGGAAACTACTATCTTTAGGAAAATAATGATAATTTATTGTGTTTTAGTGATTCTTATATCAAACCAAAACCATAAATGATCACTGGATTAAGGGACTATTTTTTGGGTAATAAAAAAAATTGTAGGAAGTAAAGAGAAAGTAATTTATAGTAAAAAATAGGAAATTCTATATTTCAAATGAAATAATTTTTTATGATTGTTAAACAAAATGACGGAGAAGATGATTAAAGAGGAAAAAACAAAATTAATATTTGAATTAATATGTAGATATTGAAAGTTAAGGTCAGAAATAAGTCATAATAAAATGATACAGAATAATAAAAATAATATATTTGGAAGCTTTCATTAAGAATAACGTATTTTTAAAAAAGTTTAATGGATTTAAATTCATAATAATTTGATCCAAAAAATTTATAAATAAATAATAATAATTAGAAACTAAGAATTAAATCATACATCAGATTCTAATAAAAATTTGATTTATATCAATAAAAATCATGATTGATATTATTTTCTTTTAGATTTGAGATTGTCTTACAATCTATAATTTTCTTTTTATAATAAATTTAATTTTTCCTCCAAAGCTTGCATTTTTAGTTAATCAATTTATTGCATCTCTTAAAGATATTAAATTTGATTTTCTAATTCAGCCACATAATTATTATCTTAAGTATTACTATGTAGATGAAGAGTTTAAATAGATTCTTTAAACTATTCTAAACTCTTTCTTAATTCATTTACTTCATCCTCCATCTATTTGTTACTTTGTTTAAGAATGGCATTTTCTTCTATTAATCTTTTCATCTTCCTTTAAACATCTGGTGACATCACTCCTTTTACTTATTCATGTATCTTTTCATCAATAATTTATTAGTATTTTCTAATTTCTTCCTCCAAATAATATATTTTTTGTTGTTATTTTTAATTAAATTAATTTAATTCTTCATTTTCCTTTAAAATGTCTTTCAATCTAAATTCCAATTGTTCTACTATTTCTTTATATACATTAAGTTATTCTAAAACATGAGATATATCACTTTATTATTCAATAATCTTTATTAAAATTAATAATACTAAATACTTTCTATTATTTTATCAGTTACTATTGCAATGTGTTAACTTATTATTCCAAATACTAATTAATATTTATTTATTGTTCTAAAACTTACAACATTTGATTTTATTTATCATTGTCAATCAGATCTTAACCAGTGGATTAATTCGATTGATGATATTCGAATTACTTTTGTTCAAATGTCTAATTTAAAGGTTACGACTATCGACGATCGTAAGGTTTATAATTATTATTGAATGAGGTTGATCTAACTTATTTTATTTCAACTTATTTTATTTACTAAGACATAGTATGTAGTTGTTAAATAAATTAATGTAATAAGAATTATTATTGCCAGAAGATATTGAAGATAAGAGATAACTTATAATAGTATTAGAATAGGCTCCATTAGAAATTGCGACAATAAGATAACAAATAGTTTTACTCAATGCTGATGAACATAAGAATTACATCAATTAAACATTGAATAAAGATTATTCACTTTATAGACCTGATATTCTACATCATTGCTTGCTTAGTCTGATGGATTCTCCATTGAATAAGGCAGGAAAACTTAAAATTTATGTTCGCACCGCTTAAAATGTCATACTTGATATTAGCCCTAAATTAAAAGTGCCAAGAACTTATGAATCATATGCAGCATTATTTGCATAAGCATTGCATAAGCTTAGAGTAAGAGCTGTAGAGAGTTCAGAAACATTAATTAAAGTTATCAAGAATCCTATCACAGATCATTTACCTAGTGAGGCTCTAAAAATTGGAACATCGACTTAAGCCAAATTAATTGATGTAAAATAATTTGTAATTTTATGTAAAATATTAATGAATAGATCAAATAACCAAACCTTAATCAGAACAAACCAATAGTATATGTGATAGGAGCAGTTTCTAAAGGTAACCCAGGAATGGAAGCCTAATATATCGATGAATGCATTTGTATATCCTAATATTCCCTGAGTGCTGGATATTGTTTATAACGAATTTCAAATGCTTATGAAGAACTTTGGGGTATTAAATGAGTATAATTAAAATATTTATAATCTGATGGCAACTTTAAATACATAAGTTTCTTTAACAAATCTTATGAATACACTTAGTTTATTTTAAACCTTAAATTCTTGTTGTTTACAAGAAAATAAGAGCAATTTAAAAAATAAAAAATCAAATTCATTTAAAATAAGATAAAATCAATAAACTTCAAATTGTTCATTATTGTATTCATACTCAAAAATATTACCTTCCAAAGAAAATAAATTTTGATAACTTTTTGGAGTTTTATGAATATTGTAAAAACAAAAATTGTATTCAAAATAGAAGAACGATTCATTTTATAGCAATTTTGATATTTTATCAAAAACTAATGAAAAGATCACAGAATATGATTAATAAGAAATTCTATATTATATAATTGATATAATATCAATCCTCTTATTTGAATATAATACTTAAAAAAACTTAAATAATTGTGATCGAATGTAACAATAACAAATAAAAGAATTACTAACATAAGTTGTATTAAAAATAGTTATTTTATTTTTGCTTCAACCATAAATTTGGAAATTATTTTCTTTCTAATTTATGCAAAAGAAATATAAAAGTCACTTGACAATATTTGGAATATTTTTTTTAGTTTTAGAAATATGTTAATGCACTATTAATAATAAATAGGAATCAATATTAATTCCTAAAACCCAAATTAAATAATTTTATTCTAAAAAATTACAATATATAACATTAGTAATATCATTTGTTTTGTTTTATTTTAAATTTTTATTCTTTTATTGGCTATAAAAATTTTTTAAAGAAAATTTCTTACTCAATCAATAAATGCTCTGATTTCACACTTCTTAATAATTGAGATCTACTAATTTACTTAGAATCATCTCTTTCGGAAGATGTGTGATGACGTTTAATTTTCTACATTAATACTAATTCCATTTAATCTTTAATGTTTATTGGTTTAACATTTTTATTTTCTTATCTTTCAATTAATTTTGCAAATCTATAATTTGTTCTCTAAGTTCTATGATCAGGAAGTATTAATATATCTGATTCACAATTATGATTTAATTTTTATCTCTATAAGGTTGGAAGATCATCTGAAGTCTTGCAATTTGGAATAGAAGTTCTCTAATTATAATAGAGATAGTTGTATTAACGTATGGACTGTTAAATCTATGAGTTTCTGTTCATTAATTTATTCATTCTTTTTTCAAATGTACTATTAAATTAGTCATAATTTAAGATTGGTTATATCAGATTCGTATTAATTAATTGCAGTTGAGGAACATCTTCCAAACTTGTTATGCTCATGCAAATACGATTATTGATTCTATACAACTTTTTTTTAACCAATAAATTTAGTAATTGATATGGCTATTTGTAATCAATATTTTTGGAATTGTAATATTTATTAAATAAGTATTAGACATAAGTAAAGTCTATTTTATAATTGGCAATCTTAGGATGGATTGGTTCATCAATTAACTTTTGTGATTTTATTAATTTCATTCTTTCTAATTGTAATCTATACTATATCATGGATTATTACATACTCTTTACTATTTAAAAATGTCATCCAAGGTAGTCCAGTTATAGTTTAAATTTCTTATTATTTGAATAAATTTAATATGCTCTTTGATAGAGACAGAAGAATTGATAGGGAAATGTAATTTATAATAAGAGAAAGTGAGATTGGCTATTTACAGAATTTACTACTTGACAACATCCAATTCAGATTAAATCCATTTTGATTTGATAAGTAATTTTTCTTCTTTTTGAATTTCTTAGTCAATTAAATTGATTTGAGATTCACAAGCTGGATTTTATTCATTTAGTAGAGCTATCTTAGTTAGTAAGATTAGATGTTCACGTTTCAAAAATAACAGGATTAGGTTATATTTCATTAATTTTTATTATGTTAAGAATATGTTAATGTATTAGGTAATTATTCATAAGATGTTTAAATATCTTCAAGTACACCAGAGTAGAGAATGTAGAGAAGAGCTATTAGATGGAGAGTGTAAGCAGAGACATTGAAAGCAATATGAATGCTGAGTTAAGTAAATATGGGTAGAGACTGTATTTAGGAGCTCATGAAGACTCATTCATTTAGAATCCTGAAAATAAAATAGAAGAATTTGAAAATAAAGCAAATTTTTAAGATTGTGAATAATTAATTGACGAAGAAACAATTCGATAATTTATAGATGATATTCCTCATATCTCATTTTCTTAAAGTGAATTAATTAAGGAAATTGGAGAAAGAGCAGTGGTTGTATTTACCTAAGTGATTGATAAAATGGATGGGTTTGAATTGTTAGAGAAAGATGAAGACTTCAATTTTTGGATTAAATATGTTGAGACTTCTGAAAAATTTCAGATTGGTATAATGAAATACACATATACTTTGAATACATCTATTGACTCCTACATAGAATTCATGAAGGATTTACAATTATAAAAATAAATGGATAATAGTATTGATGCTTTTGAGAAACATTATGAAGATATAAATTTTTAGATCAATTATCTAAGATATAAAAAGATTATGTTTATGGACCCAAGAGACTTTTTATATATTAAATATACTGATAGAAAGGGAGATGATTGTATAGAGATTTCCAAATCTATAAATGTTGATCATTTTCAACCTTAGTAAGTTATAATATTTATTAATTTAGAGAATTACCTCCAAAACAATGTACTAGGGCTCTGTTATTATTAAGTGGGAATCAAATCAAGTAAATTGAGGACAATAAAATTATGATAACAACTTATTCTGAATGTAACATGAAATTGAAATTAAAGCCTGTTATGACAAAGTAAGCAAGCAAAAATGAAATAAAAAAAATGGTTAAAAGATATCGTGATCATTTTAATCAATGATGAAATTTTTTAATATTTTTTTTATTTAATTTTGATTAATTGTAATGGATTAGGATAATTATTACTAAGATAGATTAGAAGTTGAATCTCTCTAACAACGTCTACATAAAACTAAATTTTTAGAGGATGAATTTGAAAATTTAAATAATTAATTCAAGCCTAACCATCTAAGAACTATATAGCCAGTTTCTTTTAGTGATACTGAAATTAAATCCACTCGCTAACAAACATGTAAGTTTTAAGTTCTTTACAAACGAACTGTTCCATTAAATTTGAAATTTGAATAAAAGAGTTAATCACAATGTCACTCAGAATCAAAATCTCAGATTGTAAAAATTAGAAAAAGAATTGCTAAAAAATTTGTTAAAAAAAGCAATCCAAAATGAATTATTATTATATATATATATAAATCATATAAATGAACTATTATAGAATGCAACATAAGCCTTTATTTTGGATCTAGGTAATTTTGTCTATCAAATATTCTTAAGCAATCTTATGATGATAAATTGCTAAATTCACTTAATTTTTTAAATCTATTAAATTATTATTATTATATCTTAATAATAATCTTTATATGACTATTTATTAGAATAAAAAATTATCACAAGAATTGATAGATTAAATTAAATGAATTCTTCTCTATTACTACTTATTAAACAAAATATGTTCATAGAAAATTTGCTGATATTAAAGACTGAATAAAAGGAGATTTCAATAGATATAAAATATTTCAGAGTTTATATATTGAAACACTTATGTAAATAATTATGATACATTTTCTGATTTCGATTGCAGTATTAGTAATGCAATAATATTCAATCAAATATTTTCCTTTTGCTACTTTGTAATTAACTATTGTGTCTACTGTATAAGCTTCGTTACAAAGGACCTAAATATTTTTTAAGAACTACTTAAAGATGTTTTTCTCTCTTCGAATATTTTTTCTCTATTAGAATAAGCAAAACGAGAGCTATACTGATACTAAGTAAAGTTTGCAGGATTGAATGATGTCTAGAGAGTGAATTCTTACAGTTTAGTTTGATCCTCATCTGATGAACCTTCTAAAGTTGTATTAAGTTGTGAATCCTTCTACTTACAATTAATAATATCCTTTTAAAAGTAAATTTCATTATTTATTGAAAATATTGTATATTCATCTGGAAAGCATTCCTAAAAATATTTTAACTCTCCTGTTGCCATTTTATATTTTGATTTAATATTTGAATTAGATTATTTTGGTTAATTCTTTTACCTAATAGGACCTGGAGATTTTGATTTAGATTTTTAATTGCAATTAAATTCTGAAGCTTTTTTTTAGGTTTATAAGTATGATTATTACCTAGACTGTTTATAATAATTTTTTATCATTTAAGTATAAATACTCAAAGAAAATATTAATTTTATAATGCAATAAATGCATCTAATAAACTATAGAATTATAGATTAATTATTATAATTAATACATTTTTAATTCATTTTGTACTTGTTTAAGTCTTATCAAGTTTTTCAAGTTTATCAACTTTATCACCTCCTAAAATATTTGCCTTTACAATCTTTATTAGCAAATTTAAGAAATTTGGATTAACTTAGCCAAAACCCGCTTATATTTATGTTGCACCCTAATATTCTTATGGTTTTAAGGAGAATTCTCCTCCAAATTTTGGTATAATAATATCAGCATACTATTCTGTAGGCTTAATTATTGATTCATAAAGTGGCTTTAATCTATTTAAATAATTGTGAATGACTTTTTCCACATCTTTACCTTTTGCACACACTTCCTTATAGACTAAAATGATAATAGTTTATAATACTTTTTCTTGATAATCTCACATCTTAATCATGATGCAAGAATATCTTTAAATCAAGCAAATCTCTTAGTTGTCTGTCATACAAAATTAAAGTTCCTTCAATAATGATTACATTCTTGTCTCTAGTAGTTAAAAGAGTATTGATGGCTGTTGACTAAAACTTAGCATAAATTAATACCAGAAATTTTTAATAATCCTAATTATTAACATAAGGAACATTATTGAGAATATCAGAATTCTACTTACTTAAATGATTAATCATTAATTACTAATTGTCAAAATCATTACTATCAACATCAAAATTATCTTATTTAACTACATTAACTAAAAACCCTAATTATTATAGTTCATCCATTAATTTTTCTGTTAATAAGGCTTTTCCGGAAGAGTGACCACCACAAATCTTAATGATTATTATGTAGATTACTCCAATTTTGAATGGTTTTCCACTTAAAGGTTATACTTTAGGACTTGAATTAGAGCGAACTAATTCGTTTCCAAATACAGGAGTCATAGTCTTATCTTTAGCAGTCTATTCTGGTGCAGCACTTTCTAATGCTTCAAGTTATGCTAAATTATCCATTAATTAAAACAACTAAATTCTTTATTTATTTTTCTATCCAAAATACTAATGAAATTATAAAAGATAGTATTATAAGAAATCTAAATATTTTTTGTAATTAAAATATTTTATGCAAACTCATTATCATATAAATCCATACCATTTTTTATATTTCAATGTTTTGGTTCCTTTTTCAATTAACCAATTAGTTATTGTGACAAATACACACAACATAGTTAATTGTACACTTGGTTCTTCACTTGATGGAAATGTTAGTTCAAGATAAGAATTCAACATTTCACTATAGTTAAATGCTGATATTATACACAAAACAAGAGGAATAAACTAAAAAAATATAATTAAAACTTTTTACTAAGCTTTTGAAAAATTTAGATTTCACATTAATCTTTTGCATATGCGGTTCTCCAGGATGATTAAATAAAAATATGCAACTTTATTGCAATAATTGTAACAAAAACACTGTTGTATTCAAAAATGTAGGTTTAAATTCAGTATCGTTTTTTATTTCCTTTTCTAATTCAGTCATATTTGGCATGGCTATATGATGAATGGCATAGTGCATAGACCATACATGCAAAATGACTTAGAGTGTTAATGAAATGAAAAATGAAAATTCAAAAATTGAAAAACTTGGTTTTATTTTAGATAAGTTTCTTTAAGGTTTAGCAGAAGAATAACAAAAATAATATGCAGCACCTAAGATTCCCATTAAAGTCATCTAAGTTTCACTCATTTTCAATGATTACATATGTAAAGCACTTAAAGAATATGCATTTAATACACTTTATAATGCCATAATCTTATAAGTTTAAATTGTAGTCACTAAAGTACAGATTCCTTATTTTAGAATAGTATGAACACATCTAATACTTGTTGACATTTTTGATGTAAAAGGGGCAGCAATACAAGCATCACCAAATTTATAACTTGGTCCCATATCAAACAATCCAGCTGCTTATTATTGCATATGTTAATTAGCAATATTTTTCATCTTCTCCTTATCTCCTTTAGCTTCACTCATTTTCTTTCTTAACTCTTCTTACTATTTTTTAACTTATTACATTTATTCTGTAAATGATAAGTTTGCAATTCTCTCTTCCTCCTCTTCATCCTCTTCTTTCTATTCTTCTCCCTAATTTGTAACTAAGGCTATTCCAACATCTGCCTTCTTTAATGCTCCAACATCATTTGTACCATCTCCACACATCAATACACCTTTACCTTGCTTTTTAAACTGAATAACAATAGTTTCTTTTTATTTTGGTGACATTCTTGCAAATATAGAAAAGTGTATTATCAATTTTATTAGATTTTAATCTATTAATTTTTCCATAATTGATGAAGATATACACAACATACCTTCTGATTTTGTGATTTCTTTTTCTAAATTATTCAATACTTTTGTATTTTTAGTACCATGTTCAATTAATACATAGTTATTATCATGATAATCTAAAATATAAGTTTTTTAATTATCATTTAATTTTAATTATTTACCTACTGCAATTGCAGTAAGTAAATTATCTCCTGTAATTATGATTGGTTGAAAATAACTTGATTTGAATTTTTGGATCCATTATTGAGTGTCAGTCTTTAATGGAGATTCACATATTAGAAATCCGCGGAATACTAAATTCTTTTCTAATTCTTCCCTCTCTTAATTCTCATATTATTCAATTTCTCTGTCTGCCAAACATAGGACTCTATATCCTAAATTTGAATAATGTTAATAACAGTATTCATACTCATCTGGGACTTCTTAAAATAGTTATTATAATGCTTCAGGAGCACCTTTAACTAATAGTCTATAATGTCTTTGACCCTTCTAATCAACCTATACGACAGTGCTCATTCTTTTTAAATCACTTTTGAATGAGAATACTTATTATTAATAAAGTGATAGGCCTAAATCCTTATTTTAAGCATACTTCTGTTATGTTTAATAATTCCATTGATTATTTTATTAAAAAAATAAGAGTTCAATTGGATCACCTTACAATTTATTATCAGCATATATTAATTGGTGACATCCTGCCAAAATTTATTAGCAATATAAGGAACAATCACTTTTAGACTTTGAACTTCTATTAATACAATTATCTACAATTCCAGAGAACACCAAAGTATCATTAGTTAATGTACCTGTTTTATCAAAAGCCAAAACCTCAACTTTTCCAGCCAATGGAATTCTGAAAGGTTCTGTACAAAAGATCTTTCGCAATTATAATAACGCTAAAGATTAATTAACAGCTATTGATAAAATCATAGGCAATTCAGGTGGAACAACAGTAGTTACAATTAATATACATCGTATAAATAATTTATTTTTATTTCTAGATTCTTCTTAAAGTCCATTCATTAAAACATATGCACTTGCACTTAAGGCAAAGATAAGTAAAACTACTACTATAAATAGTCCATCTGTTTATTTAACATTTGCATTTTCATTATTGTAAAATACAGTCTTTATCAACTTACCTTTTGCAGTATCAAATCCTGTTCTTAATACTAAACCTAAACAATGAGATTGCTTTTAATCATTATTGATATGAGATGGATATTGTGTATTACCTTATAATTGAATGATTTCAGTTCCACAAAATATAACATTTGATTTATGTTTATTTTTGATATCCAATTATTCATTTTAATGTTAATTGATTCCTTCCTTAACTTATGGAACACTTTCACCAGTTAACATGGATTCATTAACTACTACCTAACCATTTAATAATAGTATGTCACATGGAACAGATTTGTAAGAGTCTACATTCATGGTTTCAACTTAAAATAATTTAGGTGGTAAATGTTGTGAAAATGGAATCTACTATCTTAAAAATTGTTCATCATCATTATTATTTTCTTTAGCAGCAGGTTTGATTTATTCTGCTGTTTATAATATTACTATATCACCAGGAACTAATAATTCAGAGGAAATCTTTATCCATTATTTTTTGCGGTATACAGTAATTAATTGTGGATTTAATTTCATTTATCTAAGAGTCAACATTGTTTTCATTCTTTGTATAACTACCGTACAGGATGTAACAAAAAGCATAGATAATGTAAATAGAGCATAAATCCTACTCTCATCTAATAACCATAAGGAAACACTAAATATTTGAAAGAATGAAAATGGTTCCATTAATTACTCTTTTAACACTTCATTGAATTTCTTCATTGGTATAAGTAAGGAATTCTTTTCGTATTCTTCTAATTTTTCATGATTTTCTAAATTCTTTAAATTAAATTTAACATTTGGTTTCAATCTTATAAATGATTCTTTTGTCTCATCATAAAAATACTTGTTTTCCATAAAATAGATCCAATATTTATTTGTTTAATCAGAATGTATTGTCACTATATCACTATAAGATTTTTGTTGTTTAACAAATTAGATTTTGCAAAATTTGTAATTTTTAACATTATTCAAACTGAGTTTGTTCCCCCCTGAATAATATCTAATTTTAGACTTCATCTACACAGACCAAAACGAACTCATATATGTTAATGAATGAAAAAACACTAATCCTATAAAAGTTAATCTAGCATAAATATTTTCCATTGATTCATAATATACTTCATCATTATAAACTACATAATAAGATAAAATGTACTCTCAGCTCCTTAGAATGTGGCTTTATTTATTTTTTCCATTAATGGATTTGTTTCAACTGGAGCTTCTTCATCTAATGTACTCCACCAAGAGTACAGAGCCAAATAACCAATGACAAAAGGCCAAATATCAAATCTCATTAGTGTTGGTCTCAAATTCAATAACTCAAAGGAAAAAGTCATTAATTAATATTTTATCAAATTAAATACTCAACTATTCTTTATAAATACTTAGAATCGACTTCGTCAAATCGTGACAAGTGTTCTGAATCAATATCTAAAACACTTTACACAACTCCATTTTTTATCACTGGAATAACAATTTCACTTTGTGTTTCATTATCACAAGCTATGTAATTTTAACAAACCTTCACATCTTCTTGAATCTGAACTTTTCCTTCAGCCCAACATTATCCACATTATCCCTTCCCTTTTTCTATTCTTGGTGTTGCCAATATAGTACTTTAATATGGACCAACTTCAAGATAATTTTCTAATATAGAATTGATATTATACCATCAATAACTTCATAAAATCCTACAAAAAATAATCCACTAATATTATTTTTTAAAAGACTGACAATCGAAGTTTCAATGGCATTCCTACCTAAATTTTAATATTTTTTTAGGAAGTGTTCAAGTAGGTCAAGAACTTTTTCATATTCCTATACTTTATTTGGCTGATTCATTTCTAATTTATTTTAATTAAATTTATTTATAAACATATAAACTTTTTTATATTATAAATATCATCCTTATGATATTAAATTGTAAAATTTCATAAAATAACATGAATTTAATTCATAGTATAAACTTTAAATCCATATCTTATTTGGTGATTATAATAAATTGTATTATTAATGAATTCATATTCACCACCATGGAAAATTTTAAAACCCACCCCTTTGAATCTTCTTCAAAAATCAACACTAGATGAAGAAGAGCCCTAGATTCTTGAGGGAAGTAGTAAAGAAATTACTTTTAACGAACTTCTTATTGTACTAAATTATCATCCAAATACAGAAGTAACTTATATCAAGAGATAAGTATTAAAATGTAAAGGGATATCAAATATTGGATGGATGAACCCTTGTCTTGACTCAGAAAACAATCAGACTTCATAAAATAAAAGGTCAATTTTAAAACAAACCTATAATAGAAGATTATAATGACTTTTTATATATTATAATATTTTATTTTACTCATATTTTCAATTTGCTATAATAGCTTATAAAGTATCCATCAAAACTGTGTTTGTAATTTTAATTCCACTTTATTTTACATAGAATTTTGCAGCTTAATTTCTGGCATCAAACTTATCATTCTAAGCCATACTTTTTAACTATTTCATTTTCAATTTCCTTATTTATAATAATTTTTGTTCTATCTAAGGTTTTTCATTTTATGAAGTTATTGAAAGTATTTCATCTATCAATTTATATAACTTTTATTATTGATTCTCCTTTCATAATACTGCTTTAATTCGTTTATTTATAGTCAATTCTTAAAATAGATTAAAATTACTCTCAAAATCTAAATTTTTGGATGATTGGATCAATAGAGTGCAATTCTTTCTAATATTTCTTTCTTAAGGTTAATCCAAAAAGGAATTTTTAGGTTATTATAATTGGTACAATAAAATTTGCTCTTCTAACTGTTTTCTTATTTCTTCATTCTCCTTCAATTTATTTCTAGATTATCAATTTCTTTTCTTGTTAATTCTGAAGCTTCATTAAATCCTTTAATCTTCTCCAAATGTCTTTGTTTTTCATTTTCTAGAACTTATACTCTATTTGCTTTAATTTATAAATCAACAACTTTATTTTCTAAAGCCTCCTTATTTTTAAGCAAAGCCACACAATCAGAATATATTTGAGATTTTTCTTATTTTAACTTTTACAAATCTTCTTTTAATCTTTTTTTAGATTCAATAGTATAAGAAATATCAGATAATTATGATTTTAGTTCTTTCTACCATTATGCTCAAAGAGATGTTTATGGATTAAAAAGTTAAGTTGGCTTATTTGATAGAAATTATCATTAATATTTTATTCTTTTCAAATTGCTGATTTATTTAATTTAACAAATTAACAATAGATACACACCTATCTCTATATGATTATGATACTAAATCTCCTTAACATGAAATATATGATTAATACTAATGTAACTCTAACTTATTCAAATCTGATTACAATAACTGTTACATATAGTTTATTGATTCTGAGAATTTTTCATTCTTTCTATTAAAGTATCCTCCCAAAAATTATCTTCGATAATGTTATTATTTGGATAGTTCCTTACATCTTTATATTCATGTATCAATAAATTAATCAACAATTATTGTTTATAGAGTTGTAGCATTCCATTAATTAACAATAACTTTAAAATTAAAGACAGAATAATTATATTTAAATATTATTTGATTTAACAATGATTCAATCATTGCCCCTTCCTGAATTTCAAGATTATTTAGATCATCATTAATTCTTTAAAATGCAATTATAATTCTGATAAAGAGAGTTAAGTGCTGATATTTGATTTTACACACTAGATATAATAGCAACCAAAGTATCTGCAATTTTGAATTAATTTAGAAAAATTCTATTTCTAGCTACTTTCTCTGAAGATTCTCTATCCGTTTAATTTTATAGATATATTATGAATATAATACACAAATCACTTAACTAATAAAGTGATTTATGAGGATTTAACGTCCAAAATCCTAAATCTTATAATCCCTCTTTAATAAATGCATCAAATAATTTTCTAATTATAATAAGAATTCATTTGCTAATAATAATGACTTTTCATTTAATTTTCTTAAGAAAATAACTGGCTCTAAGAAATTAAATCTTAGTTTTTTTACAATAATCATATGGTAATGATTTATAAATTATAATTCCTATGCTATTTAATTTCTTATCTATATTATTTAATGCTATTTTATACTTTTTATAAGTATTTCTTTATTACAATAATAATTCTTAATTCTTAATTCTTAAGATTGATTTCATCAAAAAATGTTATAGATTTTTGTTCATTTTAATTATTATCCTCTTCTAATCTTTATTAATCAACTTATTTATTTAATTAAGCAAATTTTACTTTTAATCTTTATCTTATAAATCATTTTAATTATTATTAATCTAAGCATTAGCTTAATCTTATTTAATTACATATCATTCAATGTTTTCCAAAGAATTATTTACATCTAATAAAGTTTAGATTAATTCTTAATCCAATTTTTATCTTCATTAAGTGCTTTAATCTAATTTCTTAGACTTCAATAAGATCATCCTACTTCATTAATTTTTCTGTCATCTTCTCAATCCTTTTTCAAATTGTAATTAACTTACTTGTTTTTATAATTATTGATTTGTGGCTTCAGAATTGCTTACTTGGAAGTCTTATTACTTCCTTATTAATTTTAGGTTTATGGTAATGATTTTTAAACAACAGCAGCTGAACTGGCACTTGTCTTTAATTTTTATTGTTTAGGTTCATCTTTTACCATTTTTGTCAATTTTCTAAAATATCACATATTCCTATTTTAGTTATTTACATCTCTTGTAATAATTGTTATTTTTTAATGATTTCTTGTAATAAATAAAACATGACCTTCTAGACAAGTGAAATACTCTTTTCCTTAAAATGTACCATTATGAAAACTTATTTTAGTATTTAGTTAATTAATTAAAATTACACCCAAATTTATTCTATAGAACGTATCTGATCTACCTTCTAATTCTTCTACATATTTAATATAGCTTTTTTCATTTTTTATTGGATCCTTCAATATTATCATATAATCACATTCCTATAATTATTCCATAATATTTTATTAAGATAGCAATTACAAAATAACATTACTAAGATTCTAAAATTTAAGTGGCTGGATCTAAATCATTCTTGAGTTTTACAAATTAGTTTGAATTCATAATATTGAATTTTAATAAAGAATCTCATTCTTTACTGCTTAAAGATTAAAATTATATTTTCTATTATATAGATTTTTTTTTATTTTCAAATGATGACCAAAAGAATTGTAAAAAAGTAAACTAAAATCTTTTCTAAATTAAAAAAACTAACAACAGCCATCTGACTTAAAAAATTAATCTAATATAATTAAAATTTCTTTTTTTTCTAGTCTAGAAAATAGAAAAATTTTAAACTTAATTTTAAAACAATAAATTTTATTAAAATGAAATATTTTTTTTTATTATGAATTAACCTTCTATAAAAAAGAATATTATCCATTTTTTTTTTGAAAAATTTCCCACTAATGACTAGGAAAATATATAGCACATTGATATAAAGTGATAATTATCAATATTTTGGAAAAATATTTTTAAATCTATGTATAATTTTTTTCATTCTTCTTCATGTTAATTCATCGAACCAAATTCTAAAATTTCAGATTTAGGATGACCTTTCCTTAAATGTCCTCCAAGTTATTGATATTTATCATAGGTTTTTTTACAAACTTAACATTCATATTTTCTTGTTTTACCTTTCTAAATTCGATAATTTCCTCTCCTCGTTTTGTATTCTCCATCCTAACCTATAGAAATAGACTTTAAAGAATATTTACCTTTTTCAAAAAAATTTATAATAAGATTTTTCTCATCCATTTTTTCTTTTAAATCTTCAAACTTCTTCTTTTTCCATCTAATTCTTTCAATGCAGCTTCTAAATGCTTACTCAATTTTTTAGATCATTTCATCATCTAATTCATTATCAATTTTTTCTTAAATCATCTTCTTTAATATTATTTAGATATAAAAATAATACTTTATTTGGACACTTTAAGATTACAAAATCTTAAATATTGGATAAAAGATGATCTTTCAAATTTTCAACTAAAAAGGACCTTAATCCATAATTTATATATTATTTTGGATAAGTCTATGGAATTCTTTATCAATTAATCAAACTGATTATTAAATTTGAATCTAATTATTATTTTCAATTATTTTTAGAGTTATTTAAACAAGATGTCACTTATTTTAATATGTAAATAATATACAATAATAATACCACTAATATCAGTACTTATTGAAAATTTTATATAAAAATTTGTTAATTAATAAACAAATAAACTTTTATTAAAAATTTACGACTAGATGTTCAAGAAATAATTATTTAAATAATCAATAATTTTCTTTTCCTACCCTAAGATATTTTTTAATCTAATTAACAATTAAATATAAAAACCAAATTATCACTCACATTGATATTAATGGCCCTTATATATTCCTAAAATTCATGATATTATTCTAATTTTTAAGCAAGCTCATTATAGGTATAGTAATTGTAGGTTCATATTTACCAACAAATTTGTTTTCATTTCATAAATTCTATGTCGCTTGTCCTTTAATAATTTGAC
The DNA here is from genome assembly GCA_905183005.1 of Paramecium pentaurelia. Classification (NCBI taxonomy): domain Eukaryota; phylum Ciliophora; class Oligohymenophorea; order Peniculida; family Parameciidae; genus Paramecium; species Paramecium pentaurelia. Next base: position 865,362 of record CAJJDO010000012.1, on the reverse strand, counting down.
AAACATTGTATACTATCATTTTATAGTTTTATAAATCTTATTGATTAGCTAGATAGCCTTTAAAGTTTATTTGACTTTTCTTTTTGTTTTAATATTTGAAAGAAAATTCTTTTCCAGAATGATCTCATTTTCTTTTCATAACCATACATTATGTTAAATATGTCATATATAAACATACCTTTATTTAATTATCTTAGTATTAGATTATGAAAAAGGATTTTAAATTTTCTTTCTTTAGTTCTAGATGATAATTCTATTAGCTAAATTATTAAAATGGAAGTCTATCAATATTCTCTGCTTTAGTATTTTGTTTTTAATTAATGATATCATTTTAGGTTGGCAAATTTAAGCTTATACACTTTGTAAATGACTAAAGAATAAATGACTAAGATAAATTAATATTGTTCAATAATATATATGCAATTAAAAAAAATATTAATAATAAATTTATATTAATTATCAATCATACTTTTTTTAAGCTAAGTAATAAGATTCGAATGATTCTCCAGGATTTAAATGAATCGATTTATTTTCTTCAGGAAGTTCCATACTTGCTTATTAAAAAGTATCAAAGGATTATCCTAATTTGGAAGCATTAGAAAAAGTTCCTAAAAATATTGATTTTTAATTACCAGGAGATTTATTAGGACTTAATCTTGTTCTTATGGTTCCAACTTTTTTATTTTTTTTATCAGATTTATTCTTTTATTATTCTAAATTAGAACATTATTCTTATAATTCATTCTTCTGATATTTCAATTCATCCTTTTCAATGTTCCATTTAGCTTTTTCTTTTTCATGTTCAAATACCATATTTGATCTTCTAATCTCTGCTTCTTTTAACTTTTCTTCTGCTTCACTTAACTTAGCTCTCCAAATTTACCTTTCTTCAGTCTGATTTATGTATAATTCTTCAATTTTGGTTTCATATTATAGTTTTATTTATTCAATTTGATTTTCATAAAGTGAAGAGATATCACTAAAATCACCTTTATGATAATTTTAATTTGACATATTATTTAATGTTAATTCTTTTTGTAATTATTCAATTTTCATTGTATATTCATTAATTATTGCTTAATGATGTTCTGTAATATCTAAAACTTATAATTAATACTTTTTTTCTAAAGTTACCAACATTTCAGAAATAGAATTACTTTCTTCCTCTAAATCTTATTATCTAGCTTTTTAGAGATGATTAATAGTAAACTCAAACTTTTTCATGGCTTCTTGTAAATCTTATTTTGATTGATCCTTTTATTATTATAAGAATTTGAATTTACCTTCCCATAATAATGTATCTCGTTCATATAATGATTTCATTTCTTATAATTCACTTTATAAACTTTCAATTTATTGTTTTAATTATGTAATTAATTAAGTATTTGATTGTACAATATTTTATTAAGCTGGAAGATTCATATTTTTCTTTTATTAATTATTTAATACTTCTTGTAATTACAATTTTAATTATTCAATTTATTATTATAAATCAACAACAATTTTATTATTATTGATTTCTTAATCTTTATATTATTATCTTAATTTATCATATTTCTATTGTTATTCTTTAAGATCAGTTTCTAATGTTAATTATGCAACATTGCTTTCAATTTTAATTAATTATGTAAAATTTTTAGATTCATAATTTTATAGTTAAATTTAAAGTTATTCTAATTTATGTGAATTGAATTCATTTTCTTATGTAATTAATGCCAATTATTTTTCATATTCAACTTTCATTTTAATATTTTCATCTTATGCATCATCTAATTATTTTCTTAATTCAATAATTGATTCTGTAAGTTTCTATTTTTCTAAAGAATTATTTTATTTAATTTTTTCTATTTAGTCTTATTTAATATGATTTAATGATTCATACTATCCTTATTATTTTAATATATTAAGTTCTTCCTCTTTAATTTAATTGAGTTAATGTAGATCTTATATTTATTTTTATAAATTCAATTAATCATCTTAAAATTATTGAATAGATATTTTTAAAGAATTATTTACTTATTCTAATGTTAAAATCTATTTTTATTTTATATCATTTTCATTTTACCAATGTTATGATAATTGTTATAATTACAAATCATTTTATTTTAATTTTTTCTAAAGTTTTGAAATTTCTTAATCTTAATTATTGTCAAATTAATTTTCTAATTCTTCAACCATTTAATTATACTTTTATTCCATAATCTTTCTATCTTCCATAAATTTTTATTCAACTTTTTATCTCTCCAAATCATACATCTATCTTAATTATGCAATTTATTCTTCATTTTTATTTTATAATAATCTATACTCATTTAAATTCTATTTTTTTAATTCCTCAATTTCTATTTAATGATTCTTTGTTTTTAATATCAATTTTTCTTCTAATTCTTTTTAAATTCTTGTTTTTTATTATTCTAATAATAAGAATTCTTTATTTAATCTTTATATGTTATCTTCATAATTAATAATCTAAGTTTAGGCTTATTACAATTCTCTTGTAAAATCATTTTATTAATATAATAATTAACTCTCAGTTTTATTTAATTCTGAATTTAAATATTCAATCTATTATTACATTTTTCTTCTTTAGATTTCAAATTCTTATTCTAATTATTTCATTTCATTTAAATGCATATCTTTCATTTCCATATATTATTTAGAGAATACTTAACTTTTATTCACATCATTTTAACTTTCAAATAAACTTAATGTTTATTCATGATTCTTTTTTTCAGCCTTTAATTATTCAGATAAATCCTTAAGTTAAATCTCTAAAAATTGTTTATCTTAAGCAATTAATGCTTATTCTCTTTCTAAATTTGATTTTAATTATATTAATTATGATGTCTTTTCTTTTAATTGTGTTTCCTAATATTCAATAATCTCTTTTAATTTAACTATTTATTTTTCATTTTCTTCATTATTAGAATTATCAATTTATGGCAATTAAATTACTGAATTCTTCAAAATTTATATTTATTATTAATATTCATATATTTTACTTTCTTTATTTTATAATTTAAATTAAACTTAATTATTTTATTATTCTAAATTATTTAATTGATCTTAAAGTTACTAGGTTTTATCAGTTTATACTAAAAGTCTTTCTTACAATTAAGTAATCATTTATTCATATTTTTATTAAACATCTCTAATTTAAATTGTATATTCTGATTTAGTTGAAAGAAATGATGAATCCATTTATGTTTCTTTTCTTTAACTTTATTCTAATTGTTTTGTTAAATGTTGAATTTTTTATTCATTAAGTGCTTTCATCTTATTGAATTCAGATTCTTTTAGATAAAGATTTCTTTCAAATTATTTAAATTGTTATTAATGTAGTTCTTTTTATTTTATTAATTCTGCTTATAGAATTTCTAATTATTTATCTGAAGAACATAATTATTCTTCTAACAATTTTATTTATGATTATTAAGAATAAATTTTATTTTCTTATTCTTTAACTTTACATATAAGTTCATTGATAGTTTTATCTTTTTCTGTAGTAATATTTTCATTCTTTATTTAAAGTGGTTATTATTATTATTATTATTATTATTATTATTAATTTTATTATTTAATGAACATATTTGTACCTTCTGTCATCATTTTATTATAAAATTCTTAATAAACTTATTATTTTAATACAGTTTTTGGTCCATGTTCTAATAAAAATTAATAAAATAATTTGATGTCTCTTTCAAATTCTAAGATACTTCTATATTCAGATAATCTTTTTTATAATGTTTAAAATTCTTAATTTATAAATTAATTGCATAAATTAGTTGCTTCTTATTCATTTCTTTTACAAATCTCTTTGAATGTATCTTTACACATTTAATGTAAATCATCATTTAAATCTTTATCATTAATTTTAGATTTCAAATATTCTAAAGCCTTAAGTTCTGAATCTTTATGATGATTTTTTAATTCTTCAAAAGAACATGTTGGTAATTTAAGTTGCATAATAGATTATTCATATTTTTTAAATGCATCATTTAAAAGAACTGTAGATTATTTGTCTACAATACTTTCAGTAATTTGTCTTAAATCAACAGCTTAATTTGTATTAAATTTAGTAACAACCATTTAAATCATATCCACCAAAAGGGGACCATTCAAATATATGTTCTAATAGATTTTCTTTGGTTTTGCATAATTAAGCACTTTTCTCCTTAATAAAGCCATAGAATCTATAAACTCAATACTTTCACTAGATGATGGAATAGTAACAAAATCTGAGAAAAGTTTAAGTAAATGTTTCTTCAATCTATTTTATGATTTAAATTATCTTTCAAGTAGTTCTTTAGACTAGAGTGCATCTTTATTATGTATATCTCTTAAAACCCAAATAAAAGGAGGTAAAAAGTCCTCATAGTCTTCAAGATTAATCATTAATTCAAAATCTTCAACTGAATAACCTTAAAGAATATTTATTATTATAAAATACCACAATAGATTACTACACTTGATAATAGAGAAGCAAGCAAAATAATTTACATATCTTTTCTTTAATCACCACAACCCAAACCTTCTGTATCTATAATTAATTAACCATCATATGTAAAATAGAATCCCTTGATTTTATTATGATTGATACTTTAGTGCTAGATTGAAAACCTTAACCCTGCATAAACAACTTATTCAATAACCAACTTTTGCCAGATTTTTAAGATCCAATAATGCAAATAATATTTAAATTGTTTTGTATTTATTGCAATTTCTAACAGGCTAATTTGTTAAGAATGATCTCTAAGGTGTTATTGAATCCATCAAAACTTAGAAGTTAATAAATATCCATGAAGTTTAGATAATATTTGAATTTAAATTAATTATCAGACAAACCAATTTTTGAATAATATTAGTTGAACATATTCATGAATATTATTATTCATAATCATTTTGCTTATTGCCGCTCTGGTTCATACTTTAGTTATGACCATTCAAATAATCTATATGATAAAAATATATATTTACTCCATAACTATTCTGAATTTGAACTATTTTATAACAAATTGATTAAGTCTTATTTATGTGATTTCTAAAATGATTAAACATTCATACTTTAATATTTTCGAGAATTGTACGATATTTTTTCTTATATACAAATCCCATATTTGAATCACATTATCTAATTCTACTTTCTATATCTTCACTTATCCTTTTTGGAATACTTTAATCAGTATATTCTGAAATAGTTTCAGAGATTTTCTATACTACTTTATTTTTTTATAAAGGATTGGGAATATCTTAACTTTATTTTCTAGGTTTCTTAGGTGATTGTGTTTATATATTTTTTTTTCTAATTATTGGTTTTGAAATAGGAATTTATCTCTAATATTTTCCCTTTTTCACACATTCTTCACTTGATTCATCTTCATCACTTTATCCATCACTTTCATCTGAATCTGATTATTCACTATCATCTTCAGCTTTAAATTTATATTGAATATATATATACAATCCAAAATAAAATTTGGTTGATTTGATAATTTCTCTAATAACTTTTAAGTGATCTTCTTTTGACCTGATACTTAATGTAATTACTGGATGATTTCGGTTGGATCAAAATACTGTAAAAAACTAGATTATTCATTTTTGTATTACCGTTCTTAATACAATTGATTTTAATTTCTCAAGGAATTGAGTAAAATCTATCTAAGCTTAAGAAAGATTCTTTTTATCAGTTAATCGTGCTTATATCTACATTAAAAATTTTCCATTTGGTCCTTATAGAATTTCAATTATATCTGGTCTATCTAAATCAACAATTTGAATCAACTATTAATTTTAATTATTTATCATACACTTGATATTTTAGTTTCTATTTAAAGTGGATTCAATTTACTCTCTGTTATCAATTTCAATAATTCTTATATCTCTTAACTAAAATTATCAGGTTTAGTGATATCTTCAGAATCCATCTTTGATTTTCTGGATGATCCATAAATACCACTATGTTCCTCACTAGAAGATGATCTTGTACTTTTACGCTTACTGACTGTTTTAGTGAAATTCTTTTTTTTTGAAATTTTTTTTGATTCAACTAATATCAAAATTTAAATACTATCATATGTTGATTATCCTTTCAAAATTTAATCTGCTGCTGTAACCGAATCCTTGTGTTGCTTAGTTTTGATTTTTTAAACTATTTCCTCATACTTCTCCTAATATTTGGCAAGACTTTAATAAGGTAATGTGGAACTTCTATTCAAAGGTTAATCATACTGTGAGTTATCTCCAATAAAATTAACAAGATATTTTGTAGGTTCTGATGACTATTTATCTTTTATCACTTCAGCTATAATTCCAGGCCACCAGGGGTCTAAAATAATATATACCACTTACATCCTCTTATTTTTGCCCAGACTATCTCATCCTTACTGTAACTCTCATGTATTTCATTATCCATTTGTGGTATTATAATTTAAAAATATTTATATATATATATATATATTATAATATATCATAAATTAATCAAGCTTAATAATGCATTCTAACAACTTTTGCTTATTCCTAATTATATTGATATATCAATTACCTTGACCTAATTAATCAAATCAATATTTGGATAAGAGGCTAATTATGATATTTGTTATTAATAATTTGAGTTTAAAAGATTCTATAATCTTGGATCAATATTTTATTAAAGGGAAAATTAAGGTAATGCACTACTAATTTAAACTAAATCTAATGGGTTCAATTGTTATTGAGATTATCCACCCATATAGATTTTTGTAGTTCTTCTTTCTATATTAATAATCATATATACCTAAAGTTGCCAACATATCAGTCCCATTAACTTCCTAAATTGTTGATTGTGCTATTAATTTATCTTACAAATATCCAGATATCATCAATTATATATTTATTTTTTTGATTATAAAAAATAATTAAACATTCAAAATAAATTTTGTGTAAATTAGCCACTCTATGATCCTTGTTAAACTTGTTCATTTTTCTCTGTTTACATTCCAACCCCACTTTATTATTATGTAATCAAGGATTCAAACATAAATTATTGATTAGTTGGAGGAACATAAAGTTATGTTAATTATCCTTCCCAATCAATAGGAAATTTTGTTATTCGAGGATTACTTCCTAATATTTATCGATAAACTCTATCTATTAGTATTACTTATGGCTCATTTTCAATCAATTCTGCCTCTGTATAGTTATTATACACATAATAGCCAACTCTAAAAAATTCTTTTTATCTATATTTGGCTGACAATATTAGGGCGGATACACTAAATAAATCTTCCTTTGATGGGATTAATTAGTAATTGGGAGGTTGACTAGTTATTGTGAATTACATGAATCCTTTTTATAATGGACCCATACTAAAATTATCTAAAACTTAATCAAATTTGTCACTCAAAGGTGATCCAATATAAATTAAACTAAATTAATTTAAATTTCTTACTTCCATTCTATTTCATCTGTTAAATCATTTCTAACTTCAAAGGTTATTTGTAAGGAAATGGGAGTTTGAAACAAAGCTAATTCATTTTCAAAGATTATGTTTGTGACTTCAACAAGCGCCATTTCAAAATAATATTAATAATAAAAAAAGGAATTTAATAATTGTTCATTCTAATATTTCTTTAAATTGTCTAATCACTTTTTAACTTTATTGCAATTATTTCAATTATTTAATATAATCATCTTTTAAATTTTTTAATAAATTTAAAGATTCTTATTCAAAATTATCATTTAAATCTCTTATTGGTATTTAATTAACTCTTTCTTCATGTTATATTTTTATAGAATGCTATTTACAAGTTTAATAAATCTGAATTTATTACCTATTATAAAGTTTCATTAAGTTATTAAGTTTTTTTCCTCATCATTTCTACTTCATCTTTTAAAGCCAATTCCCATGAAGCATTTTTTTACAAACATTTCTATCTTTTTGATCTAAATTCTATTTTTTATTAACAAATTAATAATTTGTCAATTATCTCTTTATTTTTGTTTTAAATTTGATTTAAACTATTCTAAAAGTGTGTTTCTAACTATATCAATAAATCATATATGTTACTATCTCAGGACAATCTCTTAAGTCAATTTCTAAAATTTTTTCACTTCTTTCTTATTATTTTTAACCAATTCCTTAAAGAAGTAATTTAAGAATGGATTGAGCATTATTTTGATAAGAATTGTTTAAAGACATCAAAACTTTGGTATTATCTGTCAGGGATTACTGTTGTAAGATAGTAAAATTATGAAGATCTTTTATTGACTCGACAAAGGAATAATATTCATTATCAGAGAAGTACATAATATTATAAAATGTAGTTAATTATAATCATAATTTAGTCAAGATTAATACAGCAAATGTGCAACATTATTCTTTTATAGATTATTTTCTTCATAATTTTGATCTTTCTATAATAAACTAATATAGGTTTCTAATTTTCTTTTCTTACTACTTTCAAGTTTCTCAACATACCTTTAGGCTATTTTAATCCTTAAAGCTTAATTTTATTGTCCATTTGTAATTGCAATTCTTTCTTTATTAAGAAATGCTTCTAAATCTATATCTTAATTTTTTACATCCTTTTCTAATGAAGTTATTAAATCAAGTAATTAAATAATTGTTTCAGAATTTGATTTCAATTTCTAAGCATTGTTTTTTTAAAATAATTCAAAATGAAGTCGTTTTTTACTTGGAAAAGTTTATTTGATAATATTACAATTAGATGGTAAAGGTTATTAGATATATCTTTTAGGATTGATTTCAGTTTAATTAGGTTTAATATTTTCAAATTATGATCTTGTTCTTCTAAATTTCTCTTACTATTTAGGAAGATAATATTTTCCTAATTTTGTATTCTCTTCACCTTCAGTAGATTATTAACTTGAAGTTGCAGGAGGTAGTTCTTATTTTTATTCTATATTAATTTCATTAGATTGTTTATTTTATGGATTCTTTCCAGAACAACTTCTTTCTCTAAGAGTTGGAAGTGTTGATTTATCATTAGATTGAATTTATCTATGTGTTGAAAATTTGGGACTAAAGATTTCATTAATTCCTGGATCTATGGGGATTTTCATTTATGGTTTAATTAAAGGATGAAGAAAGACACTATTCCAACTTAATCGTTAAACTTCATCCTTATGTAAACATCCTTAAATAAAGCTAAGAGATTCTTTTGAGATTTTGTTATTCTTTGGGAAAGTTAATTTACAATTATTAATTCTGTATATCAATTCCATATAGTTAGTTGCCATCCATGGTAGAGTACCAAATAACATTTCATAAAATATTAGTCCTAATGACCATACATCACATTTTGAAGTATATTATTATTTTGTAAGGATTTAGGGAGCCATATAAAGAGGAGTACCTACAAGAGATTCCATTATGCATTCTAATGGTAATGGTCTTGAAAATCCAAAATCTGCAATTTTACATTAGCCATCATGAATAAGGATATTGGCTGGTTTAAGATCTCTATGTATAAAATTATTGTTGACTATTTCTTTTAATCCATTTGCTATTTATTTTATCATTTTGATTGCTTATTCTTCTTCTAAGACTTTTTTTTCTGATAAATATTATTTTAAATCTGGTCCATTACAATATTCTTAGACCAAATAAGTGTTATTTGAGGTTGAATATACTTCATATAATTGAACAATATTAGGATGTTTTAACTTTTTCATGATTTCAATTTCCTAATGTAATGATTAATATAATTAAGCATAATTTATAGATTTGGAATGATCAATAACCTTAAGAGCTACAGGTAATTCTATTTGTTATTAGAATATATTATACAAGTATTCATCTCTCTTCCAAAGTAGACAGTGGCAAAGGAACCTTTACCAAGAATGGCCTTTAGATTAAAAGCATAATTTGATATCTTCTTTTCTGGTTTAATGTTTATAATTTCTTGTCTGTTCATTTATAGTGATTTAGTTATTTAAATCTATGTATATAGAGTATTGAAAATTCAATTTGTAATATGACTTAAAATTAAGTTCAAAATTTAATATAATTAATTTAATAACAAGTGTTGATATTATTATTTGATTACATAATATATAACAACATTCAATAATTAATTCTATATTCATATATAATAATTATGGATATATAATCCTTCATCCAAACATCGAATTTGGATACTAAGTCTCTAATAACTGGTGGAATATTCATTGTATTTACAACCATTTTAGGAGGAATAGCCTTGTTATAAACATATTGTGAACATAGACATTACAATCTATTAAGAGAGGCTTCAGTTGCTATTTTAGTAGGATTATTAATTGGTGTCATTACTGAATTTTAAGTTGTATAGAATGTTAACTATGATAATTCATCTGAAATATTCTTTTTTATTTTGCTTCCTATAATAGTTTTTAAAGAAGGTTACAATTTAAATAAGCAACACTTTATGAAGAACTTCTTTTATGTAGTAATGTATGGTATTTTTGGAACTATTTTCAATTTTATCGTTTTGGCTGCATTAAATTATTCAATTACTAATACAAGTAAATTTTGAATTAATATTAGATATATTTTGGATACCTCCATAAATTGATAGTTAAAACAATAATCCTGGTAATTCTAGGTATGCATCAATATTTTACTCAGCTTGTATATCTTCAAAAGATAGTGCTGTTTCTTTAAGTGTTTTGGAATTTGAACATGCACCTAAATTACATAGCATTATTTTTGGTGAATAAATCTTAAATGATGTTGTAGTATTTGCATTAAGTAAAACTGTAGAAAAGTTTCATAATTAAAGTGAAGCAAAAAATGATTGGGAATGGTATAGTGTATTCATTTTTATTGGTTGGATTCTTGCAAATTTAATTGTTGGTTTAATTGTAGGTGTATTAGTAGGTAGTATAGCAACATGGATAACAAAAGAATCTCGATTTCTATCTGAGCATTCGTCTGTTGTTACTGCATTCACTATATATATAGCATATTTCTCATTTTGTGTATGTGAATCATTAGGATTTTGTGGAGTATTAGCAGTTTTACTGTGTGGTATTATGTTATCACATTATTAAACTTACAATTTACCTAAAATATCTGCTACTTCTTCTAAAATTACAATCAAAGCACTTGCTTATATAAGTGAAACAATTATCTATTTTTATATTGGATATATGGTAACAGAAAATGCAATTGTAAAAGAATAAAATGATACTAATTTAAAATCTCAAGCCTATACATTTCTTCTTGTTCAATATTTTGTTTTCTCTCCATTAGCTAAATTATCATCTATGCTATTAGCACATGGTTTAGCTATCATGTAAAATTTTAACTTATTATTTTATAGTTTACGTATGAAAACTAAAGGACCATGGAGAATCAATAAATATGAATTTTTTCTTCTTTTTTATTCTGGTCTTATTAAAGGAGTGGTTGCTTATGCTTTGATTTGTGAATAAATAGTTGGAGGTAAAGATTATTATAAAATTATCTAAACTACTTCTTTGTATATGGTAGTTTTTACTACTTTAATTAATGGAGGAACATTGAAATATATATGTGAATGGGCTTATAAATAAATGGAAAAAGATATTTCAGGTTCTTAATCAAGAACTTAATCAGCTCAATCATAAGCAATAAGATAAACATTTATATAAGAAGATTTAGCAGCATATAAATAACTCAAACATAAAAGTGAGAAATTCTTCAAAAATTTTGATGAAACATATATTAAACCATTCCTGATTTATAAATATAAAGAAAGAAAGGTTGATATTATTCTAGCAAAGAAAATGGAAAAAAACAAAACTAGATATGAAAAAGAACAGGATTTTAAGATGTATGATGATAGTATCAGATAATAGAGAGAAGAATTGGAATTGCATAAAAAAAAAAGAAATGAATTAACATAAATAGATTATAATGATTCTGATTCAAATGAAGATGAAGAATAAAACAATCATCAAAATGATAATTAATATACATCATATTCAGGTGAACTATCTGAAATCAAATAAAGTAAATAATAAAATGGAGATAATAAACATGATTGAACCAATCATTTTTTTAACAAACTTTTATTTTTTAAATTATAATTAAATTATATAATTAATTTTATTAATAATCAATAAATTTTGAACTTACATTATTCTAATTATGAAGATTCTCCTTTAAATAGTGATATCACTTTACAATATCCAACATCATCTGTCTTCTACTTGAAATACTCTAAAATTGTCTTTAAAGGTCTCTGATGAGTTACTAATATCACACATTAATCATCTTCAATCTTTTCTAACAAATTCTAGACATAACTCATAATTCTATTGGTCACATTTTCTAAAGTTTCAGGATATATGTCATCTTATTTCGATTATTAATCATTTAAGGTAATCCCAGAGAAGTAAGTGAGTGTGGGATTGCTATTAATTGTTAAATCAGGCAACGGATTCATGGAAAAGAAACAAGGATATAAAGTTTCACAAATTTCTGTAATTAATGAAATTTCTTCCTTCTTTATTTAATGAGCAATATTTTTAGCAGTCATTATACATCTTAAGAAAGGAGATGTTTGAATTTCAATCTATCTATAGGGTTCAATTTCCTAAAGAATCAATTTTCCAGCCTACTGAGCTTATTCACACCCTTTTGGAGTTAGATGAGGATCATGTGGATTTACAATATTTTTCATTTCGATTTCACAATTGTCAGCTCTTTCTCCATGTCTTACTAAAATTATCATTTTTATGGTTAATTAATATTTAAAAAATAATTCAAAAATTTATATATATATTTACTGACATAATTCTATTATAATATATAATTTTATTGTAACATATAATTCTATTGTAATCATAATTCGATATTATTTTAGCTTAAATACTTTAGTGATAAGTTAAAGGAACATGCTGACAAAACTAAATTGATGGGTAAAATAATTATGGTACAATAATATGAAATGTAATTCATAACATTACTACCAAACAATTACTATTCAAATATCAATGTACAGTTCCACCAAACTCTCTAGTATCTATTATATAAATTATACATAATTAACAATCAACCAAAAAACATCAAAAATACATTAGATTAATAAAATCAAGGAGATTTAAGGTAATATCTTTGATGTTTTAATATGATTAGAATCATAAGTCATGATTAAAATTCCAACTAACAAGGATATTGTTAATTATTAAAAACATGGTCTAGATAGAGAAATTAAGATAAGAGTAAAAATAATCACTAATCCATTAATTATTAAAACAATCTATTACCATTCTTCAAGACTGTCTTAAAGTTCATCTATAATATATTTATGAAATTTAATACTTTTAAATTATTTTGCAATTTAATACATTTTATTCTAAAATTTAAGTGTCCATTCTAAATTATCAAAAGAATTAGGTTCTTAATTAACTTCTTAAGGATGTTATTTTTATTTTATTATTCTTGATTCATTGAATGCTAAGATACAATTATCAATAAAGTGATTGCTTTTTTCTATTATATCTTATTATTGTTTAATTTCTTTTTTATATTCATCTATAAAAATAATTTAATCTTCTAACAAAGCAACTTTACTATGAATCCACCAAATAGTTAAATTAAGTTTTAATTTAGTATTAATTAATACTCCATGCTCATCTTCTAATAGATAATCTTGATTAGAACTCTATTGATCTTTAAATTAATAAAGTGGTAACTTCAATTATCCAATTAATGCTTAAGATGAATTCAATAATTCAACAATAATTTAACCATAAGGTGATGTTACATGACTATTCTACATAGTTTTGGAATGTTTTACATTTTAAATTCTTCTTACCATATTGGATGGTTAGTAATCTAAGATAGTTGAGTATTTTTTTCTTCATTGAAAAGTGTTATAGTTACATAATATTGAGATTATTTCAAACAATCTGCAGAACAAACTGTAATAAATAGAGTACTATCAATGTCAATATTGTATTCATTTAAATTTTCTTCCTTTTTTGCTAGTTTTAATTCTTCTAATATTTATTTATATTCATTTTTATATGTTTAGATCTGATTTATTGCATCTTATTTGATTTAGAGTTAAGAATTATATTCTTAAAGAATGATATTAACAAACTCATCAATGGTGAGTAAATTGATTTGGGTTGAATAATCTTGATCTATGGATTTAATTAATTCAAAGGGAAACTAACCATTTATCTATAATTCATTAGGATGTTTTTTGTACCAAAGTATTCAAATAATCTAAAAATTCTTGTCTAGAATATTGTTAATCTTGTTGGAAATCTGCCTATTAGAATATTAAATGCATAACATCACTTTATATTTAATTCATAATATATAAATATATAGCAAATATTTTAAAGCAATCATATTTTTGTATGACTGAGATTGGGAATTATTTAATAGGTAGTGGAACCATAAATATTTTTTAATAGGAAAGACTATTGGACAAGGCACATTTAGCAAGGTTTGTTAAGCAATCAATCAAGTGATAGGTCATGAAACAGCAGTAAAGGTTCTTGAGAAGAAATAAATCAATTAAGAAGGAGATATAGAACGAGTAAAAAGAGAGATTCAAATATTAAAGCTACTTCATCATCCATAAATCGTGAAACTTTATGAGGTTAAATATAGTATAGAGTAATCCATAGGTAATCGAAACAGAAAACCATATCTATTTATTCATGGAGTATGCAAATGGTGGAGAACTATTTGATTATATTGACAGAGTTAAATAGTAAAATAATTCATTTTTAATGAGTAGAGTAACAGAATATGAGGCATGCAAATTCTTTCATTAGATCATTTCAGGATTAGAGTATATGCATAATCAAAAAGTCATTCATAGAGATTTAAAACCAGAGAATTTATTATTAACTAGTGATAGAGATATTCTAATAGCTGATTTTGGATTAAGCAACCTTTAAAAAGATATGCTTAAGACTTGTTGTGGTAGTCCTTGTTATGCAGCACCAGAAATGATACAAGGAGAACCTTACAATGGATAAATGACAGACATATGGAGTTGTGGGATTATTTTATTTGCAATGATATGTGGTTATTTACCTTTTGATGATCTAAATACATAGAATCTGTATTAAAAGATCATTAATGCCGAATTTACTTTCCCAAAACATATTTCAATTGATGCCAAAGATCTAATAAAGAAAATTTTAGTAGTTAATCCATAAAAAAGATATTCAATTTAGTAAATAAAAAGACATAAATGGTGGCAATTATGGAAAAGAGATGTCTAATATTTCGATATCATTAGAATCCGTCTATGTCAGCATTTAAGGCCAAATGTATTACAATTCCTTGTTAATTTCTACCAAACAGTCCTTATAATGAAGATATACCAAATTTACCTAAAAATTCACCAAGGAATGCTAAATCACCAGTTGCTAAATCTCCACCTACAAAGTCTCCAAATACAAAATCAACTACATCTAAATTATCAAATTATACTTATAAATAGGTTTATGATAAAATTAAAATGAGATAAACACCATCTAAATCTTTACATGAATCTTCAAATAATTGTAATCCTAAAAATAATCATAATACAAACACTAATAAATAAAATATCTTTATTAAATAATAAAATAATTATGCTTTTTATAATAAACATAAAAAATAACCTTCAGCATAATACTCAACTTTAATGAAATAAACATAATTCTAAAAAGTTGTCTAAAGTATGCATGATAATAGAAATTAAAAAATATTTTCAAATACAACAACATCTTTTAAAACTCCTACTAAACATTTTTATTCTCATACTAGAAATATTAGTGATTTGGAAAAAACTAAATTTTAAACAACATTAAAAATTGATGAATCCTAATCCACTTAAAATATTCTTTAAAGATTTACTTCTGGTTTAAATAGTTTGAGAAACTCTCCAAGATAACCTATAAATATTCGAGGGATTGAATAACACACTGGTCCCTATCATTTATCTTTCATAACTAAGAAACATCCTTAATTATTTATTGATATAATCCACAATTATTTGAAATTACATTTTCCAATAATTATTTATGAGAATTACTCTATCACTTTAAAACTAAAAAATGATTCATTACTTGAATTAAGATTGAAAAGAATCGAATAGATAGATGTATATTATTTGGATATTATCTAATAAAATAATAACTTCGCTGAACTCTATTAATTTGTAAAGGATCTAAAATCACATATCAAATTTTGAAAAATTAGAATTACGACAAATTTATAATGAAATCATTTAAAGATATTTTATTTATATACTAAACCAAGAATATTCTTAAATTATAGCAATACCATCATTCATTTTTTTTTTAATATTATAATGATCATATGATATTACTATTAATTTCATATGAATTTATTTAAGAAAAATCAATATAAAATTGCTCTCAAATTATTTAATTTAAACATAATGTTTAAAATTACATAGACTCAAATTTTGGAATGGGTTAAAGATGGCAACGCTGAAACCCTAAGTACATTTTTTGAATAAAGTCTTCAATAAAATTAGAATGGATTGAATTCGTTTTTCAAAATGGTTGACAAAGAAAAACGAAATGTAGTCCATTGGGCTGCATATTTAGGCTAATTGGCATTACTAGAAAAATGGCTATCATAGTATTCATAAATCATAGACCTAAATCAGGTTGATCTACACAACTACACTGCTGTAGAACTTGCTAGCATAAAAGGGTAAGTGATATTATTTCTATTTAAAGTTTTATGAAGGAATATAATTCTTAACTTTAGTTTAGGTTGATTAAGTTACTACTTGATCACAATGCCAAATTGCCTACAGAAAACAAATATAAAAGAGCCAATCCATTACATTGGGCATATTATTATGGCAATTTAGAGTTAATTGAATTTCTCTTATCTAATTACTCAGATCTACAATATTTATTAGATTAATTTGATATGTATCCAATAGATTATTTATTTCTTGAAAACCGACCTGAAGAATATCAGTAATTGTTTATTGAAAATATAAAATAGGAAAAAATACAAGGCGATATTTGTAAAGACTGTATAAGAATATGCTTTAAAAAATGATGGTCATCAATTTAAAACTATTAGGAATTTAAACACTTAGATGACTATAGCAATAGGATCCATATCTTACAAATCAAATAATTTGGAAAATCCCATTATGATTAATGATCAAAATTAACCTTAATTGAAAGAACCAGCAAATGAATTAGAAAGCATAGATTAAGAAAATAAATTGAATTAGCATCTATAATGTGGATAAACAGCTATGACTTTAATGTCAAAAATGTAATAAACTAGTACAATATAATAAAAAAGAGATTCTATCAGTTCTAGAATTAGTTAATAATTTAAATCTATCTAAGAGAGAATGAAGAAATTACCTAATAAGTATGTGTAAAATGAACTACCATTTGAAGATTCTTAATAAGATTTGAATGAGCCAGAAGCAGAGAAGATTCCCTCAGTAAAAATTATTTAACCTACAAATACAATCTTCTCTGATCCTCATTACAACATTACAGAAAACATTGAAAATAATATTGGTTCTAAAAATGATTTAGAAAGTGATCGAAATTAATTTAGAGTTTTGTTATAATAAGATGATGAATTTGGTAGACTATTTAAATCTAATAATATACCTTCTAGATCTGAATAATCTAAATATATGGTTTCACAATATTAATAATCATAAGCTCCTTCTTAATTTGGTAGACAATTATCTCAAGAAATCTAAATATCATAAGATGATTATAGACCATCAATGAATGATTTGAGACCTTCAATGAAAGATTTTCAAAGAGTAAAATCTATGAGACCTTCATTAAAAAGACCTGGATAAAAGTTGATTACAAGAAAAAGTACTACCTTTAATGAGACTTATACTATATATCATTATGCAAATAGTTAAACAAAGAAATAATTATTTGAATGTAGATTGTAGTTTTGGTCAGCTAGAATTGAATCAACAGAATTCTTTAGTTATTTCTTGAAGCAGAAATGCAATCCATTTTTAATTTAATATTAAGGATTCAATTGTCTTCATATTGCAGCTAATAAAGGTAAATATGAGATTTTAAAAT
This sequence comes from Paramecium pentaurelia, assembly GCA_905183005.1. Taxonomy (NCBI): domain Eukaryota; phylum Ciliophora; class Oligohymenophorea; order Peniculida; family Parameciidae; genus Paramecium; species Paramecium pentaurelia. The sequence goes on along the minus strand of CAJJDO010000012.1, from coordinate 847,320 downwards.
AAATTTTGGAAAGTGAATATGAATATTAGGAATTAAAAGATCTTTTAAGATTACATAGATCTATTACAGTAGGATAATTCTCAAAAACATATATTAAAAAAGATATATTTAATAAGGTAAATATTTATATAAGTTTTATAGGTTGAAGCATTTAATATGATGACAGATTAGAATCCATCTAATGCATTACATTTAGCAATAGAGATTAATAATTTTAAATGTATGAAAATTTTAGTAGAACATGGAGTTTCAATGGATGTTTTGAATCATAGATGTTTGATGCCTATAGAATTGACATTTGATGAAAAAATGGTTAAATATTATGAAAATCACTATCTTAAAGGTAAGGAATAGAGTTTTAATTTAATGGGATATATGTATGTAATTTAAACTTCTGGGAATTAAGATATATGTTAAGATATTGTATTATTGTAATTATAGAATATCAGATAATCATTTTAATAAAGAAATATGGAATTTGAATTTCTTATTATAAATACTCCAAATTATAAATATATGTATAATGGAAAAGAACATTGTGTGAAACATCATTATTATGTAATCAAGTTATCAGCAGATACAATTTACAAATTAGCAGATATCTATTAGATTGAATGCTATCATTTTACAAAGAAGGTAATATTCTAATTAACCGATATAGCATTTAACAAAATTTAAATATGGAGATTATGGCCATTTTGAATTTCCAAAACCATTATAAATTCAATAACTTATAATTAATGTCTTAAATGAAGAATTTGATTTAGATAAGTTTGTTTTAGAAGGATTGGTGATTTCACATTTTCCTTTAGAAGATAGTTCAAAATCATAAAAAGTCAGTGAAATGTGGAAGGATCTTCAATACAATTGTATTAGAGATACTATAAGAATAAAAACTCATTAAATAGCATTGAGACCATTGAATTCAATAGCTTCTTATTATGGACCTGTTATTGCTTGGTATATAGCATTTAATGTTTAAATAGTCGGATGGTTAATTATACCAGCTTTGGTTGGATCAGCAATCTAATTATATTAATTGATTGCTGATTAAATTCAGTATGATATAATAATATTAAAGTGCTTCAATTTTACCATCTTATGCTTTGTTCATGTCTCTATGGGCTACTCTATTTATGGAGAAGTGGAAGAACAGAGAATCAGAACTCAAATATATTTGGGATATGCATAAATTTAAACAACAAGAACCATAGAGAGTTATGTATACAGGACTTTATACTGTTGAACCATGCAAAAATAAAGTTGAAGTATATGACTCTTTTACAACTTTTAAGAGAAGATTGATTGTTGAATTTCCTGTAATATTATTAGGGTTTTCTATTATTTTGGTAAGTTTTCTAGCATTTAATTAATGGCAAGGATAATAAGATCCATAAAGTGTTTATATGCCTATAATTATAAATTCATTGAATGGTGTTAGTATGACTGTTTTATGTGATTTATATAAAAGACTTTGTAAATTTGTTGTAAATTGGGAGAATCATAGATTTAATTCTGAAATGTAGCATTCTTATGTTTTAAAAGTATTTTTATTTGAATTTTTGATATCCTATATTTCAGTAGTTTATGCTGTATTATTTAAAACAGATTAGACATAATTAACATTATCTGTTGCTAGTATAATTATAACAAGAGGTTTGATTTCTAATTTATAAAGTAATTGTCTACCTTATCTATTATATAAATATTTAAAGTGGGGTTTGAAGGATTAATTTGAAACATTTAAGGTTTTTAAAGAATAATTCAAGATATGTGATATGTAATATGTGAAGGAGAAATTGAAATAAGCTTAATAGATTGAATTTATGAAGTTGATGGAGGATAGTAATAGTAAATAGCCATAAAAAGAATTATATGAGGAATATACTAATATTGCTATTCAATTTGGATATACAACTATGTTTTCACCTGCATTTGCTGCTGCTCCATTATTTTTCCTGTTGAATCAATTTATCAATTTGCAATTCTCAATTTCAAATTATTAGAGAGTTTTAAAGCGAGAAGTAAGATTTTTAAATACTAAAGAGAGCATAAGCTGCTGACTCGATTGGCATTTGGTTGTCCATATTTGAACTAATGAATTACTGTTCTACATTTATGAATTGTCTTGTAATAGGTATAGTAAATAAGGCTGAGTTTGAAGGATTAATAGGGGATAGTAATCCACTAATATAAGTATTAGTATTGGCAGCTATTGAACATATCTTATTATTAATAAAATATTTATTAGGAATAATGATACCAGATTGTCCTTATTGGGTTTCAAAAGAGTTAAGAAAATATGCTTATTTTGAAGGATAGAGTGCTAAAATTCATGATAATAGTGAGATTATTTTTTGATTTTAATTGATTTTATTTATTATAAATGAAAAGAAGAAGTGTTGCAATATCTAGTTTATCAGGATCACCAAAACGTTAACTTTCATAAATGAGTATACATGGTATCATATATTAATATTAAAGATTTTCCTAATTTGGAACTCTTATCTTAAAATTATGAAGATGAGTAATTAGGATATATGTTAACTGAAAGTGTCATAGTGAGTAGATTCATTTGTAGATAGATTATTTAGAAAGCAAGTGATATAATTAAAGAGAATTATGTAATGAATTAATTAATACCTTTTGGATGTTAATGGACTGAATAATTTGCTAATATGATTATAACAGATATTATAGAAGATATGAATTATATAGATTCAAATTAAGATGAAATTGAACCTAAACCATGTCCAATAGAACATTGGAGAAGAATGATTGGTTAAGTATAGAGTCCCAAAAGAACTTTAATTGAAAATAGATCTTTTAGAAGAGAATCTAAATTATAAAGTACTTTAATTAATAAAGGGGATATCCAAAGATTTGATACTTAACCAGTTAAAATGGGAGATTTAGATGACGATGTTGATTTTGATACAGAGATAGAATCAATGCGTTAAGCTAAGGCAAGATAATTATTTAATTTCCAATAAATGCAGATGCAAGATTTAATAAAAAAACAAGAATGCCAAGAGATGAATAGACAACTTAAGAGATTAAATGTTGATTCTAAATGTATTAATCAACTTACTTAGCCAAATACACATACGATTTTGAGGGTAGAGTGATAGTTTAGAAGCCACCAGATGTTGATCGTTATCCAAAGACTAATTAGGAAATCCAACAAAAAAGAGTACTATTAGAGGTTAAAGACCTTTTCCCTTTACATAAAAAATAATTAGAATCAATTAATAATCACAAAAAGAAAACTATAGAATAATGTAATCCTTCTACTTTATCTAATCGTATTAGTTCATCTTAAATTGATATAATATAATTACAAAAAGGAGTAGCATTCATAGAAGGTAAAAATGAAAAGAGAAATGATCGATAACATTCTTTAGTTGATATTAAAGACCCTAAAGAATTGTAAAAGACATTATCTTAAATTCATCTTAAAATGAGTAAAGAAGAATATTCAATCATTACAAATCAACCCTTGCATTCTAATTTGCCTACTAATAAGAATTTAAATCTAACATCAAATTAAATTTAATCATCCTAATAATTCCATTAACCAAATTCTCAAAATATACCTTTATCTATTAATGGAGATCAAAGTATTTAATCTCTAAATTCATCTATATTATAAAAACTTAATGGAACCATTTCTATTATCTCAGATCATTATGATGAATTATTAATACATGAAACTTCTTCTTAAATTGCATCTACCACTACCAAATTGCCATAAATTTAATAACCCTCTTTACCATAAATTCCATAACATTTGCTTACTGAACCAACTTCATATCCATTATCTAATTCTGTTACTAAATTACCTAAAACCATGTATGTTCCAGGTACATTTTCAAAAATAATCCCTAAATACCCTAGAGAAAGAATTTCGCGAATTGTCAAATAAATCAAATTTTGATATTTCTAATTTGCATTCAGGTATAATTATTTTTTATTAAACAAATTAATAATTTTATATTTAATGTTAGAAATTCCAAAACTTAAAAAATTTATATTCCCCATAATTGGAACATTAACCATATTTCAATATTCACTTCAATAATCAATGCCAATTCATACTTTAAATAATTTTGTCCAATCCTCTAAAACCCCAAAATAGGCAACTGAAACTTTGATATTATAAAATGGAATCTATATATTTGGTTGTGTTTTGGGAACAGAGATGTACAAGTATTACATTTTATAAATAAGTATTAGATTATTAGCAAATCAATCTAGCAAATTTATATTTCTATTATCAGATGTAATCTATTTCTTAAGTAATTGCACTATAATACTATTAAATTTTTAAAGTCCTAATAATAAAGATAATCCTTAAGATGAGAGTGATAAAATATAGATATCTTTATAGCCAATTGATATTTATTTGATTTTAAGAGTTTTTGTAGGAATTGCTAATGGATTGAATTATGCATAATCAATCATTTATGTTAAATAAATGAGTTCGAAAAAAGAAAGTTAATTTTTCTTTAAACTAATCCCACTTTAATTGCTAATAGGACAGTGTTTAGGAGCTTATTGGCTTGAATCTGATCCACAAAATCCTCCTGATCTAATAACTTATCTAAATATTATTCTCATACTTAATTTTGTAAGTGTTCTTCGAATGATTCTACTTTAATTTTTATAAATTGAAACTCCTCAATATTATCTTAAAATTCTTAAAGATTCAAGAAGATCGAAAATGATTTATTAAGAAATTCATAATGATAATATATAAACATATTTTGGATTTGAATAAGACACTTTAAGAAACAATTTAAATTAAAATACTTCTGAATATTTGATTTCAAAACCTTATTTAAAGAAGTATTTTAAATGCTGTTTATTAATTGTTCTAACATAATTTACAGGAGAAACTTTGATTTTTTCATTCCTTTATACTCCTCTTAATAAATATTGTAATAGTTAAAAGAATGATTGTTAAAAATATTGGATATATGCTTTTATTACTGGATTCCTTATGATTTTGCTTCAAATGATATTTTATAATTTTATTAAGAGAAAAAAGATTATTACTTTAATTGGGTAAGCAATTATTTGTATTGCTTTGGCATTTTTAGGGTTTTCAGTTGGTCTCAAAGATAAAAGTTGGTAACTTGTTCTATTGTAATTTGGTTATAGTTTGGGAATAGGCACTTAAATCTTTTCAATAATTCCATATTAATTACCAGAATTTGGAATATTGTATTGTATAAACATTTAATGGATAATTGGATTAGTTGAAATGTGTTTCTATGGATTATTTTTAAATAAATTACCAAGTAGTGATTCTTTAGAATAGATTCATGCAATACAAGAATTAATTTAGATATACTTTTTTGTAAGTTGTGTTGGATTAATTTTGATATTTATTATCTTGAGAGTAAGAAAACTTTCATTTTAATTAGCAACCCATTAGAACTTAGCCATAATAGAAGATTAAAAAAGAAGAAAAAAAGTCTATTTGATATAATATCTTATTTATATATTAATTTAAAACAAATAAATTCATTTATATAATCTAAAATATAGTATGATGACAGTATTTTGAAAATTAAATTGATAAATTAATTCTTCTTTTATTTTATTTATTTCGTTTTTAAATTAAAAAAAAAGCAATTAAAAAATTCATGAAAAATAACTAAGATAATGATATAGGTCTAAATGTAGTTTATTTAATATAATAACATAAGTATTACTATCAAATACATAAATAGTTTATCATAGGATAGAAAGAAAATGACTCTTGATTAATTCCATCTTTTAAGTGTAATTGGAAAAGGTTCTATAGGAAAGGTTATACTTGTAAGAAAGAAAGACAATTAAAAAACATATGCTCTTAAAGTTATCAAAAAAACCTAATTAATAGAAAATCATTAAGTAAAGTAAATATATGCTGAAAGAAACATACTTGTATAATAGAATTAATATTTTTAGAAAAATTGTCATCATCCATTTATTATTAAATTAGAATATGCATTCTAAAATGAAACTAAGTTATATTTTTGTTTATAGTATTGTCCAGGAGGAGAATTATATAATTTATTAGTTTAAAAAAATAAATTGACTGAAGAACAGTAAATATAATATTTATATCTATAGAGCTAAGTTTTATGCATGTTAAATTGTCTTAGCATTCTAATACTTACATGAATAAGATATAATATATAGAGAGTATATTTTATCATTTAAATAAGTTTAAAGCCAGAGAATGTGTTAATTGATTCAGAAGGTTATATTAAGTTAACTGATTTTGGATTCTCTAAATAAGGAATTTAAGGTAATTTTGGTGCACATTCAAAATGTGGAACAGCTGAATATTTGGCTCCAGAATTATTAACAGGTAATCATGGTAAAGCAGCAGATTGGTGGACATTTGGAACATTAATTTATGAAATGGTTATTGGTTAACCAGCATTTTTTGGAGAAACTAAAGAAGAATTATTCAATTAAATTCTTCATCATGAAATTAATTACAAAAAAATTGGTGTTTCTTCTTAATTAAAAGATTTATTATCTAAATTATTGTAAAAAGATCCAAATAATAGAATTAGTTCAGCTAACGAAGTAAAATTATATAATGATATTAAATCTAGGTTAAAAAACATCCTTGGTTTAAAAATGTTGATTGGGATATGATTTTTAAAAAATAAATTCCTCCTGTCTTTCTTCCTTTATTAAATAGTGATGATGATGTTTAATATTTCGATGATGTAATTTAATATTTATCTTATTATTTAGTGTTTCTTAAAAGAACCTATTTTCTCTTAAACTAATTCATTATCCACAAAAGAATAAATGAATAATTCATATTAAGGATTTTCGTATTCTGCTTCTCTCTAATAAAATAAAGAAGAATAATGGGAATTTTGATTTCTTTACTTTACTTTAATTAATTAATTAATTAATTAAATTTATATAACTAAATAGAATTATTATTATAAAATTCATTTTTTCTATTTTGTTACATTATTTACTAAATCATAAAGCAGTTTATATTTTTATTCAATCTATTCTATACTATTTTTTCTTTTTTTAAGATCCAAATATCCACATTACGAATTAGGAATTATAGTTGTTTTTGTAGCCTAATTATTTGGAGTTATGCATTGAACATTTTTTATACCATCAACTTTTAATTGAATTTCGAGCAGCTATTTCAAATCAGTTTGTTAATTAATGATTTATGTAGAATTTGATCTTTATATTTACTATTTACATGTGTTATTTTATAAATCATTTTTGTTGAGATCAATCATAGAATTTCGAAAATTTTGTTTTTTTCCATTCAATTTATTTTGCTATAACAGATCTTTATAATAGATATGCTAACTATTAATTTTATTATTATCATCATCTTTTAAATTAGGAATGAATGTGCACTAAATTAAATTATTATATTTACTTCTTTTGTTGCTTTCTCTTTTTAGATTTCGATTTATTAAGATATTTTATCATTTTTCTTTCTCATCCATATATTTTGTCTTTCAAAAAAAGTACTCGAATTAATAATCTTAGGTTTTTTATTGATCTTTGGATTGAACGTACATTCTTACATTTCCTTTATATTATTTATTATTTGACCCTACTCTATGAAAGTTTTTAATTTTTCTTGTTTTATTATTGCTTTCTTATAGAGATAATCTTATTAATTTAATTATTGGTATTTTGTTTATGATGAACAATGAGTATTTAAACTTGTATATGAATTTTTACGAATATTATTTGAAGACGATGTTAAAGTATTTTTCTTTATTTCTTTTGATATTAAATCACTTAATCTGTTTATTTAGTAATTTTTTATTTAATTATGATTAAGCATATTCTCTTTCTCTTGTGTAAATTTTCTAATAAAACATTTATTTTCTTTGATCTGATTCTAAGATTGCTTAATTTATTAATTTTAAATTAAATTTATCTATTTTTAAAAGAATTGTTGATTTTATGTAATTTCACTTAGTTTATTTCTGTCACTAGATAGAGCATCTGAAAAATCAGGTGTTGGGTCATCTAGAACTACCGAATTCTTGAATGCCAATAATTATTTGGAACTTTGTTAAACTTAATATCAATCGAATACTTCTAGATAAATGAGAAATTTTAAGATCCCATAAATTCATTTTTTGGAGATTGTCTTATAATCTTCTCTACAATAGATTCAGATATGATTGATGGATTATCATGGTTATTAGTAGTGACATTAATATTTATTAAATCATTTGTCTATTCATATCCAATGTTCTTTATCTTTTTTAAACTTAACAAAGCCTCTTAAGCTTAAGGAGATAAATGCTTAAATGATTCGCACTTATCTAATATATGATTAGATGAAGTATCAATTTGCATCCAACGTATTAACAAATTAATTTTAATTTTATAAATAGAAGTAAATTTTTAATTAATTGTATTTAGTATATATAAAATTGATATGTTATTTTCATTATTTCTTTGCTATATCCATTTGATATTGTAATTCATCCAATTATCGTTGAAGATCCTCTAATTCATGCATTGGTACAGATTCAGATACATCATCATCATCTTTCTAATCATTCTAATCTACAAATCAATTATTAAATTGTACCTTAGTTATTAATTCCTTTCTTGCTTTATTTATTAGTTTATTTCATAGTTTTTGATGCTCCCCTTGATTAATTGCCCTTAATTTTAATAGTTTATTGTTAATTATTAGAATTGTTTTTCTTTCCAGAAGAATAGATAATGCCTGTCTCTTTAGCTAATTATTATTTAAGTTATTATGCTTCTTCTTAATATTTAGCTATATCTTCTGGAGATTTATTTTCATTTTGTTTTTCTATATGTGATTTCTCACAATCCTTTACTTTCTTAGTCAAAATTTTGATGTCATTTTTAAATCCTTCAACTTCTAAGGATCTTCTCTTTTCCAATTATTAATATCTAATTACAATAAAATAATACTTTTCAATTAATTTGGATAGATTCTCTTCCAATTATTATATTTTATTAATATAAATATTCTAAACTTATTCATATTATTCTCTAATGATTGATAATTACTCATCTTTAGATTTGATTTGGCTTCTAAATTTTTTATTATATTCATCAGACTTTTTCTCAAGCAATTCTAAAGCTGTTTTATTTTCAACATTGTATTTCTTTTAAATTTAATCCAATTCCATTTTCAATTTTTTATTTTTCAACTTTTATACTTCTAAATCTTCTTGCATTTATTTCTCCTTATTCTAAAATTTCTATTTTAATACATAACAATCTATAATGAGTTAATAATGAGATTTACCTTTAACAAGTTCAACATTTTATTTTTCTAATTTTTATATTTTTTAAACCAATTAATCTAATTTTTATTAGTCTTCTTTTATTCTTAAATTAGTTTCAACTTCTTTTGCTCTCAATTCCTCTCTCAAAGCTGCAAACTATTGAGTCAACATAGTTTCTGCATTTTCAAGTTATTTTTTCAAATTATCATTCTCCAATTAATATGCATTCAACTATTCATTTGGCATATACACTGTTTTTAATATGCTCCTGCCTTAATTGATATTGTGCATCTTAACACTAAATAGTTTGATAAATTCTATATACTTTCCTTATTTTTCTCTTACAGCCAATGTATCACCTGTATATTTTGTAGTTACTTCAGGTCTTAAATCTTTTTATAATACTACTTATTCCTCTATTGGTTCAATCATAGCCATTAATTCAGCAATTTTCTTTTTATCTTCCAATTCTCTAACTTTAAGGGCATCATTCTCCTTTTATAACTTTAATCTAGCTTATCTCTCTTCAAATAACATTAACTAATTTCTTCAATTTTTATATATACTTTTGCCTCTCCTACTGTTTATTATAACTCTTTTATCTCTTATTTCCTCTTTAATAATTCCCATTCCTATTAATGCTTGTCCTCATATTAAATTTTAATTTCTTCCAATTTTGTTAACCATTCAAATCTTTCTTTCTCAAATTCTCCTAATTTAGATCTATAATATGCCAGCAAGTCTTAATATTATTAAGGATCGTTGGGATTGATTGTAATTACATTACTCAGATCTCGTTAACTCATTTTATAAACGTTAATTATTATTTGATTTTTTATAATAAAAACCAAGTAATACTTATACATAATTATTCACTATTTGATTTAGATACCAAATTCTTCATACAATTTATTTATTTCTTCCTTAGTATTCTTGTTATTAACATGCAAACTTTATAAATCACTTTCTGATATTTATTAACAATTGATTATCGAATTCAATTCATCTGGTTTAAAATTATTAATGTCATAATTTAAAAAACTCTCTCCCAAAGCTTTTTCTGATTCCTTAACTATCAATTCAGATATTTTGAACTATTTAACTTATTTCTATAAATGATTTTCAGAATTATTAACTTAATTTAATATCGATTATCCCTGAACAAAAAGTCCAACATCTGGTCTACTTTACGTTGACGGTTCCATTTAAGTCATGATAATTTCAATATCAGAATTCTTTTCTTTGTTCATTCCTATAAATTCTTTCTAATCATCATCACTATCATCAGACTCATATTATCTAAGTAGAATTTATGATTTTCTTACAATAATTGTTATAGTTGTATCTTAGTATAAAATTCCTCAAATGGAAACTCATATTCACCAACAGTTTAATATTTCTATTTATTTCTAAAGTGCTCAGCATCAACAATATAATAATTGATAATCATTCCTAAATAATAATGATATTGTGATAATTACTTCTAATTAATTCAGCAATACCTATATATAATATAAGAAGACTGTGTTATTCGCTCTAATCGAAACACCCAAATATTGAAGTAGATATTGATAATGGCTGAAGTATTCCAAAAGGTAGGTATATTATTAATAATTTTTATTTATAGGATATAAGTTATTTCTTTTATCTCTTTTCTTTAATATCCAAATAACTCCATTTCTTAATACTGGAAATTATATTTAAAAATGCAATAAAAATTGCCATTCCTAACCAATAATAAAAAAAGCTAGATTCCTAATAAGATAAAGTGGCAAAAATGATTAGAGCAATTGAAAATATATTTCTGATAAAATCTATAAAAAAAAGATTCGTGTTCAACTATTTTTTAGTCAAAAATATGTTTAAAAATATTAAAATTAAATAGGGGATTAACACTAAAGCTAAAGTGAAATATCTAGAAATGAAAAAGCATTCATCATATAAATTAAAATCATTATCTTCTTGATTTTTTATCTATTAAATTAATCAATAATAATATACTCCTTTCGAATATTCACACACTGTATATGTTAGGTCAGTAAATGGTATAATTAATGAAGTGAATTGACTGATTATGAAAAAATGACGTTATTCTATTACTTTTAGATTTAATGATTGCCATAAATTACGATAAAGCCACAATCGACCTTGTCCATTAAATATAAATTTTGAAGGAAATGCCACTATTGCCAAAAGAGAAGCCCAAATTATTAATGGGAAATACTCTTCTCCTTTAAGATTTGAAAATATAACACCTAATCTAGAAACATCGCATATATAAAAAAGACTAACTAATAAAAAGATTGTGGTCAAAGTCATTACTCTTTTTAATTATTCATTGATAGTTGAGAAATGATGATTGAAGCAGAAATATAATTTATAATTAATCTTGGATATATTCCATAGGTGAATAACTATTGTTAAGGACCAATAATACAGAATAAACAACAAGGCTCCTCTGTAAATTGGAAATGATTCATAAATAATAGTATTATTTAAAATGTTTAACTATTTTTAAGTTGCTAAAAATATGATGAATGACATTAACATCAATGAAAAGCCAGTGAATAGACCAAACTAAAACCATGCTTTATTATTTTAATTATTTTGAAATTGATATTTACGAAGTTATTCCTTACATAGTTATTATTGAGTTTGATAGAAGTGTTTTAAAAGGTATTTCTCTACTTGAAATAATAATTATTTGACTTTATTTCTTATTAAATCAAAATTTATCTCTGAAGCCAATTTCTTAGATTCATCCATATTTATTTGTTCTTAATTTATCTTAATGGATTTCTTATTTTATTTCTTTAAAAGTTTACGAATAGATTCTTGATTGATTTTTAAATACTTATCAAAATTCACCCCTTCATTATATAATTAAAAACATAATTCTTTCAATTTATTACATTTCTAATTGAACTCTGACTCTTTCACTTTGATTGATTTTCTAGTTAATTATTCAGTTAATTCTTCTGCTACCTAAGAATTTCCTCTGATTACTGAACGCTTTTTATTCCTATCTAATTATCTCTTTTATCTATTCATTGACAATATTTATAATTATATTTTATAAGTCTTGCCCTTCAAATCATTATATTTGGCATTCACAAAGGATCTTATTTTAGATATTTCTTAATTGAATTTTTTATTGAATTCTTTCTAATCCACCATTATTTTTGATATGATATAAGTTTTTTCCATAACGACTTTCTTAATATCCTTGTACTCTTGAGTGCTCTTTGTTTTTTTGGCATAGAGTAGGAAGTCTTTTAAGGCACCTGAAGTTGATAAATAGGCTTTTATGGCCTTATAATTCAAATACATTAAGGCCCATTCTGGAATAATATTGTTTAATAAGAATTCAGCGAATTTCATTTAATTATATTTTAATCGTTAGAACAAAATTATATATGAAGCTCTCTCGCATACCTGTAAGAGCATTTGGTAATGCAGTATATCAACAGCCTATCGAATAACGTCAAGTACGTCCTTCCTCCATTTAGTAAAGCTTGGAACCAAGATAAATTATGAGATGTGTCTCTTAAGAATAAAAATTACCTCATCCACCTATATAATATGTTCAATATCCTTAATAAAGGTAATGTACTTGACTTTATGGCAATTTAGAGGTTCGAGTCCACCAATACGAAAATCACTCTAAGAGACTGTTGCTTATTATCATTAATAATAATACTAATAGAATGTACCTCTGAAAACTGAACAACAAAACAAGTTATCTGAACTGAACAAAGTTTAATCTTAAGCTCAATTGAATTTCAGTATTTAGGATGACACGGGTCAATCAACAATTATTAAACAATAGAATGAACAAATTTAACAATTACAAACTCAATTATCAGAGAAAGTTCATTAATATTAATAATTGTAAGAGAGATTTAATATAGAATTCAAGAAGTTTTAGGAAGACTTAAGACACAAATTAAATAATATTGATTTAAACATCACTTAGAATGATTACACTTAATAATTTATGTTGGAAATTGATAGAAAAGTGTCAAATCTATAAAATAATCTAAATGAATAGATTAGGGAATTGTAAGAGAATTTTGAATAAAAGACTAAATAGAGTGAACATTTAGTTAAAAATCTATCTTCTAATACATAATTAAGATTAAATGAAGATGAATAACATTTCAAATAAGAGATTGAAAATTTGAATATAAAATTGAATAGTAAAGCAGACAGATAAAAAGTAGAATAAACAATATAAGTATAAATTACTTAATTATAAAATTAATACTAATTACAATTGTAATAGGCACATTAATTATTAAATAAAATAAATAATGAAAAAAGTGATGAATTATTATAAATCAAAAATTAAATACAAAACACTTTATTGAATCTAACATAATAAGTAAATTAATAATTATAAAACATGTATGATACAATAAATTAAAGAGATTAGGAGAATAATAACAATAAATAAGAAAGCAAATATTTAAGTTAACATTTCAATAATTTATCAAATAAATTTTAATAATTATAATAATAATCTATTGAAACTATTACATAATTAAAGTAAAAAAATAAATAGATTGAAAAAGAAAAGCAAGAATTAAATAAATAATTAACTTAACAATAATTCTTAGTTTCATAATTCTAATCTGAAATTAATAAATTGAAAAATACTAACTCTTAATTAACTTTACAATTATCACCTTAAGTCAAATAAAATAGTTTCTTATCCAATTCTACAGCTGTAGCAAATTAGAAATCAAAAAAACAATTAAGTATTGCTAAAAAGAAAAATGAAATCAGTTTGGATGATTTTGCTGATTTTAATGAAAATTCATTACTAGATTCTAATGATAGTTTTGAAATAAATGAAACTTGTGGTTTCAGTAAAACTAAAAAGACAATTTAAATAGAAGAGTTCTAAAGTCCTCCAAGAAATCCCTTTAAGAAATCCTAATTATAAAATATTAATAAACTATTAAATGAAAACTTGAGTGGATAAATGTCTTGTAAAAGTAGAGGAAAATCAGCACCTTTACCTATGATTAATGCTTTAACAAAGGCAATAAAAAGAAGTATAAAATCATTAAATTAATTTTATAAGGATTACTTTATTTAGGTAAAAATGATAGAATTTTGACATGTACATATGATTCAGAGAAACATTTAATTGATTGTGATATGGGATTATGTTTATTAGATGAAAACGGTTCTCCATTTGTAGTTAGTGATTAAGAAAAGAACCAATTGATACAAATGAAATTGATCAGGATAAATTGATTACTATTATTCATACTTTTTATACATATATAATGATTAGTAACAATTTCCTTATTTACATTAATTTTATAATATTTAATATTTATCATTATTAAATATTATTAAATCATAACTTTTAATTCTCTTTATATAATTAACTGTTCAATAAAAATTGAGATCAACTCCTACACTACATAAGGTTGTGTCTCCTAAATATTATTTAATTGATGGAGTTGACCATCCACCAAAAGCATATTTAGAATAATCACTAAAGGATGGATTATTGTCATAATGAGCATACCAAAGTGGCTTTGATGTAAAATAAGCACAAGCTGAAGCAGATCCCATTATAGTTGACCATTAATATTAAGATGCATATATTCCAACTAATCTTCCTCTATTTCCTAATTCTCTCACAATGTCTTATAAAAATTAACAATTTCCTGAATAATCTGAGGTACTCCATCCACATCCAGTACTGGGATTGTATTCAACGTCAATCCATACTGTACCATATTCTGAATTAAATACACTATCAAATTCAGAAACTTAAGCTGAAGCAGTCTTCTCTTAAAAATTTAGGATTTATATATATACTTCCTTTGCAAGGGAAAAAATAAGCATCACCAATTAATCCAGCTGCTTTAGCATTTCTTAAATTTTAGAGACCTACAGTATCAGCAGCACCATAACTCATATATCCTCTTACAATAGCAAATTAATAGCCAGCATTTCTAATACATGAAAAATTATTGAAGGATGCACTCAAATCAACACCTTTCACTGCAATTACTGTTGGGACTACTATTAAAATTAAGAATAGGATTTAATTGAATGATTTCATAATTTAAATAGTGAATATTTGATCAAAAATCTTACTTTAAGAATATACTAATGATGTAATGATAAATAAATGATAGTATAATTATAGTATTTTCTTTAGAATTAAATGTAAATAAGGAGGATAAGAATTACATAAAGAGTTAATTGAAAAATATATGAAATCACAATAATAAATTAATTAGCTCTCTCAACAGTTTTGATTCAAAATTTATTTGATTTTATTAAACCTGAATACTTTTTTTGATTGTCTCAATTAAATTAGCATCAATATTTAGAGATTTGTTTTTGATATTGTAAATTAATACTTTATGATATGTTAAGAGCAATAGTAACATTATTTGTGATTATTTACTTGAATTTTCTCCAGTGTTTTCATTCAAATAAGAAATAAGACTATTTATTAATAATTTGAGATCTTTTAAATCTTTACTTGTATAAACCTATTTATTTGTGGCACAATATATTATTTCCTTATGTAAAATTACCATAGTATTTATTTCAATTTTGCAATTAATATAATTTGGTATCAAATCAAGTTGATTCTCAATTATTTTTATTAACTACTACAATTAAGGTTTGACTTAAAATGATTAGTTTTGAAAATGTCCACTTAAACTATTAGTCCTTTTAACTCTTTCAGTCTTTGGATTTCTATATGTAGTATTATAATCAGAAACTCGATTATTATCTTCTAATTGAAAGTCAGAAACCTTAACCAAATCCAAATCATAATTCACTTTATTTGAAGTATTAGTGGAGTTAGATTATAGAGCACTTGCTGTTCTACAAGAATCATTATTACTATTTAATTTTTATTAAGCATTTTAGATTTTATCAAAAAAGGTAGTTAACTCATTTCTTTAAGTATGAAATCTATAATTTTATGAGGTACTTCTTTCTCTTTCTTGTTAAATATTGTTTTGTTTAAGTTTCTCTCTTAAATCAAAATAACTACTTACTTATTTGTCATTAACAGGTGTTTTATTATCTTGTCTATTAGATTTATCATTAGTTTAAAAGGTAGCATTACTGTAGCTTCGATTATGTTTATTTATTTATTAACATAACGATTCAGTTCTTTATTTGATTCTTTACATTTGGAGAGAGTATTTGTAATCGTTTTTCTGAGAATTTTGATCTTATCTATAAGTTGGTGATCGAAGGTCATCTTTAATAATTGAAATAGGAGAATTTTCCTTATTTTCATTTGAATTTAAATAGACTGCTTTGAATAGGTCATCCCAATTCCATCTCTTATCTTCATTTATTTGTAAACATCCCTTAATTAATAGTTTAGTTGAATCAGATATATAAGGATGAACTGGAAATTAGAGAGGCTAATTTAATAAATTATTTATATACTTTAGAATCTAATTTGTTCATCAATTCTACTAAATTTTGAGAATGCCATGGAGTCATACCATAAAGCATTTCATAAAGTATTAATCCTAATGACCAAATGTCACATTTGGAAGAATATTTACCTCTTTTTAGAATTTAAGGACTCATATATAATGGAGTTCCAACAAGAGAACACATTATTGTATCAAGATTTTGATCTATTTGTTTTGCAAAACCAAAATCTGTAATTTTAAATTGAGAATCATGTTTAAGAATATTTGCTGGTTTTATGTCCCGATGTATAATACCTTATTTTAATAAAGCCTTGATTCCTTATAACAAATCCTTTAAGATTTTGAGTGCTTCATCTTCAGGGATAACTCTAATTATTATAGATATTGTACTTTCTGGCTTTTATAAATTCTCTTAAATCTCCTCCATTACAAAATTCAGTTATGATATAAGTATTATTAGCACTTTATAATACATCTAACAATTTAACAACATGTGAATCATTTATTTTTTTCATTATTTCAATTTCTGAAACAATAAGTTGATTTGCATAATCAGTAAGTAACAATTTCTTATCAATAATCTTAAGAGCAACAATACTATCTAATGATAAAAATTGTATATGTACTATCATTAGTGTTTTGACCAGCATAAACTGTTCCATAAGCACCTTTGCCTAATTTGGATTTAAAACTGAATTGATAATTCTGTATTTTTTTATCAGGTGCATGGCTCAGATGTTGCATTTTATATTTTGAATTTGAAATAATTATTTAATGTTTTCAAGAATTGTCTAATTTAAAATTTATGGCAAAATTGATGAAAAACTGTATAAACTATTTTCTTAATTTAGAACCTAAAAAGTATATAAAAGCATATAGGAAACAAAATTAATCAAACCAAAATTAGTGACTGTTCATATACATGGAGAAGGCTCATTTGTTTAATCTAAATGCATAGCCACTGCAATAAGAAATTATTCAAGATCTTATAAGTAAATTTAAAACTATTTATTTACAGAGTACCCTTATATACATTTGCAGAGGATTTTGTAATGAATAGTTCTGTGTATCTAATGACAATTGGAGATAAAAATTTTGCTAGTGAATATTCTGTAATTGGAGATTTTGGATATGTATAAAGAAGATTAGGATATAAATAATTAATGGAAAATTTAGGAATGTATTATCATAATATGATTATAATTAGACAACACAAATTCATTCATAGTGGTGAAAAAAAAGTGAAATTAAGTCCTTATGATGATTTAAAAGAAGAAGATGTTAAATGGTAGAATTTATAATGAAGATCATAGGATAGAAGGCTAACTTAAACACAGAGAATAAAGATTAAAAGATGAGATTATGTAAAATAGAAATTAGAAAGTGGATTAAGAAATGTGGAATTAAACTTTGCTCACTGGTTAATAGGCTTTAAAATATGGTTTAATTGATAAATTAGGAATCTTTGATGATATTCGAGAGTAAGAATATAAAGGAATGAAGACATACGATATATTATCTAATCTTTTGGATTATTATGTTCCTGCCAAGTATAAAAAATTAAATTAAATCTAGTGCAACATTTTCTAATTACTTATCCATTTGATAGAATGTTTTATTCATAAAAATTATTTAATCAAAGTATCCTATTTCTAAATCCACTGTAAAAGCTTTTATGCATCTGTCCATCTACTTTCGCTTGAACTACAATTTAAAAGAACTATTATATAAGAACTAGTTTAATCCTAAAAATATTCAACAACTGATGGTCCTGCTTCCTTAGTGATACCTGTTTTTACACCTTTGAATCCTTATTGTAATAATTTGTTTGTATTCTCCCAATATAACTCTCTGGAGTTGTATTGCAACTAATTTGGAGTTTCACAATAATAAGATTAAGTTCTTACAATTTTTTAGAATTATTCATTTTATAAACTCTCATATGTAAATTTACCCACATCATATGCAGTGGAGAAATTGTTTTCATTACAAAGTCCTATTTGAATATAAATTGTTCCTTACCATGAACATTACTAAATTAAGTATTTGATAATCCTAAAGAGCTCACAAATCGATTCATTTCTTTTAAGAAGTGATCATTTTCTAAAGAGTATAGTTAAAAATTGTATGAGAGTGTTACAGCAGCATCATTACCTGATGGTAGCATCAATCCATAAAGGAGGTCTCTTAAAAAGATAGAGTCTCCTTTCAATAACCCTGCAGTAGTTCCAGAAATTTTTTATGCCTATTTAGTTTAATTAATTAACTTAATCTGGAACAAAAAAGCGTTTTCTATCTATGTTCAAATTTAATTCTTTTGCTAACCTTAAACTTACAATACATGTAACAATTTTGGTTATTGAAGCTATTTATCTGCATTTATTCTAATTGAATCCAGTGATATATTCTCCATTTTAACCATTGAATATTGCCCAACTTGATGCAGAGACTTTAAAAAATGGAATCAATTGCATATATAATGGTGCTTTGCATAATTACTATTAAAAGGTAATTTAAGTTGATTATTTTTGTTTAAATGATATTCTTCTACTGCCATATTAACTGATAACACCTCTATCAAATAATTTGATTGGTTTTGGATTTGTTTTAAATTTATAAGGTTATTCAGAAGAAGGGTCTTATGATATTGTATTTGTTTCAATTGATTTCAATCTACTGAGTGTTCTTTTAGCCGAAGATCTTAATTGAGATTGAAAGCCTTATGTCCAATTTTTAATTTATATTGGTTATAAAGTTTCATCATTCATTTTATTATATTAACTTATTTATTTAGAAAATCCATTGAATAGATTGTACATACAATTATAAATATTTTTATATTTAAAATTAAGATATGAGAAGCAAGCCATAGGCTCCAGCACCTGTAAGTTAAAAATAATAACCTTAAAAATAAGGAAATGTACGTAAACCACAGGAAAGGTAATTTATGATATTTGAAATGTGAAGACCTGGATTGACTGATGACGAGATTGATGAAATAAGAGAAGCATTTAATTTATTTGATACAGAAGGCACAGGAAGAGTAGATCCTAGAGAATTAAAAGCAGCTATGTAAAGTTTAGGATTTGATTAAAAAAACCCAACTATTTTCAATATGATTGCTGAATTAGAGAATGAAGGGTATTTAGTATAATTTTAGAAATAGAACTGATATTGATTTTGACTAATTTTTGGATGCCATCACATCAAAATTAGGAAATAGAGAAAGTAAAGATGGAATAAATAAAATATTTGATTTATTTGATGATGATGGTAGTAATTCCATTAATTTAAATAACTTGAAAAGAGTATTATTTATAGATTGAAATTGTATTAGGTTTCTAAAGAATTGGGAGAGACAATGACAGCAGAAGAGTTAGCAGAGATGTTAGAAAGAGCAGCATCAAATGGAAGAGAAATCTCAAGAGAAGATTTCTATAATATCATGGTTAAAAGAACATTTTGATAACCATCAGATATATATATATATAAATTATATAAATAAATGATTAAATTAGAAGCTCATACCTTTCATAATAAAAATGTTATGACACCAGCTTAATTATCAAATAAATCTCCTATAGATATAGTTAGATAGAAAAAAATCATTTTCAAAAGAGAATTGTTAAATACAGAATAGAATTTCCTAGTTCAAGTAACTCCTCATTTCTAGTATTATTAGATTGAAGAAAATTAAGAAATTGTTTATTTAAAACCTGATGTTCCAGATCTCATTATAACAGATCTTACTAATATGGCTATATAAGAAGATATACCTGAATATTAAGCTTTAGAGTATCATAATAGAGCAGCCAAGTTGTTAGAATTTTATACACAGAATTAGTAACTCAAATTCTTAACTTAGAATTCAAGTTTAATACACATCAGTTTTATTCTCAAAAATAAATTATGCCATAATACTTAAGAAATATGCAGTCCAAAATGAAGCCTTAGAAATATTATTAGATTGTGATGAAATTCTCAAAATTAAAGGCAAAGTACTTAAAAAGAATTCAAATGAAAGTTTAAACTTAGCTTAAATTATCTAAAACAAACTTTTAAGATTGAGACTCATGTTTCAAGTTACATTACTATTTTCAGAAACAAAAAAGTAAAATCTATATTTTAAATAAGAAATAAACAGGCATTAGATATGGCTAAAAAAGCATTAAGAATCTTAAAGAGTATTATATAGAATACTATAAAATTGTGTCAATAGATTACTGTAATGTCATTAATTAATAAAAAATAAAGAGCTAATTCAGAAATCAGTTCTCCTTTATAAAAAATTTAATCATCATAATCAATTAATTTACCATTTTAATAATCTTAAATTTTATCATATCCACAAATTGTAGAGAATGTTTTTAAAGAAATATTGATATCTATTACAAGTATGTTACCAAATGATGAAAAATCTAATGATGTTATTACTATTCAAAATTTCATGATAAGAAACAATTAGAATAGAAGTCAATCACTTTTTGCATCAGAATATGTTTTTCAACCATAAAATAATTAATAAAATAAACTATTCACCATTATAGATGATAATCATCCTATGTTGTAAATGTAAATTTTAGGATTGATGTAATTAACTTATGTAGATTTAGAAGAATTATTCCCTATTAATAGTTATGAGATGGTAATGGCAGAAGAGGTCATTTTAGAATTAGTAAAAATCATATCAATTAATTCATTAGATTATGTTGACAGGATTAAGTTTCTATAGTATTTCAACAGAACTTAGATTCATCAACAATCAATCCAGTAAATTAACTGTAGAAATATGGCTTGGTAAAGCTATAGAGATATTTTATACTTATGTACCACATTCGAGTGCCATCTTTAATTAGATTTATCAGGTTTATCAAAAATTATATGGAGTAGACAAATAATCTATAGTAATCTATTCAAAACATAATTTAGCCAGAAGATGAAGAAGTAGAATATCATACAAAATTATTGAAACCACATCCTTTTAATAATAAATCCACTCTCTCTAATAAAATTGTCATTATAATCAAAGTACCTAATTAAAACAAATAATCATAATCGAAAGATACAGAAACTAAATAATCTCAAAATACATAAACTAATTAACAAAAGATTTAATAATCAATATTTATTAAAAAGTAAATCCTTCTTCCTCAAAAACATACATTTACATAACCTAATTCAGATAAGAAATTTGATACTATGCAAGATGAAAAAGATAAGTCTCCCTAATTATAACAATTACAATAATAATTATTTATAAAAAAAAATAATAACTCATTAAATTCTACTGATGTAAAATAAAGAGTAGAAATTCTTATGAATTAAATACTTAATTAATAAGCTAGATTAACTCAAGAAAAACTTAAATAAAAAAATACACCTATTACAATCTTAAAACAAAAATATTAAGTTACATCCAAAATCCAGGAAAATCAAAATACTTTTAATCCTTTGATGACTTCATAACTTAAAACTACCATTCCTGTTAGTCGATCTCTATCTAATTCAAGAAAAACTAGTTAAACTAATTTTAAAAATTAATTTAATAGTGTTAAAACTGCTTAAATGAGATATCGTACTTAAATGAGTTCAGGAGATGAATCATCTAAATAACTTGCACAACAAATTGCTGCTTAATTAGCTAGTTTTAATCGCTAATCAACTGTATATTTATTATATTATATTAATAGAAAGCCTTTCAATTAAAAAGGAGTGATTCTGCTAAAAAATAAAAAAGTTAATTTCAATAAAATTGAATTTTCTTATTAAAATTATTTATTACTAAGATTTAATATATAAATTAAAACTTAATGAATATTTATAGATCAATCATTTCACTTGATAAAATATCAAGAATAAAATTCTTCTTCTTCGTAAGAATCTAATAATTGATCATCTGACTATTATTGTGATTTATTGATAAAACTAAATCTGGGAGAGTCTAATTAATTATGAGAGCATAAAAAATTAGACTGATCTTGTATGTTTATGTAATTTAGATTGAACATATATAAATCAGTTTAATTTAATTTATAAATTTTGTCATTTTCTTAATTTTAAGGCTTTTGCATCTCCTTAATTTTATCAATATCTTAAATTTATAATATTTATTATTTTATTTGTTCACTAAATATGTCATCATCTATAAAGTATTGAAAATGCAGTAAATTTGAATTCTAATCATACTAGGAATCTATATGAAAATTTAAAGGTTAATTTATTACATCTAAGAATTATTTTTCTATTTACATAAACTCTTATATTACATTAATATTGGATTACAATAATTCTTTAAAATTAATCAGTTCCTATAAACAAGTACAAACTTAATTAATATATGATCGTGTAACTCTAATATTTTGAAGATCGTAAAAATTAAAAATATCAAGTAATTGGTTAATACCCCATTATTAAAATATTATTTTTGTTGATGAACACTTTATTTAATATACTTATTAAGGGAATTTGCGATTTAATATCTATGATAATTTTTCATAAGAGAATTTTTAATTTTTGAAATTATCATAGTCTTACATTTTTGATTTTAGAATGCATTAAGCTTTTAAAATTTTATTTAATTCTTTTATAGGATAATGGATTGATATTTATGATAGATATTTTATGGCTAAATCACTTATTTATTTATTAACATCTTAACAACTATTGTTAAAAATAAAGGATTCTGATATTATGTTAAATAATTTTTCAATTAAAGTTTTCTTGTTTTAATTGTAAAGTTTATATTCTTATAAAACTGATATTAGATATTTTTCATTCAAATTAATACATGGATATCCTAATTATTCAAGCTTATATTGAATATATTCATAGGTTAATATTTTTGATTTTATATTTTCTAAAGAATATTCTATAATTTTAAATTATGAAAAGCCTGCATTATTTAATAATTAATTTTATACTTATGATATTAAGTCATTACTATTCTCATTATCATAAATTTAGGATGAATTTTAACTCTATTTAATTTAATTAAAACTATTATCTACATTTTCAATTAAATATAAAAGAGAAGATCTGCAATTTAAGTAATCTTCTTATTTTAATTTTTTTTTTTACTTCTTTGTTTTTGATTCAAAAGTTCTTTAAATGATTGTGGTTGAAGAAGTAGTAAGTATAGTTTTTTTAAATGTTATTTATTGCTTTTTTTCTTAGTGATTTTCATCTATAATTAATAGTTATTTTTATAAATCTTTAGTTTTATCTTAATTAATTACTGTAGGAGTAAATGAGATTAGGATATTCTATAATTCATCACATAATGTTAAATAATGATTTTTTATACTTTATATATCAAAACTATGCATAGTTTCAATATTAATTATTAGTGTCATAAATTCATTAAGTCTATCTGTAATATCTTGAATAAATATTCTTATTTTCCTAACAAGATTAAATTCATCAATGTTACATAACAAATGAAAATCATCTATTAGATTAGAAGTCTGTATTTATTTGAATGATTGATGTTTAAGATATTTCAATTCTTTTGGTAATTTTATACCAAGAAGATTGAATAAACATACATAAGAAAAGTTATTATTTGGAATTGTATCATAATAGGGATTGTTAAACCTAAATGTTACAATGGAATCAATTTCATTTAACCATTATTAATCATTCCACCTAATTTCTAATCCTTGAAAATTAAAAAATTATAGCACTCTCTATTTAATTATTTGACATCTATCATTCCAATCATTTATTTATGAAACTTCTCCTATGAAACTTATTAAAATTCTAAGTTTTTTAAGTTATTCAAATTCACTTTAAGTGTGTATTCCTTATAAATAAGCATGAATTTTGTCACTTTCTATATTTATTGAAGGAAAGCCAAACAACATAATTACTCTTCTCTATAACAACTTTAAATTACATTAAAACTTTAACTATTCTAACTATTTGTTTGAATATCCAAGTGATGATACTATCATATTAAATTTAGAAGACTAATCATTAATTTCATTAATTTCTTATTACATAGCAAAAGTAAAATAATATTATTAATCATCCACATTAAAATATATTCAAATATAGTAAAATAACATTAATGTTTTTTATAAAATTACCATTATTTAATATTATAGAAATATTTCATTTACAGGAGTATTTATCCATCATGAAACACTAATTTTACTCATATTCTTTATAAATAGAATTTAATATATTTTGTTTTTATAATTAAATAAATGAAAATTTAACATCAGTTATTTATATATAATAAGTGATTAGGAATTATTGAGAGATTATGAAATAGCCATAATATTAAGTTTTGTTCTTTCTTAAACCATGATAAAATTTAAGGATGGTATGTTGAAAGTAGAAAAAGTACTGTATTAGGAATAGATCAAAAAAGTAAAAATAATAAAATAGAAATGGAATAATATTAAAAAAATTTGAATCTTTAATGAATCATCATTAAAGATTTATAATTTGAAGAGAATCACAATCTGATTTTTTTTGATAGGAAACAGAGTTAATTAAGAATTGATGCAATATAATTTTGAAGACTATAATTATTAAACTAATCAAATCAATATAAATTAGATGAGAAGAAATAGAGTAATTTTAATAAAATACTCCTGTTTATCTTAATATTGAAATATTTGCAATTTTTATAACAGTTCATTTTATCACCCATTAATTGAAGTAATATAGATTCAAGTTATATTAAGATTACTAAAATAATGAAATCTATCAGAGAGAATGGTCTATCTTAAGTGATTTAAAGTAGTGTATTTAAAAAGCAAAATGAATAGGGAGTAATAATTTGAACATTATTGAGGAAACCTATTGATTATTGATGTGACTTAGTTATATTATATATATATTATTTGCTTAATGATTTTTACACCAGCTTCTTAGTAAGAGAAGGCAACATTAGAGAAGATAGGAGAATTTCTTATGGGTTTGAGCAAAAATGTGCTTAAACAAGGAAGTTCTATAAGTTTACCAAAGTTTCTGTAAGATTTAGAGGATACTTCAAATGAACTATGTTACATGCTTTAAGCTAGAGATTAAAATGATTATAGTCATGCTATCAATAAATATACTTAAGTTTGGAAAGACGTATTGAAATCAGTTTAGAATGCCAATCAGATGCATACAGAAGGGGAACATGAACTAGAGCCTTTATCTAGAGCAGATTTGATGTAACGAATGAAAAAGAGAATGATGGAAGGAGGACAAACAGGAAGGTTGGGTGGAGCTAGAGTTGGAGGCTTTTAATCACCATTGGTTGAAAATGAAAGAATAAAGAATCGTTAATTAAGTAGCAAAAACTCTAATATATTACCATCAATTAGATTGAATTCTTTTGAATAATAAAATGATCGAACTCTAAACAATTCATCAAGGATGTAATATGAATTAGATGATAATCAGAAATGCATATTAAATGAAGTCTTGAAGTAAACAAATAAATTAAATGTATAAATTGTAATGAAGAGATATGATCCAAAGATCAAATTATGTATATCATAAGGAACAGATACAAATTTAGATATCTTAGAAGTGATGAGAAATTTTAAGAAGGTAAATTAATATTATTATTTTATATAGGAATATCATGAAAGTAAATTATAAGAGATTGTATAAGATAGTGATAAACATTCTATGGAGCTATAGAAATTTTTAAATGAAAGAATTGATCATAGATATACTTTATAAACTTAATAAGTTACTGATAAATTAAAAGGAGTGCATAAGTAAATGATTTAAAAGACAATGGATATTGAAACTGTAATATTGGATACTTAAAAATAATAAACACAATAAGACATGATACCTAATATCTTAAATGATTTCTTAGATTATGTACATGAAAGCTATTAGAATGTTTAAAATGAAACATATAAAGTTTTGATGAAATTTGTTTCTGGATTTATAGTAAGGAGACTTAAATAAGATTCTGAGAAAAAGTTACCTTAATAAAATTCTTAATAATTATTGTCTAGTTCAAATAAAGATCGTAAAGCACCTCCTTTAAGAAGAGCAGATAATACAGAATAATTGTAGAAGGAGTTATCAAATAAGAATGTAGAATTGGATAAAAAGTTTATGGAAAATGCAGAATTGTGGAATAGAGTAAGATAAATGGAAAATTAAATAATGTAATAGAATATAGAAATTGAATCAACTAAAATTGCTGAAAAAGCTATAGAGTAAGAACGAACTCAATTATTATATGAAAAATAAAAATTAGAAAAATAATTGTCAGTTATAACTAATAAAACATTTTAAGATTAAGCAGTTTAAGTTTCAGATTAAACATTACAATAATAAATATCCAAATTATAAAAAGAGAATTAAGAATTATAATAAAAACTGTATCAATTAACAGGAGAATTAAATAAGAAGAAATCAATACCAGCAGATTAAAAAAGTTTACAAATGGATTTTGGTAATAGTTAAGATCAATCAAACAAGGATTCTCCAAGAGCTACAAGTAAAATGAAATCATAATTTGATTTTGCTCCAGATGAAGATAATATTTCAATTGGATATCGTGGTGAATCAAATCGATAGATTTAGTATAGTGATTACACAAAAAGATAAAGTACTGATGTAGGATAAAGAATGAGTTTCACTTAACATATATAATCATAGAAAGAATAAAGGATTTACAAAAATAATAGTCAAACATCAGATACATCATAAAATAAGAGAGTTTATTAACATTCATATACAGAATTTCATCCACCCAAACAACCCAATAAATAAACTACTATTGATTAGAAATCAATATAAGAATTAGATGAAGAGTAAATGTAAAAAAGTGGTATGCTCTTGTAACAATAATAAAAATAATAAGTCAGAAAAAGTTTATCCCCTAATAATGAAAATCCATAATTATTACGAAAAATGAGTTCTATATCAAAATCTGATTAAAATTTAACTTCATCTATAGCTAGAAAATCTACTATTAATTAAATGAAAATTGGAGACTCAACTATCCCAGATATTGATTTAACTTAAGCTTAAACAATTTAAGATACATAAAGAACATCATCAGGAAGAGTGCTTACTTTAACTGAAAGAAAAAATGATTCAAGTCCTTCAGATAGAAGAATCTAAACAGAATATACTGATTAATCCTAATTTTAATAATGTTAAATACAATAAAATTAACAAATTTCAAATACTCCTTAATAAAATAAATAAGTAAGAGGATATAAAAAATCTGAAACTTTTTTGGCTAATAAAACAAAAAATAAATTTGCAAGAAAATCAACAGATGCAATGAGAGATATTCAAGATGATTAATAATCTGGAACAATTTCAAATAGAGGTTCAACAAGGATAATAGAAGGTAATAAGTCAAAGATACCTTTGATAATAGAAGAAGATGAAGTTAGTAGGAAATCTAAATCTCGTCTGTCTTCATAATAATCATCATAATCTCATATAAGAAGGTCTAGCACTACTATTTAATAACCTATAAAAATGGCAATAAAAGTTAATGATGAAAATCCATCTGAATATATTGCTTAATGGAAATAAAGAACAATAGAATAAGAATAATAAACAGATATTGAATTGTTAACAAATATATTAGAAAATTTGATTTTGAATATGGGATTACCTAATGATATTTAATAGAAACTAATGGATGCAATGCCAGGAATAATTTCATTAAAAAATCTAAATTAATTAGGAGGAGATCAAAATAATTTGTTAAAATAATAATAATCCTTTAAAAATGTAGTTTAAAAATATGGTTTTGATAATGAAAGAGTTAGTTCAAATTAAACTTAAAATCATAGTGCAAAATAATCATAAGACTCATTACTAAAACATGAATCAGAAGATGAATAAATATAGATGAGTTCTAAATAAGGATCTTAGAAACAAATGGATACTTAAAGAAGTTAAAATTAAAAATCTACTAAATTCTTTTAAGATAAGTAGAAGAAGGAATCAAATGTTTAAAGATAACCTTCTCGATAACCTATAGATCCTTAAGAATAATTTGATTAAGAGGAAGTATAATAAATTTTTGATATGGCTGCTGATTTAAAAATAGATTAAGTAGATTAATTACCTTATGAAGAGATGGTAAAATAAATTTAAAACTAAGAAAATGATGGTAAATAATTACAATAAATCAAACCAAATGAATTAAAAGGAGAAACCTTTTTACGAAATTTATTTAATTAAATATAAAACAAGAAAACTAAAGGAGTTGAAAATGTACAAGAATTATTAAGAAAGTATTATAAAAAAGGAAAGCATGAAAACATAACTTATTATGAATTCAAAGCCTTCTATTAAAGATTAGCTGCTATACATAAAATATGTGGATAAGATTTGATGTGTAATCATCTCTAAAGATTTATTATGCGATTAGGATATACATGTTCAATATTTTCAAAAAGATAAGTAATAAATTAAAATAAAATAATAGTTATTAAAAACTAGTACGTCAGTAATAAAACCTTTTAATACAAGTGAAGATATGACAACATAATCTAAAATTACTAATACGCATCAAAATTTAGCTTAGAGTAGATTCACTAGTTAATAATTTTATATGTCTGAAGAATAGTTTTATTGATAATATTAAATTATAACAATATTTCTTTTGATATTTATATTTGTTATTTTTATTACATATTTGAGATTAAGTGATATTAAATAATTATATTATCTTTTTATTTATCTATAATAATTTAGTTGAATCACCATTCAAAAATACATTTTTCTGGACTAATTGTATTACCTGGTTTGCATTAATTAAATACAGGACATGTCTTTAATAATTATATTTATTAGATACTTAACAAGGTAAATAAGATAAATAAAATTAAAATTTTTGCTACCTAAATGGATTTAATTTGAAGAAAGAATTTTCTTCTTCGATTAATATTGAATCATATTATAAAAGCTTGATTATTCGATCAAAATCCATTTCATCATAATGTTCTGATTATTAAGCTTTATAAACTCTACGTATTTCATCCAATGATGCTCTACCATCAAATTACTATTGCATAAAATAAATTAGTTTTTATTTAATTCTTTCTATCAAATCATCATCTACACCCTATTCAGCTGTTCTAAAAACATTTGTAGGTAAACTAGAATCAAGTGTTTAATTAAAATCTATCCAAAGTTTAACTCCTGTTGTTCTTCCATTAGGACGGACTGATTTAATCTTATCTCTATTTTCTAATGTTTTAATAATCTTTTCAACTTCCTTTGTATTGAGTCCAGCATTTTTAGCAAGATTTGCTTTAGTTATACCTGATTTCTTTGAGTTTAATACTAAATTGTATATTTTTTATTATTCCTCATTTAATTAAATTTCCATTTAAAAAAATTAATGTTTTTCTTAGAAGTTATACTCAACATCTAATATAATTTAGTAAAAAGAATAGATTAATAATATACATATATTGATAAATTAAATATATATTAATATTTAGTTGTTGGTTTTTATTTTAAATTATTAATTAACTGAAATGAGTAAAGTGATTGAAAATTATGTTCTTCAAGATGTAATAGGAAGTGGTCAATATGGTAAAGTTTATAGGGCTAAAAATATGAAAAATGATCAAATTGTTGCAATCAAAGTAGTCAAATTGGAAAAGTTTAGAGAGGTACCTAAATTACATGAATTTACAATTAATGAGATACAAACTCTATCAAAAATAGATAATCAGAATATAGTTAAATTTATAGAAATGCTTAAAACATAAAACAATATGTATTTGATTTATGATTTTTGTAATGGTGATACATTAGAAGCATTATTGTAAAAGAGAAAATTTCTAACAGAACCAGAAACTATGAAAATATTTGCTTAAATTCTAAATGCATTCAGGTAATTTAGTTAAATTATATATTATTAGATCTTTGGTACGTGAAAATATACTTCATAGAGATTTAAAGCCATCCAACATTCTTTTCCATGATTAAATTGTTAAAGTAGCAGATTTTGGCTTTTGCAAAAGTTTACTTCATAATAATGATCTAACCTAAACTATGGTAGGTTCACCAATCTATATGGCTCCAGAAGTATTAAAAGGATGTTCTTATAATTGTAAAGCTGATGTTTGGTCTTTGGGAGTTGTACTTTATGAATGTTTATTTGGATTTTGCCCATTTGAAGATAAATCAATTGCTAGATTAATAATGCAAATTGATAACAAAGAAATTTCATTCCCAAAACATGTAAATCAATTATCAAGAAAATGTGAAGAACTTATACGTTCTATGTTATAAGTTGATCCTCGTAAAAGAGTAGACTGGCAATAATTAATGCAAATCACATTTTATGAAGAACCTAATGTAGCCAAATAAATTACTTGTAGTTCTAATACTAATCCAATATAGAACTTACCTTAAATGCTTAAAAAATAGGCTTCTACAAATTAAGTTTTATAAGATAGAACCAACATAACCAATAATTAGCCTTAGTAATAATAATAATAATAAGACTTTTAAAATTTAAGGGTGCTCTTAAGGGAAAGAAGTAAAATTATATTTTTAGCCTAAATGGTATCTTTTCTATTAGAATAAAATACAGTTTCTGCTGTTCAACTTCATGGCAACTTGTCTTTTTCGTAAAAAACTGCTATTATTGCTTACTTTCTTATGAAATTAGCATAAAACCAAACTGATGTAATAAAAAAACAATTAGAATAAGATCACAGAAGAGAAAGCAGATGGGATGAATTTTAAGGTAGCAATGAATATAAATAATTCAATTCTACATTTCAAAGAGAAAGTGATTAATTATTAATGAATATTGAATCATTTAAAAATGAAGCATAAAAAGTCATTAGACATATGCAACAAAATGATTTAACTACTTAAATTAGAAATGAATTAATGTCTCCATAATTTACAAATTTGAAATTATATACTTCTTTATTAATTAGTTATATTGAAGAAAGTAGAGAAAGATAAGTAAATTTAACTGAAGACTTATAATAAAAACTATTAATTGGTCTTATTGATTTATTAGAGACTAGTTAAATAAATGAATTTTTCGATAAAAATTTAAGTGATATCAATATTAGATTTAATGATTAGAGATATTTTGAATAAGTATTTTAATTTCATTTATCAATTAGATGAGAAAAATGCCAAAAGAAACTCTAACAGATATCCTTAATTAAAGATTAGTTAATGCAAAGATTAAGTGTGCTAAATGAAATGTTTTATAATTGAAATATAATCAATTTTATTTTTTTTAAAAGTATGAATGATTGGAAGCTTAATGCACATCCAAACGATCAACTTGATTATAAGCAAGACAACCTCTAATGAATTCTTTGCATTCATTTGAAATTATAGGTTTCTAAGGAAAAGTTACTGATTGAGATTTTACAATTATCTATGATTTAAATAAAATATACTTATTCTTTTAATATTTTTTCTTAGCTGATACCTTAGCCAAATGGCTTTTAACCGAACAGCATCTCAAAAAATATTACTCCAATACTCCAAATATCCACTTTGCTAGAAATATTTGGAGGTTAGTCACCCATATGAAAACATTCAGGAGGTAAATACCAATATGTACCAACTCCTTGAGAAGTAAGTTATAATTTTGAATTGTCATCTTCTAAAACTTTACATAGACCAAAATCTGAAATTTTCAATTCATTTAGATGGAATAAAATATTCTATGGTTTTAAATCATAATGAATTATTTTATTCTTATGATTATTCAAGTATTTAATAGCAGAGATTATTTATCCAATCAACATTTTTGCTTCCTTTTCTGGAAAGCATTTATACTTTTTAATATAATAAGAGAGATCTGGACCGTCACACAATTCTAAAACTGTACAAAAAGAAGATTTATCAATTTCAACAGAATCATATAACTTTACTATATGAAGATGATTTAATTCTTTGTGAACTCTATTTTCACGAATTGCATGTCTTATGTAATTTTGTTTTGCATGATCAGACCAATTAGAATTTAATTAATGAATTTTACATGCTACTTCTCTTAATTCTTAAAGATCATAGGCCTAATTTAAATGATTATTTACTTTATAAACCTCACTGAATCCACCTTTTCCTAATAGACTTAGAACCTAATATCTTTCACCTATTAATGGATAATCATTATTTTTTGTAAATCTTGCATGTTCTTCTTCATAAACTCTTTTTAATTGTTTTATATGCAAATTCTTTTCTGTTTCTAATCTCTCAACTGCTTCTTATAATTATTATTCCTCTTTCATTAAAAAATTTAGCTTGACATTTAGAGTTCTCATTTCTTATTCTTCTTTATTTTTTGAGTTTTTCTTTTTGTTTTCAATATCTGTTTTTAAATTCTCTAATTTTTTTGACTATTCTTTGGCATCCCTTAATTCTTGTCCATCAATCCAAACATCAACTAAAGCTGTTTTCTCTCTCTAAACCACATACTCACCAAGTCTAACTCTATTTGTTTGCAATTAGGTTTATAATTATTGTTTTTTAAGTTTTTCATTCTCTATAGCTAATAATTTAACTACATCTTACATTTTCAATTGTTACTCAGTCAAAGTCTAAAATTATTTTCATACATACCGATATAGTTTCACGAAGTTCAGAGTTATGAGTTTCTAATTCTTTTATTTTTATCTCAGAAATTGCAATTTAGTTTTATTTTTCTTTGAGTTATTTTTCTATATTTGGATCGTATGGTAATGGACTTTTATTTTTAAATGGAGAGTCTTAGATTGAATACTCGATTAATTTTTATTCAGACTTCTTTGCTTTTTATTACTTTTTTTAATACTACAAATACTAAGTGATCTATGAATTTTTTTCAATCAAAATACATCTTTTTATTATCCTTCTTTAGTTTTTTTCTTTTTTTTTGACTATGAATGCTTCTTAGTAATTATGCTTTTCTTTTAAACAGGACTCAAATTCTATGATGGAAATAAATTCTATGGAGAATTTTCGCTGTTTAATGAACATTTTAAGTCATCAGACTTTTTATTAGAATCTACATTCAGCTTATTACGATCATTTTCATCTGTTTGCTTCTCACTTTCCATCTATAAGTATTGCTCTTATATGATTTCCTCTTTCGATTTCTTATGAATTCTAGCTTCTAAACAAATAAGTCTATCTAGTTATTCTGGCGGCAATTATTGATGCATTATAATTAATTAAATTATTAAATTTGAGCACAATAACATATAATTAAAATTTTTATATTATTAAATATTAAATGCAAAGAAAAAGTTTAACCGAATCTTTTGATCAAATAATTAGAAATTCAATAAAGTTATTATTAATAAATCAATTATTAAAAATTGTTAATACAACATTCAGTAGGCTTTTATATATTAGATATGTCTATATTTTTTCATACTAATTAATAAGAAAAAAGATTATGTTGATAATGTATTTTTTTAGATATTTTATTTTTTACTAATCGGATGATATGCGATAATCATTATTATTTAAAAAATATATCATATTAAAAACTTAAGTATTTACTTCTTGAATGAATGTTATTTTCATTTGAAATAATTAAATTATGATTTTATGATAAAGTTTGATATTCAGATTTTAAAAGTTTTAATATCAAATAAAGTTAAGATGGTTGATAAATAATATTAAAAAAAACTACTTTATAAAAATATTTCATTAATTTATATGAAAAATTTATAAATATATAACCAATAGGTTAATAATATTGATAAATTTTTCTAACATAATCAGAACAAATAAGGAATCAAAATAAACATATTTAATATTAAGTAGAATAATGTTTAATTCAAAATGAGTAATTGTTAATTTAAAAGCCATAATATAATCAAAGAATCAAAATGTTAATTTTCTTCAATTAACACAATTTCGAAGAATTTATGCTTGACTTCTCATCTTAAGCATTAATTAATACTAATAATTTCAAAAAAATGCTCATCAACAATAACTCAAGAAAAATTTTGAAAAAGTAATTCCTCATATTAATAGAGTTAAATAGTTGCTTTAGTTCTGTAAAATAAGAATATTCCCTTAATAAAAAAGTTCAAAAAAACCTTACCTTTATTCGTCTATCTATACCTAATCTATTGATATATTAAATATATTTTTTTTAGAATAAAAATATGATTGTTTAAAAGTATTAAGTTTATTGAAGTCTTAAAAAAAGAATTTCAGGTTAAGTTTTTAAATCATCAAAAATAAAATTATTAAATATTTGCTTTATGTGAATTATTTGAAATTTTTGTTATCTAATTGTTAAATAGGCTAATGAAAAACATTCTTATCACATTTATCAAAATCATTTATTAATTCTATGTTAGATGTATAATTTTATATTTTAATAAAATCGATAATTTTTTTGAAAATCAATAATATTAGATCATTTAGTTTTATGTGCTTAAATCAAGATTAAATTTGATCATAAATATAATTATATTATATTAATTCTATATTGAATGGTTATTAAATTTTTTTATAATTATTCCGAGTAGATTTAATATCTTAATCATATTTTCCTTAATTTTTTATTGAGCTACCTTAAGAAATAATATGAAGTAGACCTATTCGTTTGATTAGCTTTGCGCTAATTTTAAATTTTATTCTAGATTATTCTTATTTGATTAGTATGAGTCATTTATTTAAATCTTTGATGAGTTAATCCAAAAATTAATATTTTATTTAAATATGAAAAGAATATAAATCCTTTTGCCTTCATTTGCCATGTATACTCTATATAATTATTTCTAGAGTTATAGGAATTATAACACTTATGACTAGAAGAAAGTCTGATGCATTACAAAAATTCCTAGGTTATGCGGCCATTTTAATAGGATTAGGGTAATTATTTAAAATATATGTTTTAGTATATTAATGTATAGCTCAAAAGCAATTTTATTATCAATGGTATAATGTTTCATAATCCAAATAGTATTAAAAATTTATTCAAGATGAAGTTAACATATAATTGCAGTAGCCAAAGAAGCTGAGCTAAAAGTAATAATAAAAAAAAAAATCCTAATACAAAAGTGACTAATAGTAGAAATAATAGCACCAATAAAAGCAATAATTGAGATAATCTGAATAACAATAATAGTTTGAATAAGATTCTCATCAATCATCAGAAGGGGAAGCCTAAGAAGATGAGTAAAAATTAATTGAATAAGAAAAATAAGCAGAATTAGAGAAGTAAAAATTGCTACAAGCTGAATAAAGTGTAAAATAAACTCATCAAAAAAAATCAGAAATAGATAAATAAAAATAAACAACATAAAAAGAAGATACATAAATTAAAAGACCACAATAATAATCAATACAATAAAAGGCTCCAACTTAAAAAGAAAAGATTGTATTTATTATTTTATAATAAAGAATCCTGAAAATCAAACTCTATAAGATAAAAAGTAGAAATAAAAATAAGAAAAATAAAAATTTAGAGTTGAGATTGAGGAGGATGAAAATGATGAAGAATGGGTAGAAGTTGGAAATAAAAATAAACATGCTTCTCAACAATAACAAAAAAATTAACAAGAGAAACAATAATTATAAGGAGTTAAATAAACATAAGGTAATTTTTTATTTAATCTTAGACATAAAATAAGAGGATACTAAGTAGCAAGTGATCAAAAAAAGTTAACCATCAATTCAGCCTTAATAATAGCTATAATAATAAAGCATACCTTAAAAACCATAATAACAATAACAACTATAATAACCATAGTAACCTATATTAAGCTCTTCCTAAAAGGTAGTGTAACAAAAATAATAACAAATACCAATCGTATAAGAACAATAAAAAACCCTTAATTTAGTATAAGATCCAACGTAGTAAAAACTGAATGAGAATGGTAAAAATTAAAGTAAATAACAAAAAAAGCAATAAAAAAAAATAGTTGATGACTAAAATGATGAGGAGGAAGGGTGGATATCTGTGGAACCGAAGCAAATTAAGAATAAGTAATTAGTATATTGTATATTTAAGAAACAAAGCAGAAGAAACAACTTAATAAGAAGCAGAAGAAGTTAAATATATAAAAAAAGAAGGCTTACTTACCAAAGAAGAAAAATAATAATTAAAAGAAGAAGCTAAAAAAATTGAGGAAGCATATAAATTGAGAATTCAATAAATTGATGATATTCATAGAGCAAAAGTCATCTCAAAACATACATAATACGAAATAAAAAATGCTGATTAATTAATCAAAACTTAATACGTTGCAGCACCACCAAAAATAGAATATAAAATGCCAGAAATTTAGCCAAAGAAGTTGACAAGAGAGGAGATTGATTAATTAGTCTAATCAAAAATGCCCTAAACAAGATTAACAGGCTCTAATGAAGTTTTTGTAGAAAAATCAGAACCACTCCCACAATAAAATGCTAGATAAGCAGAAGTTAAAAAAGTTCAACTAAAATCAAAAATTAATTTCCTTAAACCAATCTAACAAGAAAAAACGGAGGAGAAATTATATACTGACCTACCGATTACATTTGAAACAAACAAAGACACTTCAAAACCTTTTTTCTCTACATAGGTTATTCTAACTGTTAATACAAATGGAAAAGATCTTTTTGGAAGAGTCAAGAGATATAGGAGGCCAATATAAGAAAAAAAACAACCAGAGCAAAAATAAAAAGAAATTTATCAAGCAAAAGAAAATGAATTGAAATAAAAATCAGATGATAAATAGGTAAGTGAATAATCAGTGTAAAATCTAAAGCAGATGTAGTAAGTTTCAAAAAATATAGAAAATTAAAGCTCAGAAATAGCAATTGTATAAAATTCAAAGTAGCAAGATTTGTAAGATAATGAAAAAAAAAATACCAGTTCCATATTGTTAAATAAAGCTCAAACAAAAGATCAAAAGCAAGAAAGTTCTAATACAAAAAAACCATAAGTTAGATTCGAAGAAAGACCTATTTAAGAACCAAAAACACAATAGCCATAAGAATAAGATTTATAGGAGTTCAGTCATACCACTTCAAATCAGAAAGTCTCTGATTAAAAATAAAAGTCAAATTAAAAATAAAAGCAACCTTAAAAAAATTAAAAACCATAAGAAAGAGATTTGTATGAAGTTAAGTAAGTTCAACAAGTTTAAAAAGTAGTTCAGAAAAAAGTAGCTCATTAATCTTCAAATGAACTCTATGTACCAAAAGTATAAAAGATAGAGGAAAATTAATAAAAAAATTAAACTAATTAATTAAGTTAAGATGATAGTTAAAAACAAAGTATTAAAAATTAAATTGATGATAAACATATTGACTAAGAAACTCTATAATTATAGGAGTAATAAGAAATAAATATGTTAAAAGAGATAGATATTTAGTGCGAATTGAATTTGTAAAGTGGAAACCAAGATATATAACTTGAACTGTAATAAGGTAACCAAGATTTAGTTTTTTTAAATGATAACGAAAAAATAGTAATTTAAAATAAAAATTAAGAAAATCAAGTAGAATAATTAGTTTAAACTGGTTCTAATCAACCATAATTTGTCGAAGAAGAAGAGGTATTTGTCAGTAATAATAAACCTGTTGAAAATCAAGAAGATGTTTAATAATAATCATAAAATTAAGTAGAATAACTAGTTTAAACTGGTTCTAATCAACCATAATTTGTCGAAGAAGAAGAGGTATTTGTCAGTAATAATAAACCTGTTGAAAATCAAGAAGATGTTTAATAATAATCATAAAATTAAGTAGAATAACTAGTTTAAACTGGTTCTAATCAACCATAATTTGTCGAAGAAGAAGAGGTATTTGTCAGTAATAATAAACCTGTTGAAAATCAAGAAGATGTTTAATAATAATCATAAAATTAAGTAGAATAACTAGTTTAAACTGGTTCTAATCAACCATAATTTGTCGAAGAAGAAGAGGTATTTGTCAGTAATAATAAACCTGTTGAAAATCAAGAAGATGTTTAATAATAATCATAAAATTAAGTAGAATAACTAGTTTAAACTGGTTCTAATCAACCATAATTTGTCGAAGAAGAAGAGGTATTTGTCAGTAATAATAAACCTGTTGAAAATCAAGAAGATGTTTAATAATAATCATAAAATTAAGTAGAATAACTAGTTTAAACTGGTTCTAATCAACCATAATTTGTCGAAGAAGAAGAGGTATTTGTCAGTAATAATAAACCTGTTGAAAATCAAGAAGATGTTTAATAATAATCATAAAATTAAGTAGAATAACTAGTTTAAACTGGTTCTAATCAACCATAATTTGTCGAAGAAGAAGAGGTATTTGTCAGTAATAATAAACCTGTTGAAAATCAAGAAGATGTTTAATAATAATCATAAAATTAAGTAGAATAACTAGTTTAAACTGGTTCTAATCAACCATAATTTGTCGAAGAAGAAGAGGTATTTGTCAGTAATAATAAACCTGTTGAAAATCAAGAAGATGTTTAATAATAATCATAAAATTAAGTAGAATAACTAGTTTAAACTGGTTCTAATCAACCATAATTTGTCGAAGAAGAAGAGGTATTTGTCAGTAATAATAAACCTGTTGAAAATCAAGAAGATGTTTAATAATAATCATAAAATTAAGTAGAATAACTAGTTTAAACTGGTTCTAATCAACCATAATTTGTCGAAGAAGAAGAGGTATTTGTCAGTAATAATAAACCTGTTGAAAATCAAGAAGATGTTTAATAATAATCATAAAATTAAGTAGAATAACTAGTTTAAACTGGATCTAATCAACCATAATTTGTCGAAGAAGAAGAGGTATTTGTCAGTAATAATAAACCTGTTGAAAATCAAGAAGATGTTTAATAATAATCATAAAATTAAGTAGAATAATTAGTATA
Source organism: Paramecium pentaurelia (assembly GCA_905183005.1). Lineage (NCBI taxonomy): Eukaryota > Ciliophora > Oligohymenophorea > Peniculida > Parameciidae > Paramecium > Paramecium pentaurelia. Next base: position 807,805 of record CAJJDO010000012.1, on the reverse strand, counting down.
AACTGGTTCTAATCAACCATAATTTGTGGAAGAAGAAGAAGTGTTTGTCAGTAAAGATAAACCTTTTGAAAATATCTAAACTAATAATATTTTAACTGAATCTATAACCTCTTTCCCAATTTAATCAAGTTTATAATAATAATAGTCGGATATTGATAATGAAGTAGAAATCATATAGAAGGGAGAATTGAATCAAGCTTAAAATGATAGTACTGAATTCATACCTGCCCAATAATCATCTAATCTATAATAAAAACAAGATTTTAATTAAAAACTTCTTTCACGATTAGATGCTCCTAGTCCAATTGATAGAGAATAAAAGGTTACATCCATGTCGAATATTATGCAAAATGAATTTTCTTAAGATATGAAAGAGGATTCTTCTTTTCTAGCTGAGATGGATTAAAAATAAAGAGTTTTGCCTGGATATTTAGACTTAACTTTTAATAGTAGAAAGAAGTTAATCAATAAAAGTATCCCAGTTATTTACAGAACAGAACCTGGAAATGAAAACATTTTAGAATTAGAAACAATGAGCTTAATTTTGGATGGATGCAAAGAAATAATTGCAGATGAATATGTAAATTACTTAGAAAATGTAAGAAAAATTAGAAGAAATGCATTAAACTAAAAAAGATTTACTGATTATATTAAATTTGTTATTTAGATGGCTGAGGAATAGTTTAGGATAATATAAGAAGGCTTTAATTGTATTGCATAGAGTTTGAATATTAATGAAGAAGCATTTTAAAATTCTTTTCTATTTTACTCGTAACATGAAGAATTTGGAAAAGAATTTGTTGAATAATTAACATTTGTATAATAAAATATGAAAGACATTCCTCAAATCAAAGTGTCTTTAAGGAAACAATAAGGAATCGAGCTTATGAAATATTAAATTGATGTAATAGAATACTATACAAAACACGAATATTTTGGTTAAATTTTAGATCTTTTTAATGTAATAGTTTATAAATAATTATTAGGAAATGGAAGACGTTTAAGACGCTAAACCTGTTCTATTAAATACATTGATTGATGATATAATTTATGAAAAATATGGATATGAGGAAGAGGATAAAATAAATTTCATGAGTAAAATTTTTAATTATTTTGTAGAAAAATATCACAATGATAAAGAAGTTAAGAATCTGCAAGCTAAATTAGAAAATTTAGTTGAAAATTTATTCAATATTTAATTGGAATGACTATTATACATATACAATAAATGAGCAATTTCGATTTACTTTTTTTAGTTTAATTAAAAGCTAAATTTTCTTTTGTTTTGTATATAAATAATGATTCAAACCAAATTTAAAGAGCAAATTATGGTTTAGTTTCTACAAATATATTTATCTACAAATTCCTTTTGTTGTTTTCTTTTATACCATTTAAATTATGTAAATATCAAGGATAAATTAGTATTTAATCCTTAATTTTTTTATTATTATACTTTATTAGTCTTTTTCAGTTTTAATCTATGATTATACTTCCGCAGAAATAAAGTCGATAATAACAAGCTAATTCTATCCAATTTGTTGTAATTCTATATCTAGTAAAATATACTAATTGAATTTCCTCCTCCTTTTAAAAATCAATTTCGTTGGATTGTCATTTTCTCTATATATATTCATCAATCTTTCCCTAGAATCTTAATTCTATTAACTGGAATAAATGGTTTGAAATCGATTCTTCATCTAAATCTTTATTTAGCAGGTATTAACAAAAATGCCTTATTTAGTGATAGTAGCCTTGCTTCTCCAATTTTTTTTAATTCTAAATTTGTCATCCTGACTTATATCTTGAATTTAAAGTTTATTCTTTGCTAACTTAAAGAATGTGTCTGATATTTCATCGCAACTAATACCATTATTATTAGACATAAAACTTTATAATTTTTTTAATTTCTTTTTAGATTATTTATCCAATTTTGGTAATTCTTTGGAGCTTTATTTGATATTATACTTGCCTCACCTAAATAAGTTAAAATTATTAATCTTTCATTTTTTTATTCTTTAATTAATCTATTCTTTCCTTACATTCATTCTTATACATTCATAATATACTTTGAAAAAATGGGATAGTGTTAAAAAGATGAAATAATTATTGAAAATGAATGTAAATGATTTTTGATTTTGCTTTTTAAGATCACATATAAAATAAAAGAAAAATTGGGAGTAATTCAATTATAAAAAAGTAAAAAATTGAAGTGTATTAATTAAAGTATTTTTAACGAATATTAATTAAAATTAATGATCCTAGGAGGAGCAATATCACAGTGTTTGCTTGAAATAAAGGAAAATTGTCCTTCTTTGCAACACGTGAACTACAGTCATAAAAAATCATTTAAACATTGTTTAGATTCAATCACCTAAAAGATTCCAATAGTAAAATCAATACATAAACTACGATTGGATTAGGAATAAAAAATATATTAGAATATACACAAGATAAAGAAATTGAATTTAATGAATGAAATACATTAAGTAAATCCTAAATTGCATAATGAATTAAAATAAATTTAGTATGATCAACTGACCCTGAAATATGGTATCATAATAATTAATATAAAAGCTGAATACAAACAATAATAAGAATAATGCACTGAGACATTATCTGATACTCAAGATAGTTATATTAAGTATTAACAATAGTTAGATAATCATGGATCAGGATTGAAAATATTTTAACACAGACCTCTAATTCGTAATATAATGGAAGAATTTGATTAAGAAGATAGCATCTACAGTGATTCATATATCAATAAATATTTGGATCTTAATTGAGTATTATATAATTAATTGACCAAATAATTATTATGAGAACAAAGTTTCACACTCTATCTATGCCCTTAAAAACGAGCATCTTAAAATCTGAACATTCAGAAGAAATAAGAAATAAGAAATAGGCAAACAACTCAAATTATTCTTAATTAAGACTAGATGATTTAATAATTGATAAACCTTAGGAATTCAGAATAAAAACAAGTTCAGACATCAAAATGTAATAAGTTTTATATAACAAACGACGTTTAGCATAACCTACAAATATAGAATGGATGTATAATTACAAATCTAAAAACAAATTGAATAAATAATCTAAAATGAGTGAATATCTAAAGTCAGTTATAGAAGAAAATAAATTAAAACCTACTATTGGACAATTCCCTTTTGTAAAAATACAACATTTAACACACAGTGACATAATTAGGGAAAAACATGATCTTAGAAAGAAAATATTTTAAAATCCTAGAAAAGTAAGATCCTAAATTAAATGATTGTGCGTTTATCTTTATGTTATAAATTTATTCTCATATAGAAAAATTTATTAGCTAAATAGTATCTTTAGGATCAAGTTAAATTGTTAATGTATTAATTTAAATTCTTCTTTTAGAACAATTTTTACATCATTAGATAATAAAATAAATTAATTTAAATTATAAATATATATTAAAGTAAGAATAATTACAAGTTAATACCATAAGATATACAATAAATATAATAAATCATACATTAAATTGAATTAAGTTTATTTCTTCAGTTAATATTGCATAATCATATGATTTTTGATCAACATTCATTGCTACTTTATCTATTTGTTATTTTAAGTGTTGAATTTCTGAATCTATTTGTTGTTTTTCTTATTGATCTCCTTTTAATTCTCTAATTTAAATATTAAGATCAACTATTTTTTAAAGGTCCTCTTTTAATTGGTTTTTGAGTTAAACATTTTCATCAAATAAGCTTTTGTAAGTTTTTAATTTGGATTTAATTTGATTTCTAAATTCTTCTGATTTGAATTCAATTAGACTTTTTTGTTGCTATAAGCTGCTATATTGACTTAATAAAATTTGATTATCACATTAAATTTTCATTATTTATTCATTTTATCCTCTATATTTTTATAGCAATTATTAAACAGCATAAACAATTGAATCACAATCTTATTAGACATCAAGTAATAATGATAATTCTTTTACCATTTATCTATATTATGCTAATTAAGTTTCATCAAATTATTTAGAACTTTATCTTGGAGTAATACTATTATTTTTAAATTCCATAATAGGTTGTGGAGGATCTATTCTGTGATCTGGACTACTTTAAAACTCTTCGCTTTCATCTAGAACGCTGTTTTACATAACTTATTTATAATCTTCCAATATTTTTTGTTGCTTTATGCTTGAAGCACTACTTTTACTTAGATTGCTGCTAGTAGGTTATAATAACTATTATTAAGGTTGTTATTAAATGAATTGTTGTTGTTATTGTTGAAGTATAACAGGTTAGGGTTAAGGTTAAGGTGGTAATTTTTTGTGTTAAGGGGAACGAGAAGGTTAATTTTTGTTAGGTTAAGGGCTTCCATAACGTTTCTTATTAATTATAGGTTCTGATTTATTCACGGACATTATATGATAATTATCGATCCTATTGTTCATTGGAGGTATTTATTTTGCAGAATTACGTACTTCTGTTGTGCATCGTAATACGATATTCATTATGTTACCATATTCAAGTTCTATTTTATGAGAAACTTCTCTTCCTTAAACTTCATTAATAAGCAATTTTGAACTGCCTAAAAGTTTAATATATCCTTATTCATCAGGAATTTCAATATAAAATTACAGCTAACAATGAATTATACTTTAATTTTACAAATTTAGTGTTTTAGTTATCAAATACATATTGATGAGGCTAGGAATATTTAATTATTTTTTGAGTTGATGAAAATTATTAATACAATATTTCCTTCCTTTCACCTAATTATAATTAAGAATTGTACCGCATTTGATCCCAATATTAATTTAGCAATTGCCCAATGCTTATTTTAGACTTATTTATGATATTGATATCTCAATCATTTAATAATTTTTAACTAATATAAATTATTTATTATATTATATTTTAACTGAAAGATATTTAATATATTTATTAAGATCTATATAAACTAACTTCAGATGATTAAAATAATTAATGAATAATTTTATTTTCAGCAATTAAATGAGGTTTATAATATTATATTTAATAAACTATTTAGACCTTAACCTAATATATAAATTTAGAATGAAATGACAACAATATCAATTGATCCAGCCACTAGATTATCATAACTTTTAATACTTTTAACATTTACAAATGCATATATTTTAATATACACTACTTATTTAATGTTGGACTATTAGCTAATAATATTGATAGTGTTCTATTGGATTATTGACATAATTGTTATTTTAACTCTCTCAATTTTGAAAATCAAGTTATCATTCTTTTATATTTTAGATATAAAATTACAGTAGGGAATTTATTGATTGATACATTTTTGGCAGCTATTTTCAAAACTACAATCCTAATTAACTTCACCTACTCTGAACTAGATATTCAATATTTTAGCTATGTTATCATGGCATATTACTTTATCAGATCGGTCATCATTAATATTAGAAAAATAGCAACAAATTAGACAATCACATAATACTCCTTTGTATAATATACATTAAATTATAGCTTGTTTAAGGTGTAAAAATATTGCTTGTACTCTAATTAATGTTAATAACCATGAGATGGAAGTGCACAATTTATTGGAGTTGGTATACAACATTTAGCATTGCTTGGGGTTTATTAGTTATAAGCTTTATTGTGCATTTTGTTTTTCTTCTCTCGATAGGTGAAACCTTAATTGATTACTATAAAAAAAAGACAACTAAAACATAATTAGTTGGAGGAATTTGGTTAACATTTTATTTATGCGGATTTAGTGGAATTCCAATGTGGTTTTGTTATATAATATGTCAAAATCAAGAAGTAAAGAATTTCTAAACAGCTGATTAAGCTACTTTATTATGCATTTTAATAGTTTCTTATAATCTTTCACTTTATGTGATTACTGCTATATGTAAGGTCTAACTTATGTAAGAAACTTTATTATATTTATAGATAATTCATAAAAGATATGGGATTTGATATTGATGTACAATAGGAGCCAGTTGGATAAGAAGAAAAATTGCCTTATCAATTTCTTAAAATATCTTTACCATAAAAATTAATTCAAATATCTTCTACTTATTTTGATTTTGCTTAAGAGTCAAATAAATAGTAGAAATAATTATAGCACATATCCAATAGCAATTTCAGTGTTATTAATTAAAAGGCCAGACTCAAAGCTTTCGAATTTATGGCTAAGACTGAATAAATTAATTCACCAGTAGAAAGAGAATCAGGACTTGTAAAAGGTGAAGAAAAGTGTCAGATTTGTTTTGAAAATGAACCTCAAATTGTAATGCTTCCTTGTTAACATGGTGGAATTTGTGATGAGTGTCTTGAAAAATGTTTAAAGAAATCACCAAATTGTTATTTATGTAGAAAGGTATCTTATAAATTTTTATTAAGAAAATTCAAAAATTGCTTCGAGTTTCTAAGGAGGCTTCTGGGAAATTTGCAATAAATGACATTGCATTATGTGATGCATGAAATAAATACTCTATTAAAATGCGCGTTATATTGATAATTTAAAATTAAATGAGTTTAAAATAATTGTTATCAATTAAAACATCCTTGAAGCTCTCCAAACGAAGAGACTGAAAATCTAATATGAAAATAATATTATTAACTTTCATTATCAATTCATCAAAACTTAAGAGATTTCAAAGTTCAAGAGATTACAAATAAATAATCGAATTTTTGGATAATTCATATAATCTATACCTAAAATTATTTTACTTTTTTAACTCTCTTTTTGATGCTGTTTCTCTCAAAACTATTGAAGATATTGCCTTTTTCAAAAGATATCAATACTAATTGTTTAATGGTGAACCTTAAGTCAGAATTATTTCATCATGATACATTGCAATTGAAATTTAATCCTAAAGATAATTAAGAGCCTTCAAAGAAGAATTAGATTATTTATATTTACTTTCTTAACACAGTCAATATCGATTATCCTAAAATGGTTATATGCCAATTAATCTATTTATTGTTCAATCTAAACTATTATATAACTACTAACTCAATCTTTGTTTATTTAGTTAAAATTTAGGAGTTTGGAAAAAATAATTTGATTTTATTAAGGGAATTTCAAAATAATCAAAATATCTTTTGTGTAAGGCATTGTTTGATTAACAAATAAATGAGTAGTTGTAATTAAAATAAGAAATTTCTAAATGAATTTTCAACCTTTATACCATTAGCTATTGTAAAAATGAGATCTTTATAACCGATAAGATAAATAGCATGATCTTACCTAACTTTTGTTATGATAATTTAATTTTTGATGTAATTAATATATTTCTCCAAAATAGAATTTAAAAAAGAAAATATTCATAAGTAACATTAAGTTCAAATAGATAATATTTGATAATGTTGTATAGTTATGGTAGATTAAAAAACTAATAAGGATTGAATTTAACATTGAGGTTCAACAGAAATTCAGTTTATATATTAATTGGTTATTTTTAATTTATTCTATAATTGTCTTTAAGATTATTCAATTCAATTTTTTAATCAATTCATATATATATTGTTGATATATCATTCCTGTAGCTCATTTTTAGAATATTAAAATGATTCTTTTCTTATAAATATCTAAGAGTTTCTATGTTTCTGTTGTAATCTTTTTAGATTCTTTTTAAAATCTTTTATTTTCTTGTGGTTTATTATTAAAATCTATGGTTACTTTCATTAAGATTGTTATAAATATTTCAATGTTTTAATTATTCTAAAATCGTCCATTAATCCAATCAAGTTTTAGGATTTTTATTACATCCCTTTTAAAAAATATTTTGTGAAAAAATAATGAGCTTTTATTATAATTTCTTTGTTTTTTTCTAAGTACAATACATAAATATATAAAAAATATGAAAATTTTAATATGTTCCTTTAATTAATTTGATATTATAATAAGTATAAGATAAACATATTATAGTTTAAGGATAAATTAAAAGGATTTACAATAAATTCTAACATTTTGCTAAAAAAAGAGTTATCATAAACAATTTATCAATAAGAAATTGAAAATTTTACAAATATATATTAATATAGGAGATGTTCCATCAAATAGACTTAAATTGTTAATCTTTTAATTAACCTTGCTTGCTGCCTTTTCTATTATTCCAGACAAGTTTGATGATTGGTAAAATTAATAAAAAAAGTAATAAATTATTATATAAATGATTTAGTTTCTGAAATAATTTATTTACGAATAAGAATAGAGTCATTAATTTGTTTTAGAAGTAATAAAATCATCAAAATCTATAATATTTTTGGAGTAATTAATGCAAATATTATTTATTGATATTGATTATTTTTTCTTGAATATCTTGATGAAAATGGTATCAAATAAATCTTATTAAAACTGTATTCTGTTCATAAATCAACATAATGGCGTTATTAGAATTATAAAATAAGGTCTTTTTGTTTTTTTTTTTATTAATTAATTTAATGTAAAATCCTAGTATCCTGAATTTGCAATAAGTGAAATAGTTTTAAGTTAGAAGACCTTAAATAACGAAGGGATCTCCTTTGTTAAAAGGTAACTAAGTTTAGATAGCAGGTAAAGTGTTGATAAATGGGATAGCAAACATTCGTAATTAAAGCTTATTAAGTGATTAACCTTAGCACCTAAAAATAAAGCAACAAGAAGAACAGGAACTGTAATAATTAATAATTATTTGTTTAGAGGTATACATAATCAATTCGAGAGAAGAATACAAAAGTAAAACTAATTTGATCTAAAATAATAAGTAATATTTAGTTTATAGATTTTTAGGATAATATATTCTAATTGAAATTAAGTAATGAGCATCAATTGAATTAATTGAATATGCAATTAATAAAGAAGAATAAAATTCTAAGCAATAGACTTCAATAATAATATAAAGTATTTAAATAATTGAAATAAGATTAATGAATCTTTTATGGAATAAATTAATAAATTGCAAGAAACTAATTAGGCTTATGAATTATAAATTCATCATTTAGAAGAGAAAATAAAAAAATAGAAATCAAAAAAGAAGTAATTGAAAGAATAGATTGATCAACTATAATAAGAATTAGATGAGATGTAAGAGAAATATCAAAATAACTCTAATCAAGATATGAATTAAGAGGTATTAATTTATTTTAGTTAAGGATGAATAATAATAATAGTAATAGAATCATATTCCTCTTTCAAGATAACAATTATATTAGTTAATGCAATATCTATACTAAGGAGATTAGTAATAGTTAGAACACCTCCATGAATATTAAGATTAAGAGATTGATCCAGATGCCATGACTTATGAACAACTCTTAGAATTAGAAGAATAAATTGGGTAGAGTTACTGATTAAATTAGTAATGTGCCTAAGGGACTAACGAAATAACAAATTAAGTAATTACCAAAAAGAACATTGAATTAAGATAATATACCAGAAGACAAGTAAGAAATAGAATACTATTTATAGATGTTCAGTATGTTTATTCGAATTTAAAGAAGAAGAGAAGGTGAGAGAATTGCCTTGCAAACACATATATCATTCTAGTTGTATAAAAAATTGGCTATAGAATAATAAGTAATGTCCATTATGTAAAACTGAAATCGAAATCTAAATAAATGAAAGTGATGAATAACTGAATTAATAAGATGAACAAGACTAATAGGATGAATAATAAGAGGATTAAGATTAACAGTAATCAGAAATAGAATGATTCTTGATAATTTTAAATAATTAATATCTATATAATTGATAAACTAAACTAATCAACATTCATTATGACTTTTTTTATTTTAAAATTCTCTTTATATAATTAAGAGTAATAGCAGTTATTATAAAAGACAATCCTAAACACAAAAGGCTAAAAACAATTTGTTTTTTAGAAATAGATCTTTACATTTAATACATAAAATCATATTTTGTTATAAGGAATGATCTTTCTCTTTTTATATCATCAAATAAACCATTTAAATTTTTCATATGATCACCCATTTAATTTAAATCTGATATTTTTGCTACTTTTTACATGTTTGCTAATTCAGATCCTGTTTTGTATGTAATATTAAATAAAATATTTTCATCTTCTAAATTTGTTAAGCAATATCTCATATGAGAAACTTTGTGATTTGATTAATGTTAATAATTGTGTTCCCAAGATCCACTTCTTTCATATAGAATAGCATATCTTTTTGATACTGCTTCTTCTAATTTTATAGCATAATTTGAAGAATTTGCTCTAATTCTTAAATCAAATACATCATCTTATGAAAAATAATCTTGGAAACAAATTTATTATCCTTTATCTATTTCATAACCAAATTACACACATTAAACAAGATCAAATAATAGTAATAAGATCATTATAGGCTAATTTTTATTATTTTGATGATTATTAAAATAAAAAATTACTAAACCCAAAAAAATTAATAGATATAAATTAAAGCTCATTCAACTTTCTTCCTTTGTTGGAATTTTAATTGTGAGATTTTTCTTTTTGTTTACAACTGCAGATGAAAAATTCTTTACTTTTCGTTTTATTGCTATACTATCTTCATCACCTTTTGGAGAACATTATTATGGATTTGTAGGGGGTCTGGCTTACCTATCAGTTTTGTCTGGAATTTCAACATATGCTTTAGGCATTGGTTTATTATTCAAATTATTAATGGTTCTAATCTTTAATTTTCTCCATATACAGAATATCCCAATCACTACTAAAATAGATGCTGCACCTATAATTGCCACAAGTAATACAGTATCGCTTATCATTTCTTCTTACAATTATTTTAATTATTTATAATAATATATATTCATTATTAGAGTTCTTCCGAGACTATTTCCTCTACTAATTACTCGAAAATTATATCACTTAATTCCATTAGAAACTCTGCTCTATCATCTTCTTCAAGATACCATCTAAATTCATTTTCTTTAATCTATTTAATAAATATATTACATTTACATCTTAAATTAATAATTTATAAATCCTTTCATCCCTAATACTTGAGATATTTTCGTGAATCTATTCCTATTATTAAGAATCTAAAAATGTTTTCTTTTCAAAACGATTTAATTAACTTAATGTTAATTATGAATTCTTTTCTTCCAATACTTCTTATTTTTCTTATGATATTTGATATGTATTTTCAATTGGTAAAAACCCTCCTAAAGTTTTAGACCAATTGATTATTTTATCCTCCATATTTCTCAATATAGATGGTAACTTGTCTTTTTAAACAATTACTTGATATTCTAATTATTCCCAAGGGTATGGTTATCCTTAATCTATTAATAAATCATTTATATATTTACTTAAATAATATTATCTTTAGTAATTTAATGCTTCATTGCATGCATCAAATATTGCTTTATTATGAATATTCTCAAAGTAATATTCATTATCTATTTGATAAATATTTCTATTTTAATTTAATTCGATTCTCTATTATTCAAATTTAGTAAACACAACTTAATCAATAGGAAAAGCAATTTGAGTACTTTTTACATCTTAATTTTGAATATCATCATCAGCATCATATCCATGCATTAATTGTATTCTTTTTAATGGTCTAAATCCATAAGGAATATTAAGATTCTTAATTAAATCTTCACTATAATTTAATAAAATAAAATCAAATAGACTTTTGATATAATCTTTAATATATTAAGTTGAAGTTTTAGATTAATAATTTGACTATTAGTTTATGAAAATTGACATAATTAAGTTGAATTCAGTTTTATTACTGAAAAGTTCTAAATAATTTATTTTAATATATTACCTTAACTTAGATTATTAACTACTTGATCTAATATACTGTTGGTAATATAATTGATATGGTTATAAGTTTCATTCATATTTGTTGTATTTTCACTTATAAGATTTTTTTCACTTTCCTGTTAATTTTCAATTTCCTATTCTATAATCTAATTTTCAATAATTTTAGAATCATTAACTAAAGAATTAGTTTCTAAAAGTTATTCATCTACAAATTTTTTAAAATTTTATATTTTTGGATTATTTTCATCAATTTTAGATGCTATATGTAGATCTCGTTATATTTTCTATATAGTTTATGCTTCTCTAATTCTACTTATTTCAATTGCTTATTTAGTTGTTCTTAAATCTTCTTTTTCTTTTTCAAGCCATAAATCTAATTCTTATTTTTTATTGGAATCTTACTTAATTTTTTTTAATTCACTTAAATATCTTAAATTAATTGCCTGTTCCCTCATATCTAAAAGTTCAATTTCTTTCATTTTTAATTATGATTCTAAATTCATTATATTTGAATTTTATTAAATTTCTCTAGATGAATGTAGTAATTGTTCAGCATTAAATTCTTTAGATTTCTTTAATCTCTTAAAAGTATCATTAAAATGTTTTTCATTATTGGCTTCATATTGATTTCTAATTTTCTCATCATTTAAACTTTCATTTAATAATTTAACTTCCCTAGACTTTTTCAAATGAGAATTAACAATCTTAATAACTGTTTAAGATATTTATTATTTGACTTTTGATATAGTATCAACATCATCATTACTTTATTAAAATATAGTATCTATTTAAGAATTCCATGATTCCAATTCTTATTAAATTTATTAAATTACAGATTAGGATAATGAATTTGTTTTTTCATCTTCAATTCTAACTAAAGATTCAATCTATTCTGAACAATTTCTCTTATCCATTTATCCAAACTATAATGAAAAGTTTTCATTTTATTCAATAGGACTATTAGGTTATTAAATCATAATTAATTCAGAGATTTAATCTGATAATTTAATATCTAATTATTGATCCTCATCAGAATAAAAATGTTATTTAGATTATTCATATATATTAATCTATTCTTCTTGATTTATATTCAAATCTTATAAAGAATTATTTCCAATTTTATTTGAGAATGAATCATTTGATATTTAATCTCCTTTAGAATTAGATATGTTTCCAACAAATTCTTATTAAAACTGATTTCTTTAATAAATATTAGAGGGATCTTCATATGATCTATTTTCATATTCTTCATCCATCATATTTTATAATTCATTAAGTATTTATTTTCTAATATATACACCTCTCCATAAACTTTATAATTTAATTGCAGCTTGATTCATAAGATGATACTAAATTACTTAATAATCTTATTCTGTGATAAAATCTAAATCAATATTGTTTTGATGTTCAATTATATATTTAACCTTATCTATTAGATATTAAGTAGGTTTAATTTTTTAAAGTTCATGAAGTGCTAATTAAATCATTTAATTATCACTGACAGCAGAATATTGATCATCTTCTTCGTCCATTTCGAAAATACATTATTCTATATTATCCATATCATTCTATCTAACATTTTGGATTTATTAATATCTATGAGAAATATCATCAAATTTTTATTGCAACTACTTAGTTTTATTTTTGACTTGTCTTAAATTTTACTAGGCATTCTCTTTTTAGGCTTCGACTTTCCTTCTCTTTATTATCCCTTTAGATGGTTACAAATTAGAGTTCTCTTAAGTCTTGCACTTTTTAAATATATCTTTAACGGATTAATTTAACTAGGCTAAGTTCTCCAATCTTGTTAATTGCATTTCGTTACTTTCTTTATTTTTCAATTTCAACCATTAATTACTATTACATGTAATTATTGTTAATTAATGCTTTCTTTTAAATTATGTAAGATTATAGTTTTATATTAGGTTCATATGGCTTCTTCTTAAGTGGTTGTTCTATTATCTTTTCTTTTTATTTTATTTTTTCTAAAATTAAATTTGAAATTACTCATTCGTTGCTTAATTTATTTTTCATTTAATTCTCCCAATCCCATTTATTCTCTTCTCTTTTATTATGATTTAGGTTTATTCATTTGAATACAATCAACTGTTTATGCTTTCGTTTTTTTTGGGGAAATTGTTCGCTTTGTTTATTTTTTTACTGAAATTGAACTTTAGGCAGGTTTTTAAAGTTGAACTGTATTTGCTATTCCTTTACCCCCCTATAATCCTTAAAGAGGTTTCTGCTTTTATAATATTTTTTAAGGTTCCATTAATTTCAAATTGACAAATTAATCCAAAAAGGATTCTGGAGAATGATGCTTTTGATTAGGTTAATGTTTGCAAAGCATAACAGCTACATTTGGCTCTTGTATTCTTCTTCCAAAAATTTAAGACTCAATGGATCTTAACTATATTACAAATTTTACTTAACAGAGTTATTAGACCTTTACAAAAATTACATTATATTTATAATACTTCAATTCTTATTTAAAGATAATTAATTTATTCAAATTATTCTTTATAATCCTATTAAATCAATACTCATTTTATATATTTACACATATTTTCTATTATAAAATAATGATCATCTTTATAAAAAGAAAGAATTCTTATTTCTGTAAACAATATATATTTTCATTAATAAATATTTATATTATTTATGATCAAATTTATGTTTCATATATAATTTGTTATTTATTTTCAAATTAAATAAATAGAATTTAATAGAGTTTTATACTTCAAGTTCATGATAAAGAATATTGTTATTAAATAATTAATATCCTAAAAGTTTATAATTTATTCATGAATTCTTTAGATTTTTTTGTAATGATTTGGATTATAAGGTTATAATCAATAACTTATAATATTGTATTATCTATTTAATCCCTCTATAATATGAGACTAAATAAGTGGGATCATATACTCATTTGATAATTGAATAAATATTTAAATAATAAATAGAAATTCATAAATCTTTAAAACAAATTAAGATTTATTGCATTCTTAAATTGATGAATTGTTATTGATACATTGATAGAAAAATAGAGAAAAAATAAATAATGATAAATACTATTTCTTTTACTTAATGGATAATTAATCATTTTATTTACATACCTAAAAATGATTAAATACATTAATAAGGTGGAAATACTAATTATCTTCTGTTTGAGTGAATTAATATTTTAAATAGTATTTATATATGAAAGTAGTCTTTGTCTAATGATTGTATTTTATCAAATGTTTTAATAATAATAATAATAATAATAATAATAATAATAATAATAATAATAATAATAATAATAATAATAATAATAATAATAATAAATTTAATGTCATACATTGGAATCAATACATCTGGTGGGATAAACCCTTGTATCACTTTTTATGAGAGAATGCAAGCTTGTATCAACAAAGAAAATTTGCCAAATAAAATGTGTGCAATCGAAGGACTAGACTTCTTGGAATGTGTAAATCGAAGAAAATAAGTAATGTAAAATTGAATTATTTTAGTATGCACTTAATTATAAAATCTAATAAGAATTACACAAGAATAGAATATTAGTATTACCAACTTATGATGTCGAAAATGATAGATTTGTATCAAAATATTAAAATGCAACAGAGGTGTTTTAATAAAAACATTGAAAATATTACAAATACACAGAAATATTAAATATCCAAAATACTCATTATTATGATAACTTAGCAGGTCTCAAGAGAAATGCTTCTAGGTCTTCCCAAAATGTATTTACCACATCAATATCTTGATACCTTTTGCTTCTGTGTAAATCTAAAACCTTTACATTCCATTGTTTAATTAAATCTTTTATTTTTTCTTCTTCAAATTTCATATGATATCCTCTAATGCTAAAAAAGTAATAGATATATAATAATTACTTTTTAAATAATTGATTAGGATTTTGATCAGGAAATTGTTTCAATTCATAAGTAGATCCTCTCAAAAATACAGCAACTACTCTTTTCCAATTAGTAATTGTATTAGGAGTATCTAATACTATAAATTATTATTCACTGAAAATAAGAAAATATTCTTTACATATCAGTTAATCTTAATTTGACTTTAATTTAAACAGATCTAGATTCATTAGTAAATTTAAGTCCATTAGGATCTATATATTAACCTTATTCTAAGAATTATTACACATTCCTTAAACAAACATTTCCTAATTCAGCTATTTGAGGGACTATAATAATAGGTTTTTCTTTTGATTTAATGAATTCATTCAATACTGAATATGATAATTTTGCACTTGATAATTATTTAGCTTTATTAACATCTTAAATTCTGGTTCCAAGAATTTATTATAATTCTTCTTCATCTCCTCCTACTCCTACATATTAACCTTAAAAAATCTTTATAGTTAAAATATAATTACTTTTTAAGCTGTTTTTAGAATATCATCAAATGTTCTATCTTAAACTCTAAATAATCTATTTCTGGTTGTAATAGGTTTTTCAAATCTCAAAATCTCATCAAAAACTTTTAAATTGAATTCTTTTTCAGTAAGTGGCTAATTTCATTAAAAAAAATAGATTACTTCTTTCTCTTAATCAGGCTTAACTTTTTTTTAACTTGCAAATTCAATATCATCATCTTTTTGGAGGGATTTCTTATTTTATGGAAGTGGCTTCTTGTCAGCATTAATACAATCTGTATAATCTACTTTACCAGTGAAATATTCAATTATGTCTTAATTATCAGCCTTAAAAACCTATTCAAAATTTAGATCCAATGCTTTCTTTCTATAATTTTTTTATTCCAAACCCTATAAATGACAATCTAAAAAACACCATAAGGCTCCAAGTGTGTATTCTTATCCTGATTTAGACTTCCATGCTGTTTCCTATTAAATAATTAAAAATCTATTTACAGTCGAACATTTAAATTCAATACTATTATCAAATAGTAATCTATGTTCTGTATTTTTGCTTCTTAATTTAATTTATTTATGATGAATCACATGATCTCTTAATAATTCTAAAGGATCATTCCTTCCTCTTCTAAACATTTTATTATATTTAATAAGAATTAATTATAATCATCTTTTGATTTTAATAGCTAATTTAGAATTTTAATAATAATAATGATGGTCATATAAATAAATATATATAAATTAAGATCTATATATATATATATATATATAGAATATGTGATTAAGTAATGTATGAATTTGAATTATAATAATTAAATGAATAAAATATTTTTACCAAAACGACGGAAGATTCTATAATGTAATGAGACCACTGTTGAATCATAATTATAAACAACTCGATCAGTTGCTGTAAATAATATTTCTTCAATGCTCAGTCAACCAATCACGATGTGCCTAAGATATTTATTAAAACAGAAGAGAGTGAAGGTGTTTAGATTCCAAAAGATACCAGATTAAAAAATTGGAATGATGTTTTTGGTGATTTTTTATCTGAAGCCTTGTTGAGAAGAAAATAAACTTAATTGAAAAGAAATACAGAAACAGCAATTGATCGAGCATATTTACATGAAGTTCCATTATAAATCTATAATGCTATGACTATAAGTCCATCTATAAGAAGCAATTTTACTAAATATATTATGGGAGAAATATCTGCTGAAGAATTTGTGATTAGAAAAAACTAATCTCAAAAACTTGATAAATTAATTCCAGCAGTTATTAAGAAATAAAAAAGACCAAAAATCAATGTGTATTAATATATTGTAAAATTATTAGAACATATAGAAGATCAGCAGTTACAGATGAAGGTAATCATGATGTTGCTTTTTTAAAATTATTAGATTAAAAAAATGAAGAAATGCTCAAAAAATAATAAGCATTAGATAGATTTGATATGATTAGAGATCTTATAGAAGAAAAGATAGAGATGAGAGAAAAAGAAGATCTTGTAAAGAGAAGTAGAGAATTGAAGAATGTTGGAATGATCAAATAAATGTATGATATTAGTGATCAATATATTCAAAATTTATAAAAGAAATAAGAGGAAAAAGATTTAAATACAAATAAAAGATTAATATTTAAAGGTAATTCAGTAAATATTATTAAACATTAAAATCCATATTAATTATTGAATTCAAGAAATCATTAAAATCCAAATAAAGTTAAATATGAAGCACCATAAGAAAAATATGTTATTCGTCATCTTGTTAATAAGAAGGCTAAATAATATATGGAAGATTTATTAATTAAAGATTATATTGAAAGTGAGAAAGCTAAAAAGTAAATTTATGTAAATTATTAATTCAAAAAAAATATTATGCAAAAATCTACTAAATCTGATACAACATAAACATTTGATCATAGTGAATAAAATAATATTAAACATATTTATCCATTTATATAAAAGGGTGTTAAAGGAAATTAAGTTGTTAAGAATTAATTGATCAATAATGATTTAGAATTAATATAATATATTACTAACTATCCTAAATATGATCCATATAAAGATAAAGATGTCTAACAATAAATGTAAATAGATATTCTAGATGCTGGAGGATTATCATCAAATAGAAATATTAAACTTCCATAAAGAAAAACAGCATAATCATTCAAATAACATAATTTGAGAAACTAAGATTTAAATGCATCTTATGATTCTAGAACTGATGATGAATCATTAAATTCTATGTATGAATTTAATGTTGATAATCTATATTAATAAAGTAAGAAATTGTAAGAAAAACTATTGGAAAAGTAATATACAGATGGTTTTAGTAAAACAATAAGAGCAATTTAAAAAAATTAACAATTAAAAAAGTATATCTATTATTAAAATTAGTGATATTATTTTAAAAAACATATAAAAACTAGAAGGAATATCTCCAATTTGAAAAAAAATGATATTAGAATTTGTAATTAACATATATATATTTCATTATTTAATTATTAACCATTCAGGTTAGAATTTCAATTCTTAAACACATCCATGACATAATTATCTAGTTTAATCTATTATTTAACATTTTTATCGTTCAGTTTATGAAATTATTTTTTTTGTTTTTTCAAAAGAAAATACTAAATAAGGTAATCGAGAATTATTTGACAAACATTTACAAATTACTGATACTTTTATAGCATTTAATTACCATTGAATATTTCCATAAATTTTAATAGAGCCAATTAACCATTATGATAGATTTATAGATTATTATTATTAAATTTATTTTTAATAGACTATGTTCATTTATTATTAGCATTTTTTACAATCTGATTGAAATTATATAATATTTAATTGTATTTTATTTATAAAACTAGTAAAATATTCTTTACATTATGGACATTATAATTTAAAGCTAATTGAACGAATTCTAAATTCTAAGAAGCCTTCTCCTTTAATAATCAAAAATAATTTTTTATCACCAAAATTTTAGATATCTTATTTGTTTTATTTGATTTCATTAGGTAATATATCTTAGGATATAATAGAGGAAGAGATTTATGTGATACTCTTTTCAATCCTATCTTTTTGATTAGAATGATATTTTATTGATTTTTTATTTGAAGGATAATTATTATTAATCATTTTTTTGAATTCATTTTAGAAATCATGATCTTTCTTATTATCAATAGTAAGTGATCCTTCAATTATTTGATCATCATCTGTTAAGACTTATTTTTAAATAATGAGTGGTTCTGTTACTAATTCCAATTTATTGTTAGCATTCATAGCCAACTATAGATTTAATAAATATAATACTTTAGTTTCTTCCCATTCAAGATAATAAGTAAATTATTAATTCATTATTATATTATATTTTTATAATTATGAATATTAGAAAACTAGAATTTAACTATATTATATTCAAAAACCAATATTAAAATCTCCCTAAGGTTAATTTAAATAAGGGATATTTTGTGGATTATTAGTAGGCATTTTACTAATATTATACATTTCAACATCTATATCTTAAGATTTAAGAGAATCAACTAACATAATATCTTTGAATCTTTAGAAATCTATTCTATCTTAACTATCTAAACTTATTTCTTTAAACATCATATCTATTTTAATAGTTGACAATGATTTCCCTCTTCTTTCAAATGCTCTTCTAACATCCATTGTAGTTATATAATTTTTATTATCAATATCAAATTATTTAAATAATCCCCATATTCTTTCTTCATTTAAATATTATTATT
The DNA here is from genome assembly GCA_905183005.1 of Paramecium pentaurelia. Taxonomy (NCBI): domain Eukaryota; phylum Ciliophora; class Oligohymenophorea; order Peniculida; family Parameciidae; genus Paramecium; species Paramecium pentaurelia. The sequence goes on along the minus strand of CAJJDO010000012.1, from coordinate 787,904 downwards.
GATTAAGTAATGCCATCATAAATTCAGAATAATGAATAGCTAGATCATCAACTGATGAATCAGATTTTTTTAATATATGAAATCTTTAAATCAATTCCTATATTTCTTTTTCAGTATCAGTTAAACCTAATTATTTGATAATTTATGTCATTTCTTTTACAGATATTGTTCCACTATTATCTCTATCAAATTCTTCAAATTTCAATCTTAATGATTAAATTTGCGACTCATTTAATTAATTTAAAAGTATATTTAAAGTACCTTTTTTTAATTTTGAAATATTTCCATAAGTCTTTAATAAACGAATAGTTTTTTCATTTTCATGTTCATTATTAGGTATAGATTCCATACGAAGAGGTGCTGTCATTGTAAAATTCAATACCCATTAACTTTATAAAGCTTAAGCACAAGTGATACGTTTTTTTGGATTTTTATCAAGTAATTTAACTAATAATGATTTAGCTTCACTTGATATTTCTCCCCATATTTTTTCACTAAATTAGACTTCTTTACTTTATATCTTATCTTCCAATAATTTGATATTATTACTAAAAAAAGGAGGTTCTCCACATAGTAAAACATACATTATACATCCTAATGACCATTCATCACAAGTCTAAGAATAATTACCTAATAAGACTTCAGGAGCAACATATATGGGTGTTCCTACTTTAGTTTATTATCTAACTTATGATCTTCCTTAATTTGTAGATTATGGTGGTGGATATTTCTTACTTAATCCAAAATCTATAATTCTTATATCAAAATCATCATCTGGTGAAACTAACATTAAATTTTCAGGTTTAAGATCTCTATGTGTTACTCCTAATTAATGCATATAATGAACTGCAGAAAATAATTATTTCATTATAATGCAACATCTTCTTTCTGAAAAAACACCTTTTCTAACTATTCTTTCAAATAATTCACCTCCTCTACAATACTCCATTACAAAATGATAATATCTCAAATCTTCAAAAGTCTCATACACTCTAATTATGTTAGGATGATCCAGTTAAACTAAAATTTCTAGTTCTCTATTAATCAAATGTAATCTATTTCCTATACGATGCTAATTTTTATATATATTAAAATACTTTATCTATAGATTTAACAGCATAGCTTTTTGATTCTTGACCGTTCATTTCTTATTCTAAACTAAATGCTAATTTAACTGTTCCAAAACTACCACTACCCAATATTTATGAGAAACGATAGAATTAATGAATGTTTAATTTTGAAAATTTTCTAATTTCAGACAACTTTGCATGTTTAGCTCGCACTTTACTACCACATAAACCCATTAAATTAATTATAAATTTAAATCAAATAATATCATGTCACTATACTCTTTCTTTGTTATTCTATATAATTTTTTGCTTGTATCATATCTTATTAAAAATTTTAGGTAAAATATTAATCAAAAGATTAATTACTCATCGAAGGTTATTAACATTTCTTTTCTTTACAATAAAATGACACCAATTTTGGTAAAAATTAATCATTTTGTTGCAATTAACCTATAAAACGATTAAAAAGATCAAAAACAAATTAAGTATCTAATATCAATTATTTCAATCCATCTTATGATATCTATTATATTTTTATAGAATTCTATTGAAATTATAAGTTTATTTAATTCATATCTAATTTGAGTTCATTTCTTGATTTAACATCTAATAAAAATACTTCATTTGTTTTCCCTTAATTATGATATGACCAAAATAATGAATATTCTAATAAATATTTTGTATAATCCCATAATAATCCTAAATAATAAAGTGTAGGTGCTTAAGGTATCTTTGATTTAAATTGATTATTCATTTCCATTATAGAATAACCAATCATTAAAAATAATGGTGATGGTTTTTGTACAATAAGTTATTTTTATATATAAATCTTTCCATGTTCACAAATCCAAAATGGTAACATCTATAAATATGTATTTTTATAATATTATTATATTAATTATTTTAATTCATCTACCCAATCTTAAATAACTCTTTTCCATTCACTATTAATTTAAAAAGGTAAACTAGATGCTCTTGTTGATAAATAATTAATTAAAGTACTATTTAAATTATAATTTCCAAATAAATTTCCTATTTCAAATAAAGGATAATTTTCCTTCCTATTTGTTTTTATTGCACTTAAATAATCTTTTATGAATAAAATCAATAATTTAGATATTGATTCATTCAACATAGTAGATAATAAAGAATATTATTCTGGATTAAAAAAATTCAATGCAGAATCACCTAATTTAAATACAATATTCCAAAAGAAACAAGAACTAATTGATAATCCTTGACTAAGTGAATCAAATGTACTTTTTATAGTAGCAGAAGCCTTTAATTTAATTTCTTAAGGTTTATTAGATATATCAATCTCCTTTGATTCTAATAATTTATCACTTTCAAGTAAATTAGGTAAATATTCCATCTTTACTAATTTATTTTCATTAAAATGCATATATTAATTAATCTTCTAACCAAATACTCCAAATAATTCATTTACTTTATTCTCTATATATATAGCTAATTCTTTTTGAATTTCAAAATCTATTGATATTCCTTTAGATTAATATTAAGAAAATGTATTTAATAATGTTTTTGATTTAGTAAAAATATCATCAAATGATACAATATCTTAAAAAAAGTATTCTTAAATTTTATCAAAATAACTTTAGATAATCTATTAATTCCATATAGAAATAAATGAAAATAATAATTGATTTTTCTTTAAATACTCTCCAAATATTTATTCATATTACTAATTTATCTTTAATATATTCCCTATAAATTATTAAACTTATCTCTCATTAAATTAATTTTATTATTCAATCCAATTAACAAATTTATCTTATTGTATTTATAGATAACCTTTAATTAGCATTTCAATCTAATTTAAAATCATCAAATATTGCATTAATTAAGATGAATCAAATTAAGCATTCTAACTTATATAATCATTAAATATAGATTAACAAAGACTTTTGAAAGCTTCATCTAATTATCTCTTTATTTCTGGTTTCTTAATTAATTTCATAAACTTCTTTGATTAATGGGTTTCAATTAGTAATTTATAACTTTCTATAGCCTATTCATAATTTTTTTCAAATGTAAACATAGATAAATTATCTAGCATTTCTGTCAATTGATCTTCAGCCTAGACATCTTCAACAATATCTTGTTCTTTTGTCACTTATTCTTCAAGCAATTACTTACATCTAGTCTTAGCATTTTTTAGGTTTTCAATATCCTTTGAAATAATCTTTCATTCAATCAAATTTTTACTTCTATTTAACTTGATGCTGATTAGAATTTATCAATTAATGATACAAACTATTAATAAACAGGATCTTTTTCTTTTGAAGCATCTAAGAAATTTTAGTAGTTTTGTATAACAAACTATCTTTAAAATTCCGGAAGGCATTCTTGTAATTACTCATATAAATTTTCATATAACATTATATATTTATAATAATATATTATCAATTAATAACAAAATTTAAAAGAAAATGGAATTACTATAAAAAAATTCATTTAATTTTATTACCTTTCAGTCTTTATATAGATATATATTAAAAATACTTAACAAGTTTCTTAAACATAATAATATATATTTATAACTATTAAAATATTTAAATCTAAGTTTTATTACTATTTTATAATGATAATAATCTATATATTTATAATGTTAAACTTTAGTTTTCTAATAAGATCAAATAAATTAAGATATTTTGATTATATTTCAATATTTTTCTGCTATTATTAAAGTTATTAAACTAGTCCATCCATTAAATGGTCTATTACCTTATCCTAATCCATCTAAATTCTAATTATAGTGTTCATAGAAATATCCTCTAGTTTCATATTATGAGCATATCGTTTCAATCATATTGTGTCTTAAATCTTGATAGAATTATTATACTCCATCAATTTCCCAATAATTTAATCTTAATGCTCTCAAAACCAAAAATTATATATTAACCCAAATAGGTCCAGTCCAATAATTAGATTTCTTTCTAAATTCTGTACTGTTAGTTTCTAATGATCTTATACCAAATTGTGTCCACATAGTATTACCTCTCATAAAGTTTATATATTATTGAATAATATCAACTCTCTATTTATCAATTAATCCTAATCCTAGAGGGAATAGATTGACATAACCTCTATGAGGAGAATAAAATACTTAATCATCTGTATTAGGATAATATAATATATCCTTATAAATTAAATCATTTGGATCCAGCATGTCTGACTATAATTAATAATTGTATAAATACATTCATTTTATTCAAAATTAATTGCATTCTCTCTTCAAGATTATTAACAACCCCAATATCATAAATTCTTGCAAGTTTAACCATATGATAAGTGAAAAAGTAACCCCAACTTTAAGCATCAATATTATATTTTGATACTTTGCTTCCATCTGTTCTTGGCCAATCATCAAGACCTGAACCTAAATTACTATCCTCATCAGGTCCCCACCATTTTAAATATCCAGAAAATTTACCTTTCTCATCAAAAATAGCTTATGTTCTGAACCAATTATTGTACCAAGAAAAGAGTTTTAAATAGATTCTTCCAATTCTTTCTTTATATTATGGATGATTATCAATTAGATATTCAAAATTAAAGAAAAATGTAGGTGGATTTGATTCTCTAGGATCTTCTTTTAACCAAGGAATATATGATCTTAATTCTTCACTTCTTGGTTATTCTCTTGGTATCCAACCATCAATTGACATAGTATTAATCCAATCTTCTAAACTTTATAAACAAATATCTGGATTCATTTTACATGCAATCATATTATGAAAACCTTCATCCCATAAAAATGGTCTAGGGAATCCAAATCTTGAAGGTGTATGACTTAACATAGGTTTAAAAGCTGTGCAAGTATCTTTATTTATCACACAACTTAGATTACCATAAGTAAATAATAAACCTGCCATCAAATTATTAAAACTAGAATATGCACATTTATTATCAGTTCCAAATACTTTTTTAAAATTGAATTTATTTATTGCTGCTAAACTATCACTTAATTATTATAGATTATCAAATCCATAATCAGGTATATATTTATCAGTTTATGTGACTTAAATAATTACATTATCTCCTGGTTATGCTCTAAATTCTATGGCAACCAAATTAGAATTATTAGTATTTGTACTATTTGAGAATATAGCCTACATTAAAGTTGGTCTTGGATCATAATTAAAAATATAATCATTAAACAAAGTTCTTATTGTAAGATTTGATATTTTCTCATCGGTACAATTATATTAATAATCTCTATCATTTACAGTTATAGTTATAAAGAAATGTTCCATTCTTGTTTCATCCTCATTATAAGTACTAACTCTGATACCATCATTAGTCACATTTACTTAAAAAGTTCTTGTTTCTAAATTAAATTGATTAAATTGTTCAATAGTTAAAACATAGAACAATTATAATGGTTTTTCAATAACTAAGGTTTTAATTTCATCTACAAAATTTACTTTTGATTCCATTGGAAATTTTATAAAAGTTGTTTAAATTATAGACTTTGTGTTAGGATCACTTATCAATTAAACATTAAAATCTTTTCCATTATGATGAACTGGATTAATTTTCACTTGCTCAGTGTTTAAATCTGGAATCTTATAAACTAATGATCGATCATCTGTCCCAATATGATCTGCATACATAAGAGCTCCTGTTATTGGATTAAATGTTTTCATATTTCGTTGTGTTACTGCATGAAGTAATTGAGGTTTATAAGTTCCCCATCTCATACTTTCATCAAAATCACACAATATTATTTAGATAATAGTGAATATAATTATTATCATTTTTATTAATAAATGAATCATTATCACTATAAATATAATTATCATATATAATTATATAGATATTAGATATTATTTATAATAACCTTTCCTATGATATTGATTATAATAAATTCATTATTGACTTTCATTATATAAAGTATCCCTAAATTACTACCTAGTTTAATTTATTATACGGAATATTTATTACTAATATAAATTAATTATCTTACTCTGATTACTTTTATTATAAATATATCACTAATTCTTCAATTTTAGATATATAATTTAATTAACATATTGTTGTTTTATAACTTTATCTTTGATATATTTAATGATTCTAATGAGAAATTTATATATTACTGCATTAAATGAGTTAGTTAGATAAATAAAAGTATAAGTTTATTTAAAAATATGAAGTTAATTTTCTAAATAATATAATAATAACAAAATTAATAAAATCCTTTATTTAGAAAATTAATTAAAAGTTAATTTGTTAAGTTATTTGATAAATTTAATCTTAAGTCATTGATAATAGTTACTTAGGTAAAAATAGATAAAAGTAATCTACATACAATAATATTACAATAATCAAATAAAATTTAAAGAAATTAAGTTAAAATTTGAATTCTATTAAATATAGTCCAAATCATTTAATGAATGTATTTAATCAAATTAATACAATATAATATTCATTAATTGTTATCAATATTGAGAAAAGATGAAGATTTTTCAATAATAGGAGAAAAGTTTAGTTTTAACTCCTATATTTTGATTCATAGAAAATAGAACAGGAATAGTAGTAATTTATACTTTTTCTTATTCTCTGTGTCTTTTCCAATTAGGACTTTTAATTTCAAAAGAATTCATAGATTCATTTTATCTTGTATCACGTCGATTATGCTTTTTATTTTTAGATTGACGAAGAGAATGTTAGCTTTTAGTTCTAAAAATGGTACCTCTTGCAAAACGTACTGATCTTGTTTCTGGAGAACCACTTACACTATCTTTTAATTTGCTATTTTTTTTTAATATACTTTTCACAGATTTTGCATCATCATCTTTTTCTGCTTATAAAGATTGATTAAGTGCAGGTGAATTTTATTTAATTTCATCAAAATGACTATGTGTTACACTAGTCTTATATAAGTATCGTTTTTATTTTGCTCCTAATTTGAGTGATTCAACATTATCTCTATTGGATATTTTTCTATGAGATTCTTCTTCTTAAAAATTATATAATCTCTTGTTTTTTTTTATTCTAGTTTATACAGTTAAGAGGTTTTCTTCATCTTCTATTATTTGGTCTAATTCAAGTTTATTTTCAGTATTTAAAGGTTAGACAATTTGATTAATAATAATGGATGATTTGGAATAATTGCATTTTGATGAAGATTCTTTAAATGAATTTGATTCGGATTCTACTCTTTAGATTTAGCATGATCCCATATAAGAATATTAGTAAAAAATAATATAAAATAATGCTAATACAAACTTAAAAGATAATCAAATTAAACTTCTTCTCAAACAATTAAGTGATGTTCTTTTAGAAGGTGAAGATTTATTGGATCTAAACTTTGTACCTTAAGCAAAATGTACTTTCTTATGTTCAGAAAGAGAATTGAAACTTTTATTTAACGGAGACTTAAGAATACTTCTTTAAGATTAGACTTCATTATTTTCTAATTAGTAACTTATTCTCTGAATATAAAATGATAAATCTAGATTTTAAATCTAAATAAGATCTCTTTTAGTTATATTTTTCTTTTTGATTCTTCTAGTTTCACTCTTAACACTAACTGGACTTTCAGTAATATGAGAAACCTTAGTAAGATAAAATTATTGTTAATGATCTTCTTGAAAATTAAAGTTTTTCATTCTTCCTTTACTTTTATTTATTTTATGTATAGGATGATCTTAATCTTGAATATTAGTTTCTGAGATTTTTTAATTTATAGGGTTTGTGTAAGTAATACTCAATTTAAGAGATGAAAATTTTGTGCTTTTACTCATTTCATTTAAAGTTCTCATTTTTGATTCTAAACTAATAAGATCAGAATCCATAGTTTCTTAACATACATATTTAGCACAAGATGATCCCATTTATAAATATATTTTTAATCATAAATAATCATTTTTAAGATGGGCTTTATGTTCATATGTCCATTATGCCATTTATTTTGATTTTAAATTGCTTGCATCTTTCTAATCTCTTTACTCCTAAGCAGATTGTATTCTTTAATCTATAGATTAATGATATTATCGTATTCTATTAAGTTTACTTTCATATTTTTAATTATTTTAAGCTTTCTCATCCTAAATAAATTATTCCCTATTTTTTGAAAACCGTTCACCTTAAGTCATAAACATAGGAGATGTTTTAGGAGGAACAAAGTTTTCGAATGTGTTTTTGAAAGCAGGTGTAGCTCCAAATCTTGTTGAAGGTCTTACATCAGTATGATTAGTTTAAGGTCGGAAAGGTTTTTTGAATTCTTCAGTTAATCTTGATAATTCAGGTAAAAATGCTTTAGCTGCACTTTAAAATGTCTTTCCAGGTTAACTATTAATAGAAATTAATTGATTTCCAGCATTATCAAATATTGTCATTCCAGCTCTAAGTTTATCATGAAATTCATTAAATGTAGCATATCCTTTATTAGTTGGATCAACATAATTTATTAGTATTCCAATTTCTTATCCATTAAGTATATTCATTTCTTCTAATTTTTATTTCAAATCTTATTGAGATATATATCCATCCTTATCTTTATCAAAATCTTTAAATAATTTATATGCTCTTTCAGTTTTGTTAAAAAGTTAATTCTCAACTTTCATTAATACATCTGACAATTCTTTAGATTGATTTGGTATATACCATGTCATTCCTGCATCCTAATTATAAAATTCTATAAAAATATTGAAAAAATCATACAGATTTATTTTTCAATATCTTATTCCTTATTTTCAATTGCTTAAAGAGGTTAATCAACTTTGGATACTTTTTCAGGAGGAGCAGGTCCTTTCTATCTTAATTAAGCTCTATCATAAAATTCTTAATCAGTTTCACTAAATTAAATGGATAATAAATATACTTAAATAATATCCTAACAATTTCATCAGATTTTTATGTTTCATATTAACCAAATTGTAATACACTAAGCATACTTTCAAGATCAAATTTTTAATATCTTTCATTCACACTTTCTAAAAATTATATAATCACATGAGAAAACTCTTTAACATTAACATTATTGCCTTATATTTTATTTTTAAGAAATTCTTCAAATTTAGTATGTGATGGTATATATCTTTAAATTTTATTCATAAGATTTTTAGTCTTTCTTTTCATTTTCTCTAAGGAATAAGCATCTACTCTTGTAATATCAAACAAAGTAATAAGTTGATCTTCTTAATATTTCATACTTTTTAATAATAATTATTTTTTATCAACTGGTTCTTAGTTTTTGTTTGAATATGGATCATCATAAACTTCTTCTTTCAATTAGAATGATTTTAAATGATTTAAGAACTTTTTATAATCAAATGTATCATCTTAATTCTTAAAATTCTCATATAAGATTTTAACATCCTATTCAGATAATATACTAGGATCTATTTCTAATTTCTTAATAACTCTTTCAAATCTTCCATAACTTATATATCCTTTTTATAATTCATCCTATATTGTAAGTTATTGTCCCAATTATTATAACTTAAATAATAGTGACTTAAAATACTCTATTTTTAAGAATAAGATTGACTTAATTCTAATGTCTTCTATCTCTAGCTTACATAGCATCTTTTCTAAGAAAATCAATGGTTTCCTAATTTTTAATTAATGAATCCTTTTCATCTTCTGTTAATGCTGGTAATGCCTTTAAATTTACATTAAGAGCATCTTTATCATTAAAAATAAGATCTAAAAATTCATCTAATCCTAAATCATTTGATCCATCCATATCTGCACTAGCTAACAAAACTCTTGCTTCATCAATATTAATATTTATTCCTAATCTTTATATCATATTGTATAGATTTTTAACACTAACAGCACCATTAGAATCTTCATCCCACAAATTGAAGATCTTTTAAAAATTCTTTCTATTTGCATATCTTCTTCTTATAGCTCTTCTAATATCTCTAACTTTTTCTAAGTCTACTTTGCCTTCAAGTGTATTCTTATTTTCTAAACCAACTAATTAAGTCTCTTAAATTCCTGTAGTATTCTCTTCTCTTTTTTATTATGCTAATTTCTCCTTTATTTCTTCTAATAAATTAGTATTGAATAATACATTTAGTATGAGTTGGACTTTCTTAACTTTTTCTATGTTCATCATCAAAGAAAAGTGTATTAGAATCACCACAAAACACTCTTTTCTTTAATTCTTTTTCTTCTAATTGAGAAAATCTAATTTGCAAAAAGAAGAATACCTTGGATAACCAATTAAATGATGTTAGTAAAATTTCTTAGCAGATTATTTAGTTTCTTCAACTGGATCTTTGCATTATACAATTCTTTTAGATTTTTAGTCTAAGATTTCTGAAAATTTCTTATTTTTTGGAATAGATAATGTAGCTATTCTATCTCCATCTAGAGAACTATTTTGATTATTAGAAGTATATTTTAATGAATCCTACATCCTTGAATGAAATAAAACAGTTTACTTAAAGTCTCTATTAGTTTTGCCTTGATGATGAATACGATCTCTTCTGACTATCATCTAGAACAGTTATATATTAATTATTTTATAGATTAAATTGAATTCAAAACAATAAATGAATACATTAAACTAATTTCATAAAAAATAATTGAATTAATAGCTACTATTATTAGCCACATCATAAATATAGATTCATATTTTTATTATTTATCATAAATATAGACAAGAATGAGTATTTTAATTAAATATTCAATTAGTTTAATAACAATTAATTTCTTAATTATTATTATAATTTAATTAAATACATATAATCAATCAATTCAAAGACAAAAAAAAATTAGAAGTGATTAATAACTTCAAAACAATAATAATAAATTATTTTATCCATATTATATTATATATAAAATAATTGAAGACATTGTGATTTATATAAATTTATATTAATTCATACTCCTCCCCAATTTTTTGAGTTTTCATTGAATTCCCATACTAATTTTATAATTCAAATTTTTACATCTTATGTAATGTCTTATAGAATGCGAGAAGTAGATCATGATCAACAAAACTACTGATTCTATTGTGATTTGTATTATAATTAATCCTGTTTAATTTAGTGACTCACAGACTATATCACTAATCACTTTTTCAGATTCAGGATAGAAGTTAAACTAATTCATTTGATATGCCATATATCCATAGACAAGAATTCTTGTAAATAAAACCCACAATAATGTCCAAAAATACCCCTAGTCTTACATACTCTATACCTATGAATTTTCTGAGAATTCTTAGCATCGATTGAATAAAATCCAAAAATTGAACACAAAATCCAAAATATATTCCCAATTAATAATGCCCCAATCATATAAGCATAAGACAAACACTTATCATAATATTGGAAAAATTGGAATCCATGTTATATACTATCATAACTCAACATCACCTAATATTCAAATTAATTAATACTGCTATAAAAGTATTAGCTCCTTATACAAATTATATTCTTTTCTCAATAATTGCATTGAAAGAAGTTGAATCAGATGACACTAAATAATTCTCTTGTATGTGTCTTATTATAAATGGTTTTGAGGATGTATTCATATTAATTAAATATATATATATATATTTGTATTTTTACATAATCAATTTTCATTATTCAAATACTTTACTAATTCCAAACAGTCCTTTTTCATAACTTTACAAAATACCTAACTGTTTATATATTTTATAATTATGAAATTATGCTTTTATCTCTTATTAGGTTGGGTCTTTACATGGCCCATTATTTAACAAAATTAATTCAAAGGGATTCATTTTATCTCAATGCCTTTTAATTTAAACACTAATCAAATTAAAATAACATTGGATACCTAATATATAGATGATAAAAAATCACAACCTTTTTTATTTATTTGCATCACATAGCCAACATAGTCTACATTTATGTAATTACTCTCTGAAGAAAAGTGAGTATTGATATTTTAATTAGATGCATTGTGAATTGGTTTTCATATCAAATGAAACAATCATAATATTTTGTCCTACAGAAATAATCAATCAATATAATAATATCAAAGTATTATCAAATCTATTAATATAATGAATCTTTATATATCGGTTTTCAATCAACTTATGAAACTAATATCATTGTAAGAATATAATAATTAAATTCCAATTAATGCATTTTGTAATTATTAACAATATAAAAGGGATTGTAAAAATGAAACAGAATGTAAATCATAATTTTGTAATTGTAATCTTGCATAAATTGGTTAAGATTGTAGTATAATCATTGATGATCTAACATAATAATAGATATTTTAGGGTGGAAAGATTTATTATGTTGATATTTAAAAAATTCTAAATCAAAACGAAGAAGTTTTAATATAATTTTAAAATTCAACTTCATTCTATGGATTTTGCATAACTTAAAATTTCAATCTAAACTAAATCTAGTTATAAACTAACAATACATTATATATTTCATTAAATCACATCAAGGAATGCTATAAGAATATCATAGAATTAAAAGAATAATACAATTCCACCATAAACTTTTATTTTCTAGTATACTTTGATTCAAATTATCTTACTTATCTTAAGACTTCAATTTAAGACCCATAAAATTACTTTCTAATTATAATTCTTTCTACTACAATGTCTTCAATAGCAATATGTTTTTTAATTTGTCTTATTAAATCGAAATGTTATGCTAAATAAAAAACATAAAAGAATGTTGATTTTAAATATGATATGAAGCATTTTCCATCCTTAATAGAAAAGCTCTTTCCATCTTAATAATATGCAGTGCTTAGAAATAAATGTGAAAGATTCATAACACTAAATCAATGCCTGATATGTCTTGATCCTTTTTATGAAGATTCACATGTAAGAGTCACCTATTGCAATCATATCTTCCATACATCTTGCTTTGATAAATGGATGAATGTACATAAAGTAATGTGATACTACTTATCACCAGAGTTGCCCTAATTGTAGAAGTTCATTTGACTAAGAATCCATGATTAAATACTAGAATTCCATCAAGAAAAATTCTGATATGCTTTAATGGAGTAGTAGGACTGATGAGATAAAAGTAAACCTGAGACCATTAATAAATGAGACACTACAACAATAGCCTTAAGCCTCTCAATTGGAATCTTTGAGAAACATTTAAGCTTTTTGAATTAGTTTGAATATTTTTTTATACAATTTAATAATTATATTATTTAATAATTAGGTTAAAATTATATAAATTAATTTATGATAATTTTAAATTGATATAATTTTAGATATTATGTAAATATAATGAAATTTTATATATTGATAAGTGAGAGTATATTAATTATATGTTGATAAAGAAGATTAGCAAATATTTACTAAAATTAAACAATTATTTTTAATTCAGTAATCATATTATGATAAAAAATGATCTTTTTAATTTTTATCCTCATCAAAAGTTTTTATATCCATCAATTTTAATTTAACACATTTATATCCATAAAAAAAATTAAATCCCTTTAATATTTAATATATATTAATACCAATACAATTATGCTACTAGAGAAAATTATTGTAATTATTGAAAATGTTGCCCAATCTAAATGAATTTTTTCAAATTAATAATCATAATATTGTAAAAATAAAAATAGTTTGACATTCTCTGCTATGCAAATCAAAAATGAAATTACAAAATATAAATAAAGTAATTTAAGTTGTCTTTTTTTCACCTATTATATATATAATTCTATAATTTACTCCAATATAGCCAATTATAAATCCAATAATAATTATTACTATTGCACAGATATCTGCAATAAGGTGAATCTATTTCTAATCATCTATTGAAGTATCAAAGAAAAAAAAAAAAGTGACAAAAATCAAAAATGTTAACTAAGCATATACTTATAGAAGACATTCAAATGATGTAAACCATTTAAATTTATTTTACTCATTAACAGATGCTCCTATTTTTGTAAATATTTCATCTCTAAATGCTTCTAAAAAGTATTTATAAGATATTAATCCTATAATTTGTACAAATATTGAAAATACAATATAAATATAACATACAGTTTAAACCAACTAAGTATAATATAATTGTTTACTAATTTGTGATCTAATTCTTCATTCATACTAATATAGAAATATCGTAATGTACTTGCTATTGTTGTACATATAGATATTATTAGATAAGCTAGTAATTCTAACATATTTTTCTTGATCATCTTATTTAATATCATCAATAATTACAGAATGCCATGCATAATAAAGTTAGGATAAACTAAACAATAATAAAATCAACCATTTATATAAATTTTCTCTTTTATATTCTGCATCATTCTATTCATTCTCTAGTATTATTAAAGCGATGCATGATATTATTAAGAAAGACATTTGTATTGATATTAAAATGAATAATTGTTTGCTTCCTTTTTCTCTGATGTAGTCATATAATTTTTCTAATTTATCCATTATTTATTTAATAATGGAATAATAATAAAATGAATAGGCTCAATCAATAAGATTCGAAGAACCTGTCTATAAATTGACCACTAAATTAATGAAAACATGCAATCCTAAGTAAGAGAGTTTAAGAAATCTATGACAGGACTTTAGATAAGAAATACCTAAAAGACTTCAAAATCAAACCAAATGAAACACTTGTCACTTTAAATAATACAAAATTAGATCCCTAATCTCCAAAAACTAACAAGGCTTTATAGGATTTAAATATATATATCAATTAATTAGAATTGCTGTAAAATTAATCCTTTTTACATTTAGGGATAAATCAGAGTTTAAAAAAAATGGAGAATCTGAAGAATTAAAAGAGAAGAGATACTGGTTACATTATTTTTAAGTAGCTTAAATAAAAAAATCTGTTATTTTATAAAGGAATAAGTATAAAAGAGAAGAATGGATTGAAAAATAGTAACGTCCCAAATCGATCTAAACTCTAGATCAAAGCATGAATAGTAGTATCAATATAAGTGAATATGCTCCTTATAAAAGTCCAACTGAAATGATTGAAAGTTGGATAGATAGTCAAGTTTAATAGAATGATCGACAATTATAAAAATTCAACAAACTATAATAAGTAAATATCTTAAATAAAATTAAATAGAAAAGAAAAGAATAAGATGAATAATCGTAAGAAGAATAAGAAAAGTATAAAGAGAAACTTTAGATAATATTAGAAAAGAAGGAAAAAAATAGATTAAATAAATTAATGTAGAAATCATTAATTGCAAAAAAGGATGTATCAAAGAGTTTAGAGATATCAACTAAAATGAAGACTGTTATTCAAGAAGAGAAATATAAAAATGCTTAGATAAAGAAATTATAAACAGAATAGAATATAGAAAAAGCGTAATTAATATATATACACCATTAATAGATAAAAAAGGGTTGACCAAATTAAATAATCATATGTAGATGTCTTAGAGGAAAAATAAAAGATATATGAAGAAAAATTATAATAAGTCTTAAGAAAGAAAGATGAATAAGATTAATAATTGATGCAAAATAGATTAAAAGAAATATAAACAGAAAGAACTCGTAAATCAACTAAAAAAATTAGAAAATCTGATGAATGGTCTACAAAATTACCTTTATTGATTAGTAGAAGTGAAGCCTAATTTTAGAATGTATATAACTCAAATTTAGCTACAGTAATTGAAAAATTTTAGAGGGAAGAAAAAAAGAAACTTAAATAACATAAATCTTAAGTATTAGAAAAAGATCATATTGAAGAGATTAAATAAAAAGAAGAATAATTTAAAAAAAGATATTTAGATAAACTAAAATAATTTGAGTAATATATTATAATTATGAAATAAGGAATAAAAGATAGAAAATAGAAGAGAAATTTACTAAAAAGGATCAATATTTAATTGAACATTAATAAAAAAAAAGAGAAGAATTAGAAGAGAAATTTGATAAAATTAGAGAAATAAGTGCTGATAATGGAAGAAGATTCATAAATATCAAATAATAATATAACAATAAATGTGATAAGTAAATGGATAGAGAATAAAAGAAATTTAAATAAAATATGAATCTCTTAAAATAAAGAGAATAGATTATTGAGTAGTTAAGATATAAAAGATTCTTAGAAAAGAATAAACCTTTGACTTTATCTTAAGACACTATTTCAAAACATAGTGATAGCAAACTTTAAGCATGATAAGAAGAAAATAAAAATATATATAAATTAATTTAATGTACTTTTAAATCCATAATATCAATCTGTGTGTTAAGATCCTTTAGTTGCACCAACACCTGGCTTTCCATGTCTAGTTGGTTTATAAGTTAAAGAAAATTCACCCAAATATCTAAAATATTATAAAATCATTTATACCTGCCAATCATATCAAACTTGATTTCAACATTGCTAAATTGTCTTCCATTATAAACTCCAACAATTGAACCAACCATTTCTGGAACAACAATAGTATTTCTTTAATGAGTCTTGACAGGTTTTGGTTTTTCACCAGGTAATGTTTCTTTCTTGCTTTTTCTAATCTAATTTTTACAATCACATCTTTACCTTTTTCATTAAATTTTAGAAAGCATGTACTTTTTCTCCTTGATTTGAGATTCTTCTTCTTTATCTGGCTCTGAATTATTCCACTAATTTATCCATAGGTAGTTTAACCAACTCTTCAAGTTAGAGTCCTCTGTAAGTGAACTTCTTAACTCCCTTGAATTGTTTGTCTTATGTTTATTCTGCCATAATTTGAAAAATGAAAATTAAAGATTTTAATATATTCTAAAATACTAAACAAATTATAAAACAATTATTTTCACTTTTTACTAATATTGAACAATAAAACCCTCCCATTAACAAACTTAAATACATCACCCTTGATTTGTATAAATAACTGATATATTAAAAGATATATCAGATTTAAATAATCATGAATTTTAATATCTTTAATTTGATTATATAACTAAATATTTCAATCGAATTTATATAGAAAATCTTTGAAATAGATTTTATTATTGAATCTTATCCATGATTTATTAGTATATTTTGCATATTTAATTTATATCATGTAATAATATTTATAAAAAAATTTATTAGTTTTTCAGCTCATAGGATATACTAAAATTTAGGAACTCTTATTTAATTTATACAATACAAACAATTTTTTATTATTAACCATAAAGCAATTTATATTTAAATTTTCGATGATAAATGAGAAGAGTTGATTGGATGGCTTTTCAATATGAGAGATTTAATCTCTATCTAAAATACATAGTTTAATATTATCTTTTGATTTAAATTACATCTCAATCTTAAATTTTAAGTAGATGATAATGATAATGAAATTCAATTTTTTATTTTATCCAAAGTATTTTATGGAACAAGAAAAAGGATGTATTAATTTTCATATTTATTTAATTAAACATATTTCTTCTTCTAAATATTTCTTCATATGATATGTTAAGGAATTAATTTGTTTATATGAGCCAGATTTAGATTTGTAATATTCTATTTTTAAACCTTTGTATGAAGTTATAATAACAATATCAAACTTGAAATAAATTAAAAAAAGCTATAAAATAGATATATTTGATCATAAAGATATTAAATTAGTGGAAATAATAATAAATTTATTTACTATTTCATTTTTTATTTTTCAACTCAAATTTGTTATTTTATTTATTTTCTTGTAAAATTTTTAAACATTCCAAAAATAAATCTTTAATTTCTTATTTAGGTGCATCTAATTCCAAATTTCTCTTTGCAATAATTGTTATTCCAAGAGATTCTTTCCCCTAACGATATTTCTTAAATTTGTCAAAACCTGATCCTTAAGCTTTATCTTTGATTTCTTTTATTTATGAAATTTAGATAGATTTTTATTCTGAAGTATTTTTTTAATCAAAAGGTTATAATTCATCTTTCCATTTTATATATTGTTCATTTTCAGTTAAATATATAATTTTAATATTTGGCTTTCTTTATCCTTCTGAATATTTAATCATGCAAAATCCTTATTTTAGTTAAAGTAGAGCATGTTATAATTTTGTTTATTAATTTATTTAAATCATCTATTTTGGTTATGTTCCTTTTAATTCTGGTGATTATTAAGATTAAATTAGAATATTACTATTTTAATGAGCTTCAGTAAAATGATCAGAATTTTTAATATTTAAAGTAAATTATTATTTTGAATCTTATTCCATTTATGGAATTATATTAGACAATTGCTCTTTTAATTTTTTATAATCTATATTAATTTCTTATCTTAAAGGTCTTTCAAATAAACTATTCTCAAATAATTTACTAATCTAATAAATATATTAATTACTCAGAATTTAGACAAACATTTTTTCTCATAATTGACCATAAAGATAAATCTATTTTACTAAAGTCTTATTGATTTTCCATTATTAATATTAATTTACCTTCCTTATAATGTATAATAATTTAAAAATCATTTTTATATGTGACATCTAATATTTAAGAAATATCTAAAATCATTTTATTTTCATCTAAATAAGAAGGAGATAAAATTATCTAATCATCAACAATAACAAAAACTCCCTACTCTATTTCTTCATCATTTCCTTTCCCTACAATTTCATTTTATTAAACAATATATTGAATTCTTTAAATACAATAAGTAGAATTAATTAGACTAACCAATTATCGATAATCCTATGAATTTTCATGTAGTTCTGATTCGAATTGTGCAATTTATTCATTAAGTGATTCAATTTTATTTAGTAATCTGGAATTTTACATTTACAATAATTTTATTTCATTTTATTTAATATCTTCTTGTAATCCTTCAATATTCTCTTCCTTTTAATATTAAAAAGAAGAATTAGAATCTTAATCTTTACTATTAAACTACTTATTAGATTAAAAAATTTGATATAAATTATGAGATTCTTATAAATTTTTTTCCAATAGAGTTGTCAAACCTTGGAGCAAATTCTAAATATCATCTGAAGGTTAAGATATATGTTATTTTATTTAATCCTATTTAATTTATGGAATAGTATTTTCAATAATTTCTTATAATGGAAATTTGTTATCATTTATATTATCAGGTTCATTTGTAAATTAGAAATCCTTTATTTAAACTATTTATGATGTACATCTGTAATAAATGCTTGCTTTACTTAGAGAAGATAATTATTTAATTCAGTTAACTGATTTGATTTAATTAGCTTCTTGGAATTTAACATATATATTTTTATAATAATATTTTTAATGCAACAGAGGAGAAGAAAATCTAGAGATTGCTGTTTTATGTAATTTGTGAAATCCCTTTTTGGAATCACATGATTATATATAAATTAATGACAATGAATAATCATAACAATCATACAATATTATTTAAAAGATTCCTTAATCATAAGTAAATTTTGATTCTAATTAATTACATAAATTGAAACCATTATTCTTAATTTTGATATTTATATAATTCTATTTCTTTATTCAATTAACTTTAAAATATATTTACTTTCCAATTAAATAGGTTATTTAATTCTAATGCCTTAATTAATACATTTATATTATTAAGAATGTTATTATGAAAATATTTGATGTAATTTCTATAAATATAACAAATTATTTATATTGTTTGAACTTATTGGATTGTATATATTATTTATAATAGCAATAAATTCAAATTTACTAAAAAACTTTCCTTACTAAATAAACTATTCATAATTATAAGAATACATTATAGTTTCTCTAAATATTAGGTAAAATAATTACATTATCTTTCTCATATTATCAAGTTATTTTAAATAGAGATTGATAAATCAATTTTTTTAATCTAAAAATAATTCAAAAGATGAGGAGGAATAAATAAAAATGTTTTGATGAAATTCAAACAAATTGAAGTATTAAGAATTAGATCATCAAAGGAAGTTTATAGAAAACATTTATTAATTCTTTATAGATTAGTTTTTAATTGAATATATATAAAAAAAAGGATAAAAAATTCAATTTTATAAGTCATATCTATTAAAATTAAGAGTAGTTTTATATATATAAAAAAATAACTGAAATTTAATTAAAGAAATTATTGTTCTGTTAAAGAGAAAAAGTAATCAAAAGTAGGATTTGAATTGTTCAATTGATTTAAATTAATATGTATGGTCAAAAATTTTTTTGATTATTATTTTCATTAATGTTTATAAATATTAATAAATACTTTTTCTTAAATGAATAATAATGAAGATAAGAAATAAATAGAAAGATTAGGAACAGCAAGTACAATGGATTAAACATTTTAATAATCTTAATTCTAATAAGAATACTAAAAACGAGTCAATTTCATTTAAGTAAATCTTTTCTCCAAAAATATTAAAAGTGATTTAAATCAAAAGTAGAATAATCGTTATTCTCGTCCACAACCTACTAATGAATCTAAAGATTAATGTGATTAATAATAATAAACATAACATAACTAATAATAATACATAAATCAACAACAGAATTCTTAATCAAAACAGAAATAAATATAAATAAAACAATAAAATGAATCTCAATATTTAATTGAAGATAGGTAAGAGGAATATAACAGTGTGTTTGATAATGAAAATTTAGAATCCCCTATTCCAAAATAAAAAAAGGGAAAAGGAGAACATCTTTATGTCAATTGGTACAATATATTTGAATTTTAGTTAGATGTAGGCTCTAAGTGAAATTTTAGTAAAATATCATATATAAGAGTTAAATCAGCCATATTTAAAAAGAAAAACATTAGCAAAGTGTTGCTGTTTTACAATAACAACTAAATAATCATTCTATTAAATTTAGAAATAAATCATAATAAATGAAGGAAAGATGCCTTATAATGAGAATGATATCAATCATTGTAATCTTCTATATTCAATCCTATATTAAATGTATTAATTAGAGAAATTAACTAAAAAAAAGTCAAAGGAAATTGAATCTAAATAAACAACAGTCTTTTAATTAATTTATATGTTATCTTGTATAACTTTATTTAAGGATGATTTATTATTGCTTACAAATAATGACAAAGATAAAGTTATAGCAAACTTGTTTATGATATCAAAATGTATATTTGAAATCCTTTTAAGTGGTGTTTTGGATCCTATATTCAAATAATCAGACAGTAATGGAGAAACTCTTCATAATACTTTGACATCAATTCATATGGGTATGTTTTTAATGGTTTGTCGAGATAATTTAAATTAAGAAAAAGAAATTGTATAAAATTTGTAAAATAAAAATATTAAATCTCTCATCGATCTTTGGAAAAAAAAAAAATTTGAAAACAATTGAACTTTAACAATTTTGATTTATAAAACTTAATTAAATTATAGTTAATTATATTTCTATATAAAAATTTACTAAAAGTCAAGAAATTATTCAAAATCAAATTCTTGAAACCTATTTAGATTGATTTATTTAGTATTATTTAATTTTTATGATAATAACATACATTAAGTAATTGATAAGAATTTATATAAGGTATTTTAATATTAATTATGTTGAAAAACGCAATTATATAATTATTTATATAATATTTCTAACCAGATAGATTAGCAATTGTAAATTAAAATGTATATTTTTAACAATTCAATAATTGGTTTAGTCTTAAATTTAGAAATATAAGATATTGAAGATTGGAGCATGATAGAATATGAATTTTGATGTGTTTTTTTTCGATAATTACTTATATTTATTTAAAATGAGCTATGATGAAGACTTCAACTTTGATGATTTGAATAATGATTAGTTTTGTTTTGTTTAAGAAGATTAGTTTGAGAATGACATATTAGATTAAAACAATTAATTATAGTTTGAATGTGATTAACTTAGAGATATAGAGTAATTAGAGGAAATATATTTTAGTTGTTTAAACGAAATAAATCAAATTTCTGAAAATTTAGATGTAATTTAGAAAATGTCATCAACTCATAATTTTGATATTGAAAACAACTCAGGTTTATTTCACAAAAATTAGTGTTTCAATAATTAATATAAAGTGGATGATTGTACTTTTGAATCTAGAAGTAGAAGTAGAAGTAGGGAGATTGAAAAAAATGTAAACTATTAGTTAGAATAGAATTTAGACTGGAAAAATGAAAAAATGGACTCAATAAGAAAATGATTTAATAGCAAATTTGTATTATTAATTTAATGGAGATTGGCAGAGGATTATTGAGAGAATGCCAGGAAGAACTTTGACATAATGTAAATAGTATTGGTAGAGAAAACATAAATCTGAATAACCTAAGAAAAGTAAATGGACTGCTGAAGAAGATTAAATAATAAGGAATAATGTTAATAAGGAAGAAAACAATTGGGCAACAATAGCTGGAAGTATATATAATATTATATGTTTGACAGTATTAAAAACTAAAACAGGGAAACAAATAAGGGAGAGATATATAAATAAGTTAAGATCAGATATTATTGATATCAAATAATAGCCATGGTCTAATTTAGAGGATCAAAAATTAATGTAGTTATATAAATAATTTGGATCTAAATGGTCTTAGATAGCTCGATAGTTTTCTGGAAGATCTGTAAAATAAATGAATTTAATTTTTAGGATTTGTAAATCAAAAATAGAACAAATAAATTATTAAAAACTTAAAGTAGTACATAACCTTAAAATGAATAACTTAAATTATAATTAGAGAATCTGGAGAGTTATCTAGAATTAGATAAAACTTGTGAAAAATCTCAAAATAAACCTAAATTTGAATTTCCATAATATAATTCTTATTCAGTCTCTTCTCAATTCATTTAATGAAAATATTATTATTTATTTATATATAAACTCTTATATGCTGATAAAAGTTATGATTTATTAAATATATATGATAAATTATTAAATATAATGTATATTTCTATTCATTTTTTAATTAAATTTAATATTATAAATAAAAACTATGGCATATTACGGAGTTGGTTTACCAACTGCTATATAAGAATTGGTTTTTAGATTTAGAAATCATATTTGTAAAGCTAATCCATACTGTACATTATCAAGATTAAAGTAATAAGAAAGTAATTAAATATTAGAGCAATATTTTAATAATATGATAAAAATGGTAACGGAAAATTAAATCTAGAAGAATTAGATAATCTATTGAAGAGTGTTGGAATGTTCTTAAAAATAATTGAATTGCAAGCATTAATTAAATATTTTGATAAAGACAGAGATGGGTTTTTAAGTTTTCAAGAATTTTTAACTTTTATTAGAGAAGAAATGAATGAAAGAAGAAAAGCTATGGTACTTAAAGTATATGATAGTTAACAAAATACTAAAATTACATCAGATTATTTAAGTAAAATAAAACATATATATATATATCTAGGATAAATTTATAAGATTAACAATTTAACAGATGGAATGAAAACATTTATTAATAATATTTGTGTAGGTGATGAATTAACTTATGAATAATTTTTGGAATTTCATGAAGAACTATCATTAAATATAGCATCTGATGAAACATTTACATCTATTTTATCTAAAGCATGGAATATTGATGAAAAGTAAGAAGACACAGCATTTTAAGAATAATTATAGAATAGTTTAAAATAAATAAAAGAACGAGTTATAGAAAGAGCAGGTGGTAAAATTTATGTTATGAATGTTTTTAAAGAATTTGACACAAATAAATCTAAAGATTTATCAATTAGTGAATTTATTTTTTTACTCAAAAAAGTAAAGTATATAAATATACTTTTAGCTTGAATTAGATTGGAATAAGGCTGCAATCAATAGAGTTTATAGAATTATGGATCAAAATGATAGTGGTTCAATAGAAGAATAGGAATTCATTAATTTTTTTAACAATTGATAATATCAATTAAAATCTATTTTAGATATTTATTTAACTTATTTAATCCTACTATTCACATAAAAATTTAGAATATAAATGAATTTTACTAATTACATTTTTAATCTTCTATATTAATACTTTATGGAAATATTAAATTATTTAGTAGTATATTTTTTGGTTTTTAGTTTAAATTTCTATATTAAAATGATATTCTTAGTTTAGTTGAAATGTTCATTACATAATAAATTTATCATCTAATTAAATATCATATCATAATAATATATATATTGTCCATATTTTGATAAAACAATACTTTTACAAAAAATTCTAAAATTAATGTTCTTGCAAATTTTATTGTTCATTTCATATATTGAAATGATAAAAGGATACTGTTCATCAGAATGTTAGTGTTGTGTTAAAGTTGATCAAAATTACAATTGCGAAGATATAGGTTATTGCTTGAAGATTTTATGGATTTGGTTTGGTATTTGGATAATCATAACTATTGGATATATATTTCTCTATTTTAAGAAACGAAAACAAACTAAAGTTAGAATAGATCATATATTTGAGCTTTCATCAACATCCTTGAAATAAATGCTAATTTTATGTATAATAATATATATATTATTTAGCTCAAGAAAATAATTCAACTTTATCAAGTCCAAACATATGAATTAGGTGCCATAAATCAATTATGAAATTAGTAATATTACAATAATAAATATGATTGCTATATTTTCAATAAAATAACTTCAGTTACAATAGGATACTATTATAATTTTTATATAATCACTATAAAATATTTAGTCAATCAACAATCCTATTGATTAAATAAATATAATTAAATTTCTTATTGATCATCTAATAAATCATTAATCTAATGGTGTAATAAGAAGTAATTACAAAAATGTAAGATATTAAGGAATTAATTTCATCTAATATATTTTGAATAAATTATTAATCAATGCAAAATAAAATAATCATTTATTCTTAATAATAAGATAGCTTTCCTTATATATTTTTATTGATCAATATTATTATACAATATTTAATTTATATATCACAAAAATTGATAGTATTGTAAATAATTAGATAAATTAAAATTCAAAAATAAGTATGTTTGCTTGTGGTGGCAAAAGTAAAAAGGCTAATCAATAAAATACAATTGTATTAGAGGATAAATGTAAAATTCATAATAATGCTTTTGATTGTGTAAGTTTAAATTATACAGATAAAAGTCAAACATTTAAAGCATGTCCTCTATGCAAATAATAAAGAACAAAGGAATAATTTGTTACTTTTAAAGAGATATAAAATAAACTCTAAACTTAAATATCAAATGATTTAGTTGGAGAATTCAAATTAAAAATGACTCAATTATTTAATGAGACAGAATAATTCAGAACAAAATTAATATAAACAGCTGATTCTATTCATGAAATTTTAGTAAATGGCATTCATGAATTATTTGTTAATAGTTTATTTAAGAAGTTGCCCAATAATCTTTTTACAATTGAAGACATATTTGATGTATATAAAATTTATAATTATGCTTTAGTTAGTGACCACTAAAACAATGGAAGCTTTTAGTAGTATAATGGATTAACAGATATAATTTTAAAAAGGTGATGATACAAGTTCAAGTCTATTGACTAAAATACTATTTCATGAATAGGAATCAAGACAATTTATAGATGCTTTAAAAGATGCTTAAGGAGTTAAAAAGAAATTGGAAAAGATTAATAATGAATTTACTTAATTAAAAGATGAAATTTCTAAAAAGATTTAATAGATTAGTAAATAAGTATGATCATAAATCCTATTTGATTTTAGAGTGTAATTGATGCTCCAAAAGTAGATTTATAGGAACCTACTTTATAGTTTTTAATTGAAAAAAATAAATAAGAACAAGATTTTATAGTTGAATAAATAAAAACAGTAATAAATGATAGTTAAATAAAAGATTTAAGGAGTGAAAGACATAATAATTGAGCCAAGTCAAATTGAGAGGTAAGAAAATCCTTAAGTAAAATCAATAATTTCAATTGATTAAAAACTACTTGCATATAGTTCTGGTACTAGAATTTTTATTTTTGATAAAACCAAAAACTTTTCATTTATTTCATAAGTAGATTGCGAAAATGATATTTCTGCTTTGTGTACAGTGACATTAGATAAAAAAACATATATAATTGCAAGGTATAATAAGGAATAATAATAAGTGTTGAAGAAAATGAAGAGTCATTTTAATTGTAATTTTGGGATTGGGAAAACTTTGATAAATGGAAAGTCATTAATGCTCATGATAAATATATTTGGTAAATCATTAATTTACCTAAAAATCTAATAGCATCATGTTCAGAAGATGGAGTAAATATCTATATTTATATAAGACTATTAAAATATTTAATGCTTTAACATAATAATAAGTATAAAAGATTGCTGTTCATTAAGCAAGTGTTAATGATATAGCTTTAATAACTCCAGAAATTATTGCTTCAGTTTCAGATGATGGTACACTTGTAGCATCCAATTTTTTAAATGGAGATTTAGTTGGAATAGTTCCATAAGATAATGAAATTAAATCAGTGATTGCTTTAGATGGAATTAGATTTGTTACTGGAAATAGTTCTGGAGAAATAAGAATTTATACATTTGTTTAATCAATAGAAATTTAATAAGTTATTAAGGCTCATGACTCTGTAGTTAGATTTCTTAGTAGAATAGACTAAAAGTAAATAATTAATTTATAATTAATTAGATTATTTGTTACTTCATCTTGGGATGGTACTCATAAATTTATTTCTGTTGCTGATGGAGAAATCAAAGTTATTAATGGACCTAAAAAGAATTTCCCTGAACCACTTCTTTGGATTCAAGATATAGGTTGTTTAGTTGCTTCAGCTGGTGGAATTTTACAAAAATACAAATGATAAATAAATAAATAAAGTATATTTAAGAAATAATAAAAATATAAATATATAATAGTCAATTATTATGTTTATTTACACTAAGTCTAGAGGTTTAAAATAACTTTTAGTTAATATAGAAGTTAAGTTTATATAAATGTTCTTGATCTACATAATTATTATCATGTTCCAAACTATCAAGTTCATATTCATCTTCATAATCTAATTTAATGTTTTTTTGATAAGATAATGTTTTAGACGGTATACGAATTTTATCATTTGGATTACAATCTTTATCATTTGAAGTTCTAGATTATGAACTAATCTCTTGTTATTTTTAATATTCTTAACTCTTTCTACTAATAGGTACACTCATTATAGAAATGGTTCTATTTTTATATCCATTATTTTGTGGAGTAGTTTATGTATTAGCTTAACTTACATAATTGACACCTTAATCCATTTCCATGCTAGCATGCATATGTGTATTATTCTCTCCTTTGGCAATAATATCACGATATTATTTAGATACAATTTATTTAGGTAATTGAATTTAACAAAAAAATGGAGTCTTAAAAAAGGAATGGTTTAATGCATCACTTATGGTAATCCTATCTTTAGGATACTTTTTTGTCATTTAACATATAAGATTCTCCACTAACGAATATTAATAAAGAGCACTTTACATGATTTTGGATATTTGGATGAGGGTATTTCAAAATATCCATCAGTATTTTTTTTAATGGTTTATTTTAAATCATTTTGTTTAAATGGATTATAACCATATAAAACAACAAATAATGTTATTCCTAAACTAAATATATCACATTATTGATTATATATTTTTTTTGATTCATCATATTTTAATACTTCTGGAGCAGAATAACTAAAATTAAATAGTAAAATATTATACCCTGGACTTCCACATTATGGAAATGGTACATTTTTTTAATAAGTAAATGCTGCTAATCCAAAATCAATTAAAACAGGATTCTAAATATCATTATTGTTTAATATTATGTTTTATGGTTTAATATCTCTATGCATTACTTTTTATTAATGAATCTATTCAACTGCACTAAATAAACGAATTATCATTATTCTTAAATCATCAGATGAATATATTTTTTTAGATGATTATTATGAAACCAACTCTGGACCATCTATATATTCAGTTAATAAACATATTTTCTATTGATTTTCATAAACTCTATATAGTTTTAATATATTAGCATGATTAAACATTCTAAGAGTTTAGATTTCATTTAATAATTATTCTTCGTAACACTTATTTTTATTAAATTATTTTATTGTTTGTTTTTTTATTATTTTTACAGCAAATATCTCACCTTCCCTATTGAAACATTAATGAACCTTAAAATATATATTTTGGTTTACTGTTGAAAAACTTCCTTAACCTATTTGTATTCCTAGTTTGTATACTTAATCAAAATCACTTAAGATGCAACAATTTGACAAAGCATCTACCCAGATTTTGAATTACTACTTGTCCTCTGTATTCAAGTGAATTTAGTAACCATTATTTATTAATGCTATTTAAAATCCTGTTTCCAATTAATTAAATTAACAATATACAGTATCCAATTATACAAATCCTTTTATATTGTTTCCACTTCCTACATCAGAGTATAATAAAAATTATTTGACCAAAAAGTAAGTTCTGAGGCATCTCTATTTGAAGGTCCTTCCAACTTTTGTGAAATTCCCCATTAACACTTATACATTTTGAAAGTCTTCCTTATCAAATATTGGAATGTCAGATTTATTCCAAAACTCTTAATTTTGCACTAGACCTCTGCTAAATATCATATTTATTATTAAAAAATTATCGAATTGAATAAATATAGCTTCAATTCAATGTCGAATGTTGATGTATTTAATAATACTACATTATCATATCATTTAAACCTAAATATTCATGACATTATTTGCGATTTATTTTTTAATTTACTTTAATTTTTCCGACCTCTTTTTTATAACTATCATAATATCGGAGATTCTGTCTTAATGCCAATAACATATAATCATTAAGATCTATTGATTAATGTATTCAATAATAAATCTTCTATGATTTTTAGCTTGTAAAATATAGTAAATATAGGCAATCATGTGTTGATCACGTCATTCAGATTATTTAATATTTTATTATACAATTATTTAACTTTTAAATAATATTGAATCAACTCAAGATTTATATTTATATTTAAAAATTTATCATTTAAAAACTAACTATTTTGACTCTCATTTCCTTCATAATTTACATACTTTCACTCTTATTATTAAATATTCTTTCATTTCTAATAAATTTAAGAACTGGACATTATTATTATTATTTTTCAATGTGATGATTAATAATATTTTATTTTTAGTATAATATATTTTTTATTAATAATCATCATATTTTTTATGTAAATTTATCCACAACCTTAGGATGAAACAGATAGAAAATTTATAGAAATCCCATTTAATATTAAAGATCAAAATCAATAAAATAAATACTAATCAGAAAGCATTGAAACAACTTAAAAAGATTAATTATCATCCTAATTCAAATCTAAAGGCTTATTATCTTCGGATCAAAAATCTAATTCATAAAAGAAAATTCGTTATGATTCTACAGGTTAACCAATACTTAAAAAGTCCAAAGCACATCAAATTACATTTTGCAATTAATTATGCCAAACATATTATGTAGAAAGCTGGAAAGAATATAATTCGAATGATATTTAAGAGGAAGAAAAAGAAAACTGTTGCCCTTTTTGCACAATGTTTTGATATTATGAGGTACTCCAATTAATTTAAATTGATCTGAGATTTAGTTAATTTCTTTATTTCTTTAACGAATATTATATGAAAGTGTTTAATTATATTATGTTATAGTTTACTCATATTAATATAGATATGATCTTGAAGAACTTTCAAAAGCTTTTGAATTTTAAGAAAACATCTTTTTATTTGAACTGTTACAAATTTATAAAAATATTTGTTTCTTGTTATTCTCTAAATATTATAAATATAAAATATTCATGCAAAATTTTCAAAATTATCTGGAATATTTTCTATGCCTCCTAATCCCAAATTTTGCATCAATTCTTACATAGTCATTTCTATCTCACCCATTAAATGCAGAATTTCAGGATCACCCATACATTCTATATATATATATATTTAAATATTATACCTGGTTTAGAAATATTTCTTATTTGATCTTCTTCTTCAATCTTATATTTCTAATAGATAAAATCTTGAACCAATAAACTAATTACATTAGGAATATAATCTTTTTAATCTTACTTATTCTATTAAATAATTTGAATTAATTACAATCATATAATTAATAATATTTTTAAAAGGATCTGGTTATTCTTTCAATATTCTAATATTGAACTTTATAACTTCTTTAATTTATTTTAATGATAAATCTTTCTTTGAAGGAATCTTTTCTTTTATTTTTTATTTGACACTTGCTTACAACATATACAATTATTGAAAAAATCCTCTTTCCATTAAAACAAGCATACTTTCTTCGAAAATATTCTTATTAATATCCAATCTAGCTAATAATTCTGCTTATGCCTTTTCTAACAACTCTTCTAAATCTTCATTATACTTAATAATTTAATATCTGTATTAATTTAATTTCTAATTTTCCTTAAATTATCTTCTTTAAGCTCTATTTCTTAATGTCATTCGAATAAACTCATCTCCTGCTAGTTCTATAGTATTTTAGAGTATATCGACAATAGTTTAAGGTTCTAAGCACTCAGAATTGGGAATATAGTTAACATTAATAGAATCAATAATTTGATCTATTTTTCCTGTTCTCGTTTTTTTTGTATTTAACGTATCTTCTCTGTCATCAAAATAATATGTTGGTCTTTTTGAAGGAAAATATTCATCATCAAGTTGTTTTGGTGTTTTAAAAATATCGCTCTAACTCAAATATTATTTCCTTTTATTATAAACCACTGTTGCTGTTGCTCTTATAATTATTCTATTCATACCCTAAGGCTGCAACTGCTGTTATGCCAACCATTTTTTTATTATCTTAAACAAAGCTGTATAACTATCCCATTAGGTTTTTTAAATAAATTATAAAAAAATATATAGTTATTTTTCTAACTTCTAATAAATTCAATTATTTTCTGTTTCTGTTTTGAAACGTGTACCCTGTTCATTTTCGAATCGAACCTTCTGCTTTTTATCCTTATTTATAGAAGCTATCAATAGAGTAATTCAACATATTACAATCTTTTTTAAAACTACTAATTAATTAGGTTCTATCTGATCTTTTAAAAGTGTTCATTAAATTGTAAGAAGTTTTAATTTGATTTTCTAATGATTATGATGAACTCTAAGCTATTCAAATTATTGCAAACAATACCATACAAGGTGACTCTTGATTTAATTTAGTATTCAATAATAAACTACTTTTTTTAAGTCTTTTTAGTTTCTTATCCTTATTTTATGACATCATTAATTTTCTAAGTTTCCTTTCAAATATTTAAATCTCATTCTAAACCTAATTCTGATAGTCTTCTTCTAATAATTTTTTTGAATTTTTAAATTCTATAAAATTCTACAATAGATTATACCTTATATTAATTTAGACAATTTTTCTTATTTATTCTATTCTAAATAACTTAACTTATCTTGAAGTCCAATTCGAAGTTATTCTTCTAATTTATTATTTTACTTTATATTTTTATCTACTTTAGTTTCACTTACTGGATATAATAAATGCTTTAAAACTTATTATTTTTCACTTTTTATGACATTATTTGTTGTTTCTTTTAAGATACTTTAATTCTTCACAGCACTACCTTAAGGTGTCATAATATTAGATTGTTTTTCTGAATCTTATTCTAACTTCTTATTATTTATATAATCCTTTTTGAATTGTTAAGTAGTTTGATTAATATTTAAAATACTAGAATCTTTTTCTATTGTTTATAAATTACTAACCTATTTCAACTATTCTTTAATCATTGTATAGAAAGATCTATCATTTGAAATATTTGCTGAAGAATCTGCTTTAGATCTAGTAAAACTACTTTTTCGATGTTATTGAGTTAAAACAGATTGTAATTAAGATATTTAGTTTTTAAGAGATTGTAAATTTTAGATATTGCTCATTGTGGAATAAATACAGGGTTAATATCGATTAATGTATTATTATGCATTTTTAGGAGATTTACTATACACTCTCATGCTATCTGTTGAATATGCAGTTCCATTATAATTATAAAAGTTTCTGGAGAGAGAACTTGAGGCTTAATTCATTTAACGAACTTAATTGTTTTTTTATTAAAATATAAATATAATCATCAGATCCAATACAGGTTCATTCATTATTTTTTTATTTATGAACCAATCATAAAAATAATTTGAATTCAAGAATGTTGATGAATTAAAAATCTTTCTTAAATACTAACAAAGAGCATCACTTCAATATCAATAAAGATTCAAAGATTTATTGCTTTAAAAAGTTGGACAATCTCCAATCAAATTTGATTCTAATTTATCTATTAAAGAATTTTAAACCTAATATGATGCTAAGGTTCCAGTAATTATCAATGGATTGGATGAAGATTGGGAAAATTGGAATTGGGATTATTTAATCCAAAATTATAAAGATTGCTAATTTAGGTGTGCCATAGATGATGATGGCAACTATTTAAAATTAAGATTTGATTAATACATTCAATATTTTTAAGACAATAGTGATTACAATCCCTTATATATATTTGATGGAGATATCCCTAAAAATATGCTTAATTAATACAAGATACCATACTTATTTCCATAGGACTACCTAGCTTATTTGAAGTAGAAAAGACCATAATATAGATGGATTTTATGTGGGTAAATCTATTGATATATTAGACCTAAGCAATCGGGATCAATGATTCATATAGATCCTTATGAAACATCTGCTTGGAATTGTGTTGTTTTAGGTAAAAAAAGATGGGTTATGTTTCCTCCATCTATAGATAAGAATATTGTTAAAGGTATGATGATTATTATTATAATAATAGGAAAATCCTTAATTAGTTAGGAGGTGTTATCAAATATTAATAATCCTATTGATTATTTTAGTATCATAGTTCCTTTAATAAAGGAATATTGTGATTAATAAAATATTCAATATTATGATTTTATCTAGAGTGAACATGAGACTGTTTATGTTCCAAATGGATGGTGGCATGCTGTGTTGAATATTGAAGATTGTGTGGCTGTGACTTAGAATTATGTAAGTGATTAAAACTTTGAAAAATTTTGGATTGCTTTTAATAAAGAAAATCCAACATTAAGTCAATAATTTTAAACAAATGTATAATAAGAAAATGAAGAGTTATACAAGAAGATTTTGATATTGAATGAAAGATTCAATATTTAGATTAAATCATTATAATAAGATGATAATGTCTCAGAATAAGATTCTTTGGAAGAGTTTTAAAATTAGTTTGACTGATTTAAATTATACAAATCAAAAAAAATAGTGATATTTTTTATCTGAATCTGGAAGTTTTGGTAGTTTTCTTAATCTATTTCCATATTCCCTTTATTTTTCATAATGGGAATCCAAATCTTTCTTAGATATGTTGGGTTTAAGAGATTAAAGCTTTTTCATTAAGTTGAGATTCTCTAAAGAACTATTAAAACTAATATTTGGACTTTTTAGATCAACTTAAGATATACCTCTTAATCTAGTTTAATTTACATATGGATTATCCCTCACTTTGATTCTTTCTATTTTATTATCCAATAACTTATGTAAAATATTGTTAACAATACTTTTTGTAGATGATCTTGAGCATTTTATTATTGTTGTTTATTAAATTTGGATGTTTATTGTAACATCAGAAATCTGTAATTAGATGCTGACTTATTGGACTCTATATTTTTATAAATATTCATTTTTTCTTTATCAATATCTTCCATTCTTTTGAAATGATTGTAATACTCTTCTAATTAATAAGATTCAATAGTAGGATTATGGATAATAAATCGATTAGCCTTCATATATATATAATTGTATATATTAAAAATAAAATTAATGAACAATAAATAGAGGTATTAAAATTGGAAAAAAGCAAGATCAGATAAAAGAGATTAAAAATAATAATAAGGTCATCAATAATAAATAACATTACATTAATTATAATAAATAAATAATTAATAGAGTAATAGTTAAGATTAAAGTGAAGATGATGATGAATAATAAATAAATAAGATAGATGAAAGATTGAATGATGTTAAATTATTTATGATTGATTATGGTTAATGTGATGTAAAGAAATGTACTGGTAGAAAAATGGAAAGATTTAAATTATTGACAGCAATAAAACCAAAAGTGAAATTTTAAGGAATAATAGTAAGTGCAAATGGGAAGAAATATGTATCAAAAGATGATGAAGAATTATTATAAAAAGGGATATGTGTAATTGATTGTTCATGGGCAAAAATAGAAGAAATTACATATGTATCTCCAAATGAAAGATTATTACCTCATATGGTTGCTGTCAATCCTGTTAATTTTGGAAAATAATTTAAATTATCATGTGTAGAAGCTATTGCAGCTACATTAGCTCTATGTGGAAGAAGAGAATAAGCAGATTATATTCTAAGTAAATTTACATGGGGAGAGAACTTCTTTAAGATAAATAAAGATGCTTTTGATTTATATGCTGACTGTTAGAATGATAAAGAATTAAGAATTGCAGAATAAAAGTATTTAGAAATGGCTTAAAAGAAAGAGAATACAGGATAAAGAAATTATGATATGCCAAGTAGTTCTGATGAAGATGAGGAACAAATTTAATGATTTCATATCTATAATTTATTCATTGCTGCTTCAAATTCTTCTTGTAAATTGAATATAGGTTTCTAATCAGGTATCTATCCAAAAAAATAATTATTCTGAATTTAATTGACATTTGATAATTCTTCCTCTTAAATTTATAGATTAGAATTCACTTCATATATTTTGTTAATTATTTAAATCACATATCCTCTATTTTCTTTTATTGGTTTAATCCTATATTATTAAATATAAATACTTAAATTCAGAAAGAGCTATCTATAGTAATTATTGATTGTCAGTTTAAGGAATTAATTTAAGGATGATATTTGTAGCATATTTATGTAATTGATTATGATATTAATACTTTTGTATTAGTTGCTATTTATAATATAATATTATACAAACAATGCGAATATTAAATATTAGGCATTGATATTCTGTAATATATAAGGTTAATTGGTAAGTATATCATAAAATTAAATGTATGATAGATTATTTTAACCAAAAGAACTTTCATTTTTCAGCAAATCTTAAAATAATTCTTATGATCTTTCAAGAAAATGATTATAAATTTAATTGACTTCAGATTCATAGTATTATTGATGTTTAATTAAATTTATGAGGACACTTAATATTGGTTATGGTCTTTAAGGCAAGGCAGATAGAAAAATGTCTAATTTTGTAAATAAATGTTTAATAATTAGAGATTTCTATTCTTGAAGTGTTTCAGTAATTTGATTTAATAACATACATATTACATTTGAAATTCCTTCACTTTTATCAGTATTGATCTCATTCAATAAATGATTGACTAATTCTATTCTTTATTCCAAATACTCCAATTAATTCTCTTATGTTTAATATATAATCATAGAATAGATTAGTTCAGCTATGGAATAATTATTGATATCTTGTAGTAAAATACCCAATTATTACAATTAGACATTTTACCAAAACTAAATTATTAAGATTGATGATTACAATACAAGGATTGTGTTTAAGAACATTCATAATCACTTTACTTATATATCCAATAGTGATAGAAGGTAGAGTATTTTAGGAATTCAACAATCGGATAAGGATATTTAGATGTTTTTCATTTAAAGCATAAAGTGAACCCAATAATTCGCTTACGACAAAAGGATATTTGATGACACGTTTGTGATCAGTTTCTAATTCATCATATTCAAAAAAGGAGAGCATCTATGTTACTAATTCTTCATTATTGACTAAACTAATGAATTATAAGTTATAAATATCCTTACAATTCTTTCAATTGAATATTGTTCTCCTTATTCAATAGTATGCCATCATCATCAAGGAAGTCTGGGATATTTTTATTATTATAAAACTCATCGAAGATTGTTAACATTATATTTATATTATTTATCTCAAGCGAGTTTTACATCATCTATGTGGACTGGAGTCATTGGGACATATTTATATGATGGATCAGCATATTTAGTTTTCTTAACTTGTTCTGATTATGTTGATCTCTCCTTGATTATTTTGGCATGTTATTTATGATACTAAGATTTGAATATAAATGTATTATTACTCTCTTCATCATTTCAGCTGTATAAATAGAACTAATTTCTGTGTAATGCGCTGATAATCTTTGATTCAATGTATTTAATGGAAAATGTAATGAATTAGTTGCTTTCTTCATCACGTAATCCAAATTATCAGGACTAACTATCCAAATAAAATTGCATACTAATATGATCTATTTTCAGAAGAATAGTAGACTAATCTAAATAGACCTGCCAATACAGCTATTGGTCCCAAGAATACTGCTGCTCTCATTGGTCTTAACATATGATATCCTTAATGTGTTAATCCTCTATTGTAAATATATTGATGTTAATTACTTTAACACTGAGTATTTATGACCCATGAAAGCTGTTGCAAAGAGCACTCTTCTGTTGAAATAAATGAACATTTAGTTTGTTGGATGATATCCAAATTCTCTTGGGCCAATAAGAAAGAATCTTCCAATCTTACCCAATAATCCTGATCGTTTGGCTAATTTCTCATTGATTACAGCAGATACTGGATTCAGGATTTTTAACCATGCTTATTAAATAGGATTCATCTTAATTTAATTAATATTATTAGATTTCTTTTCTCATATAGATATTATAGGGGATTGAATGAATAATAATTACATTCATTTTAACTACAATCAACACTCATACTTTATACTTCAGCAAAGCCTTATATATTAATTAATTAAATAAAAATGAATGAAAATAAAGAAATGATTCAACATGACTATTAGACACAACTCAAAGATTTCTATGAACAAACCCAAGAGATTGTCAGTTAAATCTAATAAGGAATTCGAATTAAGAAAGTAAAAGATTTTATTTCATACTCAAAGGAGATACCCAATCAAATCAATAATTTAATGACACAATTAAAACCTATTTTGGAATCTATCTCTTAGAATGGTGAAATTCAAAAATATAACTGGCTCCATTTGAGATCTCTTATTGTCATTACAACAAGAAATATGTTATTAAATATGCAAAAGCTTTTCCCTTATGAAAAGACTGCTCAAACTGAAGGCTTCGAAGATGAATTAGATATAGTACTTCAATTCCTTTGTGTTTTTGAATAAAAGTATATTATTTTTCATCTATTATACTAGGCCACCTTTTACTTTGTAACGAATATGTGAATTGTTAATTGATCCCTAGAAACATTACAAATCATCTAAGAAAATATTATTCGCAATGGAGAAATTAGTAAATGTAAGTACATGATATATAATTCTAATATTTTATTTAATGAAGCAAAAACCTAGTTATTGGAAATCTACTCACTTTGCTGCTTCTGTTCAATATCTTAATTTCCTTATAGAGTGTATCATATTTCCATTAGCTTTGATTCTATACATAAATCATTACAAAATGGATAGAAATCTATATGATAATTGGGAATTCAAACCCATTATTGAAATTCAAAAAGTTTATGGTTCAAAATGTCCATCTGATCTTGAAACCTTCTTTGCATATAAGTACCCAGAAACATCAAGTGGTATTTATATAAAGCCAATAATAAGGATGTGATTGTGGATTTGGAGAAGAAGATGAGAATGTTGAAATTGATTATGATAAATTGAAAAATGAACATTGTTAAGAATCTGAAATTGATGAGGGTTGTGATGAAATTGCTTCTATTTAATCTTAAGATTTTGTAATCTGGAAGGGATATTCCATATGTGGAAAAAGATCTTAATATACTTATAAAGAATTATTTTATGAAAGAAACTGCACAGCTATTTGTAATGGGGTTTGTTAAACTAAAAATAATCAAAATGATTGTGGAAATTATGAAGATCTAATCTCCAAAGAAAATATTACTCAATCTTATTACAATTTTACTTTAAGTTATGGAATCGATGTTTGCTATGAGAATGGAGAGTCAATTAATCAATATCCATTATTAGAATCAGCATATAAATGTGTTATTTAATCATCAGAATATGCTTATATAGATGAATTTGATCAATATATATTATTTGAAGAAAATGAATATCCTTATGATAGTTTACCTGGATTAGAGTATTTTGATGAAACACCAAAATTTGGTCTATTTGGTTAAAAATTTACTGAATATAATTGTACTATTAAATAAATCGATGTTTCTAATTATAGAGACAATTATATTTAACTTGTATTTTTAATTGCTCTAATTATGGCAGGTAATTATTGATCATATCAATTTAGGTTGTTTGATGGGTTTTGGAGCCATATTTCATTCTGCAATAGTTTAAAATTTAACTAGAAAAGGAATATTTAAACATAAAATTTATAAAGTGACTTGGAAATTCTATTGTCCTACAACATTCCTCATACTTCTTCACATGGCACATTTAGCTATTGTTGGTACTAAATTGGGATTTCTAGCTCATTTTAGAACTACTATGCATACATATATTGAAAATGTATTAATAATTATTTAATAATTTTTTAGCAATGTACTGATTGGTCAAACATATTGAATCTTGTTTATATGAGAGATATAATTGATGCAGAATTAATGCCTCTCTGTATACCTGAATTAGTGCTTACATTTGTTGCCATGTTATTAGAGATTTTACAATTATGTTTATTTGATAGGAGAATACCTGAAACTATAGCATCTCCTACACTTAAAGGTCGAGAGAGTCCTTCAAAATCAAATAATTTTATATTGAATTTTGGATTTGATAAAGATGAAAATATTGAAAAACATGTTTTAGATACTGAAAATATTAGAATAAATAAAAAGAATGTAATTCCTTTTATATAATTTAGGAATAATTAAAATTATATAATGAATGATTTTAAGAATCTCCTATATTAATATGATAATTCAGAATTTTTCATGTGCATTCACTAAATCTGCATTTTAATATAAATATCCATTAGATGCCCATTTCATTTCTATATTAAGTTTCTTATCATCAGGATCATCATTTGGAATTATTTTTTGATTGTATATTCCTTATATTTTATTACCATTCTTAAAGTACCAGATTCCAGTCTTGTTAGGTTTATTATTATCAAATTCTCCATCGTAATATGTACCATTAGGTAGAATCCATCTTCCAGATACAAATTTGTTTTCTTTCCATTAACCAACTAACTATGTAATTATAGATATTAAGAAATTACTCTCATTCCGGTATCATTATAAATATATGTTCCATTGCCCTCTTTTTTACCAAATGCCCACCATCCACTATATTAGTCTTTGTTTGGATAAGTGAAAATTCCTTCTCCATGTCTCTTACCATTTTCCCATTAACCTAAAATAATAAATGAGAGTGAAACCGAAATAGTCTCCCTTTTCTTTGTATGTTAATTTACCAATTCCATGTTTAGCATTATTGATGAAATCTCCAAAATATACATCACCATTGGCATAATTATATTTGCCTTTACCATTTCTTTTCTAAGAATTAGATTTGAAACAGTTACTCCATCAACATAATCACCTTCATAGATTTCATTATTGGCATACTTGGCTTATCCTTTACCAGTATAATCTCTAGAAGACTTGGTCTTTTGATCACCTTCAGGAAGGAATTTGATGAATTCAAAATTATTATCATCTGGATTTTCATCGGCCATTTTATATTAAATTAATTTATTTATTAGTTTTGAATAGCAATGTCTGAATATTAAGATGAGCTAAAAGAAAATGAATATATATTTAATACTCTAAGTTAAGTGAGATATTAGGATTAAATTATAAGTTCATAAATCGAGTGAATAATCCTCAATTATTATAATAATAGATAAATCAGTACTCTCTATTAATATCATTGTATAAAGAGAATTATGATAATAAAAACAATTATAATAAATTCATTAAGATAGCATATAAGCGATTCATAAAAAAAATATAAAACTTGTTTAGATGTAATTAATTCATAATAATTTGAATTAGTAATTTTAAGAAGTATAAACAAATTAATGATTCTAAAGTAATCTTAATAAAATGATTATTCTCCACTTAGGATAGGTAAATTGTGTATTATATCATTATGAATAATTTTTGTAATTGGAAAGATTTAAAGAAAATCATAATATTTGATGGGTTGACTTTCAATGAAAGTAAAGCTTTTAATAAAAATTTTTTACATCTTATTTGATCTTTGTGAAGATTTCTATAACTTTATTAATAAATGAAGATACTATCAAATGCAGATAAAATAATTAGCTTCATTTGATCCCATTAGTTATTTTTCTTAAATACTTAGAAATAAGTGAGAA
This sequence comes from Paramecium pentaurelia, assembly GCA_905183005.1. Lineage (NCBI taxonomy): Eukaryota > Ciliophora > Oligohymenophorea > Peniculida > Parameciidae > Paramecium > Paramecium pentaurelia. The sequence continues at coordinate 747,603 of CAJJDO010000012.1, read as the reverse complement.
AATATCATAATTAAAAATAATAATATTTAATTATACTGTGAATGGAACAATAAAGAGATAGATTTATAATTTGAAATCTTTAATTTTAAATACGAACTAGCTTAAAATTGGATGAAAATATTCTTTGAATTATTTCTTAAGTGTTGAAGATATAATGAAATATATTATGATAAGTGCAAGATTAAGGTTTCATAACAAGAATAATGATATTTATTATTTATATTTCAAGAATTATTAAAGAAGTTTTAATTCATAACTTTAAGAATAATAAATTTCTTATATAAAAGTAATAATGGATTTTTTGTTCAATCTCATATATGAATCTTAGACAATTCCTTTCAGATAAGGTGTCAAATTTAAAAACTATAATATGGTCTCAATGTAATATATTAGATTTATAATAGTATCTCTGTTTGTGCATACATTTTAGCATTAATTATAAATGGGACAATTGGAGTAAAAACAGGAAAATCTACAAGTGACAGTTATCATTTAGTAGTAACACCTCCTCCTTGGGCATTTTCTATTTGGGGAATCATATTTAGTATTAATTGATATTTAATTAATAAAGCCACTACATTAATAGCATTGTTATGGAGTATTCATACTGTGTCTTGGAGTTTAGAAACCCATTTATATTTTTGGCTTTATTGCTTTACAATATCAGTTTGGATATTATTATGGGCTGTTGTTAGTAAAATAACAATTCTTTTATGTAAAATTGTGCTAATTTTATTAACAATTGTATTTATAATCAAATCATAACAAGAATATTTATTTACTTTGGAAAAGTACTTTGGTTTTGGATAATGATGATTTGTCAATATATTTGATGAGAGGAGCAATAGCATTTTAATTGGGATGGACTTCAAGTGCCTAATGTTTGAATTTTTGCATTTGTTTAGTGCATGTTTTTGGTGTGACACAAGATATGATATCCAAACTAGTGTGGGTATGTTTAATAATAGCACATTCAATCTATTTGTGCTTAGCTTATTTTCATTCTAAATAATGTAGTCTAAATATAATTATGTATCTTTAGATAACAAAAATATGCTACTTAATTTTGGAGGTTACTTGTTGAGTATGACATGGGCGATAATGGGAGTGGCTATTTCTTATAATAATTATAGTTCTGGAAGGGCTATGAACAAATTAAAATGACTTAGTCAATCAAAGTTTATGATGACATCATCATTAGTATTATAAAAATCAATGATTATGACATTGAAAATAATATTATTTAAATATGGAAAAGACACTTCTTGCCATTGGTTTATTGATGTTAGTCGGAACACTTTACAATGTTCAAAGCGTTCCTGAAGTTTAATTGGCTACATAATTTACAAATTATTAAGCCACATTCAACAAATAATATTCTGGATCTGAACTCCTCTATAGATTATCAGTTTATTAAGCTAACCTTGCCGATATTAAAGCCAGAAACGAAAAGGTAGGAAGAGAAATCTTCGGTGAAACTTAATTCACAGATCTTACCGATGAAGAATTTGCTGCAAATTATTTGACCCTCAAAATCAATCCTGATGATTTGGAAGTACCAAAGGCTGAATTCAATAATGTTAATGCTACACCAATCGATTGGAGAACAAGAGGTGCAGTCCAATATGTCAAAGACTAAGGATAATGTGGTTCATGCTGGGCTTTCAGTACAACTGGTGTCTTGGAAGGATTCTTCAAGGTCACCACTGGTGAATTACCAGATCTCTCAGAATAATAATTGGTTGATTGCTCAACTTTAATTGATTTCAACTAAGGATGCAATGGAGGTATGCCATCAAGAGCTTTGAACTATGTCAAGAGAAATGGTCTTACAACCGAAGATGCTTATCCATATGTATTATTTTATATTAATTCTTAAATAGACCGCTAAGGAAACTGGAAGTTGCAGAATCAAGGGAGGTCCCTACAAAGTCAAAGGATCAACAGCCATCGCCGCTAACGAAGCTGCTCACTAAGCTGCTCTCTAATAAGGACCAGTTTCAGTTGCTGTCAAGGCCTCAGATTGGAAGAACTATAAACCCACATCTGATAATTACATCTTCCCAGATTCTTAATGCACAGGAGATATCAACCACGCTGTTTTGGCTGTTGGTTTCACTTCTGAAGCTCTCATTGTTAAAAACTCATGGTCTACCAAATGGGGAGTAGATGGATACATCTATCTTTAAGGAGGACGTAACACTTGCAGTGTTTGGGATAACTCAGTTGTACCAAAATGATATTAATCATAATCGCAAATATTAATTCCATAATAAATCATATTTCTGCTAGGTCTCCTTTCTTAGAACTAAAAACTGCTATTTATAGCATAATCCAAATATCAACACTTAATTGGATTACTCCGCACATCACAAATTAAGCTGGTTAATTTTTGACAATGAAATAAAATGTCTTAAATGCATCTCCTAAAAACCATGATCCTATCATTGTGTATGACAATCCTTTCACGCTTTTTGATGTATGATTTTTTATAGCTTAAGGTAATCCCAAAGTGGCCTTATTAATATAAATTTATATGTACTTCTATTGCACAACTTAGAAATCCTATAATTTCCCAATATTGAGGGTTACCAAGATTCAAATAACTAGATATCAATACAAAAATTAAGAAGGTGATTAAACATGCTATATAGGAATTTAATTAAGTCCATCTCCAAAATTTATTAAATGGGCTATCAAAGAACGAGACTGGTTTATTTTTATAAACAGACTTATTCTTTATTGTCAGACATAGTCTTAATAATTCAACCTTAAGAATATAGTATGATTTATTACTTACATCATGATCATCAGAACTGATTGATACAATAATGCACTTTCAAAACGTTTTTCATACCAAAATACAATTCTTAACAAATTGGCAAACAATAATATTGCACATACATCAGTTGAAAATGAACCTACACTCTTCTATGACTTTATCAATTAATATTAAGCCACGTATCCAATTAGAGGACCCAACACAAATCCTATTTATTTATCAAAACAGGATCAAATACCAACATTTAATGCCAAATCAGCCAATTAGGAGGCATATTGAAATAAATTATCAAATTAACCTATCTCCATTATTTTATATTAAATATTAACTGACAATATAATTATTTCTATTCAATGTCGGAACATTTTTTAAGAACCAAGATGATGAATTATCAAGATACTACACCAAAGAGAATGTTTGTAAATCAAAATCAATCATATACTAAAATATATTAAAATCAAAGTCCAATATATCACACTCCAGATAGGGCTATGAAGTAACCATTTCGTAATTAAAATTAAAGTGTAATTTTTAATCATCTAATTTTAGTATAATGACATGTCTGAATTAATTTTTAGATAATAATAAACTCAATATCCTCCTACATATTAATCTAGTTAAATTTCTATTCAATAAGAATTAAATAATACTAGCAAATAGTTTGATTAAGCTATTAAAAGATCAGAGAATTCTATAACTCAAGATTCTAATTGGTTTTAATAGAAAATGAATAATATTAGTCCAAATATACAATAATATAGAATAGAAAGAGAGAAAAATAAAAGAGATTCATCATAACCATTCTATGATAATAATCATTAAGTTACTGATAGAAATCTTAGACAATTTAAAGTTTTTATTTATTTATATTAAGTTCGAAGAAAAGGTTTCTAGTAATCAAAGTGATATTGAAAAAATAAAGTAAATTTTATTAGATCAATAACTTAAATTAAATCTTTAAATAGATGAGTTTAAGGTGAAGATAAATAAATAAGATTAAAAAATAACAGAACTTGAAAAATAAAATAAGCAATTAAAAACATAATTAAATGAAAAAAATTAAGAAGTGAAATCTATTTAGTAATCTTATATTTCATAATCTAAATTATAAGAGATTTAAGCTTAGTAAATGAAGAAATTTTAGAAAATATATGAGCAATTAACTTAATAAAATGATGATTTAAGAGAAGAAAATAATCAGCTAAAATTACTCTTATTATAGTAATAATAAATATGATAAATTAGAGTTGATAATTATTCATCTGTTTCTAGATCAATAATTAGTAAAAAGAATTCAGAATAAGAATTTCAAATGATTAGTCAACATGATAATATTAAAGAAATAATTGATCAATTTTTATAAGGAATATCTGATTAATTGTTATCTTTAACATAAGATCCTATAATTTAAAATATCTTTATTTAATTTAGAGATATAATTAATTCATAGCAATTTAATCAACATCAAAAAATAGATTATTAGATACTTAAAGAAACAGATTTTATGAAAATAAAGAAATAAAGTGAAGATATTATTACAGTACCAGAATTAAATTAAAAAGCTGATCATTTAATTAGAGAAATTAAATAAAAAATGGAATAAATGGCATCTTTAAAAGTAAATATATTAATAATATAGTCAGGATGGAGATTAAAAGAAGAATATTCTAAAAGAAGAAATAGATAGATTATAAAAGGAATATGATGGTATTTAAATTCTTGTAACAGAATAATCAGATTATTTAGATAAAAATACTAATAATTTGCATAGAAATAGTATAATCTCATTTGATCAAAATTTTGATGGTGAGGAATAACAATGAAAATCAAAACAAATAAAATATACTTATTAATTATAAAATTGATTCAAATGTAAACATATCTTAAACACAACTCTGACATTAATTTTCATCTACTTTACAATTAGATATTGATTCACAAATATCAAGTTCATTATTATCATAAGTGTATTTATCACATTCTTTTGATTAAAAACAAGATGATTTAATATTACTTACTTATTATTTCCCTTCTATCCATATACATTATCTATTCTCTTAAAATTAACTCATGCACTCCTCTATAGTCTCAAATTAACTACAATCACTATCTTTATTTTAACAAAATTCAACATCATCCCATTAACAACCATATTCTTCACATTCAATTGAATTCAAAATATCATTACAAGAAACTTATTATATTTATTAACAAACTGATGTAGTAGTATTAAATTCACACCATGAATATGTTTCACAAGTTGTACTAGTATTAAATTATGAACAATTAGAATCTATTTCTTTGCTTTAACAAGTATTGAATTCCAATAATTCACATTTATTTAAACAATAATTATCTAACCATACACATTAACTAGCATTTGCTTGTTCACATTCTAATTCAGTTTGATAAGTTATGCAATCAGCATCCATAGGACATTTATCAAATTAAGATGCTAATTCACACCATTCTACTTCAATACATTCTGATGGACTCAAATGTTTACATCCACATATTATACTTCTTCTTATTTATATATCATCTATTGCAAATATAGGTAATATAAATAAATAAAACATTAATTAAATGTCTGTTTATATACACAAAGCATATATAACCAAGAATTAATGTTAAGGAGATCACAATTACTTTTATCATGAAGGTTAAAACAAATAGGAATAATAAAAGTTAATTCAAAAAACTTAATAAGAAAACTCTCAAATTGATAAATTATAACAGACTATTGCTAAATAATAATAAATGATTAATCAACTTGAATTATAAAATTCATCTTACAATCAAACAATCATGAAATAAGAATAATAACTTTAATCACTTTTAAATAAATTATAATAATAAGAAAAATAGAAAGAAGTTTAAAATATTGAATAGATTGATGAAATTAATAAATTAAAAGCAATTCTTAAATAATATTAAATAAATGATTAACCAATTAAATTACCTGAATATTAAGAAGCGTTTATTTAAACTGAATAATAATAAGAACTCATCTAATTAGATTAATCTTAATAAATTGAAATTCTAAGTTAAAATTAACAGACTCAAACAGATATTATACCTAATTAAAATACTCTCACTAAAGAATCACCATAAATGACATAACCAATAAAATTAGATGTTAAAACTATTAGGATTTAACCAATATATTATTACTAAACTTGATGTTTTATATTATTATTCAATATTATATATGTAATTAAAAATATATTAAATTTTATATATATTTATAGAGATATTCAAAATTTAAATTATTTATGAATTAAAATATTAAATAAATTTATTAAATAAATCGTCCTCTCTAAGATAAATTATATATATTAATAATAATAAAATATTTTAAGTATTTAAGATTCCTAAATAAAATAATTATTTTTGAGTTATCATTATCAAAAATAAATTTATGAATAAAATTTGATAAATATTTATAATGTGTGGATCTAATTCTAAAATCTTAATTTAATTTATTGTAATTCAATCTCTAACACAGTTTTGTTCAAATATTGATATTCTAATCAAAGTTTCCATCTAAATCTACAATTTTAAATAATATATTAATTTTTCATATAAAAACATAATAATTCTTCAAAATTCAATCAGATAACCTTCATTCAATGTTGAAATAATTGATATGGCATTTCTATGCTCTTAAATCTAATTTATATAATATCAAAAATTATTGGTTAAATGCTTTTAAAAATAATGTCAATAATGTATTAATATAATTTTTCTAAAGTTAAAAAACATCTTACTACTTTATTTAAACGTAAAATATATATAATACTCCATTATCAAAAAAAGAGTTTAATTAACATAACAAAATTTCATTGAAATTGTATTGACTATATATATTAATTCTAATGTCTTCAATTTAATTATGGCAAAGAAAATGAAATATTATTGGGTATTTTTATAGTTATATATATGATTTAATGAAGATAAAAGTCACACTATAAAAATTAACACACATATCATTAAAAATATTCATTCAAGTTGGAATGAGGATTTAGAAAATTTTCTGGAAAGATACGAATTCCAGATATAAAGTTATTCTGTAAATTCTAAAATTTAGCGACATCTTTTTAATCTAAATTGATTTTGAAATGATTTCTTTCTTTCTGATATTATTGTTGTTTATGGTGATGTTAATAATATTCCAATTTCAATATCTATAGTATCTGGAACTGGAAATGTATCCCCATCACTCTATAAGTAAGTTAGTGGTATTTAACTTTATTTTTGCATTTCAATCAAAACAGATTTTTTAAATATAATTTAAAATTATTGGTTAAGAAATAAATAATAATTTTGCTTAAACAATAATTTAATATAGCAGATTTTAAATTATTGATGTTCTGACTTAACTCATTAATCAGATTACATATCATTCTTAAAATAATATATATTCAATATCATTACAATTTATAAACGAAAGTCAAATACTTATATTCAATATATGATAAATATTATTACTTTTTTACATTAATTTTCAACCAATTATTTTTAATTAAAGTTTCAAGATAATCATCCATCATTTAAAATCTATTTGAATTATCATTTAATTTGATTATTCCTATTTGATTATTATTTTTAAAAAACTTAATAAAAGTTGTTTATTCAAAGGAAACCCTTTTTTTTAGTATATTGATTAAACTCTAGATATTTTTTTAATTTTAGAATTAATGAATTAAATAGTTTAAGATATAATTTATTTTTTTAAACATAATTGAAGTAGTGGACAATCTTATTAAATTGACGATACATAATAATATTTGGTAGACCCATATTGATATATATTGAACTGAAATATATGATTGATATCACTGGTTGTATATTAATTTTTTAATATTTATATATAACAGCAAAATTTATTATTAAAAAAATGGGTAATTAAACTTCTTATGTAAATGAACAAGTGATTTCAATGGATGGCAAATTAGAAGATAATTTAGAATGTATTGGATCAAAGTAACACAAATATTTAGGATTAATATAATTATGGAGAAGAGATTCAAAAAGTAAACCGTCAATCTTTTCAAAAGTATATATATATATATTTATATTAATAAGTTATCTCATAGTGGTTAAAGACATGATGTAAATATAAATGAACATAATGATAGAAAAAAAGCAAATCATCCAAATATTTTGTAATATTATGGATGTTAATCAAATTATTTAACATTTAAAGGAAATATATAATAAACGAAATTCTTTTTTGAATATATTCCAAATACTTTAGAAAATGTTATAAATTTTCATAAAAAGAATTGTAGTTATTTAGAAGAATGTGAAATTTGGAAAGTAATTAATATTATGAAATCATATAGATAATTTTACAAATAGTTTCTGCTTGTTCATTTTTATAAAAATTAGATTTATTTCATGGAGATTTGAATCCATAAACAATCTTTATTGATAATGCTAAATAAGTTAAAATATTGGTACTTGAAATAAATAACAAAATAGTATCATAATGCATATCCAGAAATAATTACATCTTATTCTAAATTATTAGCATATTCTGATGCTAGTGTTTACATATCACCATAATAATTAGATGCCTTAGTGAACTAATCAGTAACACCTTAAGATGATCCATTAAAAACAGATTCATTTTAATTTGGACTCACTTTATTGGAATTAATGACTATGACATCAAGTATTCTATAATTATTTATAATGAGTTTTGGAAGATTGTATAGATTATCAAAGAAAAACCATATATTATAAATCTATTATGGATCTATTATCATCAGCAAGAAAGAGATACTCTTAATAATTGATTAATTTAGTATAAAGATTGATAACATTTGATGAATAATTAAGACCAACACTTTCTGATATCCTTTTTGATACTAATTTCTAATAATAAGGTAGTACTTTTCTACCTTAATCTAAAATAAGAAGATATACATCACCTCCTAGATAACCTGAAAGAACTAATTCACCTCAACCTGACATGGGATTTAGTAGTAAATCTCCTGCTTTAAGAGACTTTTCAATTCAATCATATTTTAGAACTCCTTTATAAAGAAGTGTTTCTCCAGTATTAGATAGATCTGGAAAATATTTAAGTCCTGCTTAAAGTAGAAATACAACAGCATTAAGTGCTTTTTATAAAACTCCAAACAAGTAAACAATATTGATGTAAAGTCAAACTCCAATCAATAATGACAGAGGAAGAAAGCTTAATACTGTTACTGAAAATTCCAGAAATGTTTTAATTATAAGTAGAAGCCCAGTATAAAATTAATCTAGAAAAACATCATTTTAAATCTCTTCAAATCACCAACCTGCTTTAAAACTTGTTACTCCATAATAACATACTGGCTTTTTACCTCCATATCAATAAGCATTTTATCAAGATAAAGTTAATTAGAAATAGGTCAATCCTTAATAAAAATTTTCTTAAACCCTCTAACATTTTGTTTAACCTTATATCAATAACTAAGAGAACTTTGGTAATACTTTACCAAAATCTGAATCTGCATACTATTCAAAACCATAAGATGCTTCATTTTAATAATAACATTCTATACAACAATAATAATAATAGTAATAGACTATCCATTAAAATCACTAGCCACAATCTGCTAATCCATTTGGTAAAACACCATAAAAAGTGCCATAAAAGGGTATAAATTTACTATCCCCACTTTCAAGTAATAATAAATGATTAAATAACATTAATATTTCATTTATGTTATTTATTAAATTTTAATAATTAAAGTTAATATTGCATAGAACAAAATTCATTAATAAAAATTATTATTATTAACATTTTTAACTTTGTGTAATTTTATTATATTATTTTTGATCGTATAATCAATATTGGTAGTACTTAACTATTTATTAAATTTCAGTAACCTGTTAAGATATTTATTTATAAAAAATAATGATTAAAATTGATTGTAATTATCTAAATTAAATAAAGAAACTCTTATGTTAATAATTATATATTAATACACATATATTTTATCATTGATTACTAAATGATAATAAGTTTAGATTATATTAATTATTAATCAATAATCATCTATATCTTATTCAAGAATATATTTGAATTACTATAATGTGATTTCATTTTTTTCATCAAGATCAAACACAGAAAAGGTTGAAAGTATTTCATCTTCACATAAACTGTCATCATAATAACTTATTTATATAATATAAGATAAATACAGTAACAATTCTGCAAAATCATGTTAACTCATATTTTCTGAACTCTTTACAAATTTGTAAAATAATTCTACCAGATTTTCATTCTCTTATTGTATGGCTGATATCAAATTATAAATAATAGTTTTAATGTCTTTCTTATTTTAACATTGTTATTATTGGATCTGTTATGGACCGTTGATGGTATTTGATGCTCTTCTGACTTATAAATCATTTATAATCTAGAATAATTCAATTTATGCATAACATCATGTTTTATCATCCAATTATAGAATTCCTGACATGTAATCTAACCGTTTTAATCTTCATCAATGCTATTAAATATGAATTAAATTTCAAAGTCTTCTAATTCAGTATCAATTGCTTTTAATAATTCTTTCAAAATATCTTGTAGAATTATGCCATCTTAATTTTAAGATAATTCTTCAAAAATTTAATTAATACTAATTTATTTAGCACCCAACATTTCTCTTAAACTATTTGCAATATAAAGTTCCTTTTACTATTATTTAATAGAAATGAGAATATACTTCACAAATTTATTATAAATTTGGGGTTTATTAAAATTAAGCACTAAATAAAGGATGACCAAATATGTCATACCAACTATATCGATCATCTATTATATTAAATATACTTATATATTTACTCTCTTAGATAACTAAACATTTAGAAATTAAATCTTTGACATTATCTGAAACTTAATTAATTTGATCATAAAATTTTAATGGTTATGTATTTATATTTTTTACTAATTAAGGAATAGAAGATGCAACCCATGGGGCTATAATTATTATATATGACAAATACTTCTTCCATAAAGGATTTCATAAAATAAGAAACCAAATGACCAAACATCACATTTTGTCGAATATTTTTCATTCTTTAAAATTTATGGACTCATATATAATGGTGTACCTACTTAAGAATAAAATAATTGTTATGCAAAATTATCTACAATTTTAGCAAATCCAAAATCTACTAAAATATATAAAATAAAAGACCAGCAATTTTATATGTGTTTTAATGAATTAATATATTAGCTGGTTTTAAATCTCTATGAATGATTCCAAATTTTATCAACTCTATAAAGCCTTATAGAATTTCAGTCATTATTTTCAATGCCAATTTTTCATTTACAAATGAATGTTATTTTAAGTATCTATATGATTTTATAATAATAAAGACTTAGCTAAATCTCCAGATTCGCAAATTTCTTGAATTATGTAATAATTATTTGATGTTTCTAAGACATCAATTAATTATACAACATTTTTATTGTTCAATTTTTTCATTATCTTAATTTCACTCATTACTCCATTATTAGCATTTTGATCTCTCAATAATTTATCTTTCGATATCATTTTCAACGCTACTTATTTACAATTTTTGAGGTCCATTGCTTTGAAAACTGTTCCAAAGGATCCTGATCCTAATACATCCTTTGTATTAAATGAATAATGATCAATATTTTTTTAGGTCATTTGTATTGTAAAAGTATTTTTATTTATTTATTATAGATTTATATTACTATCTTGAATAAAATTTTATGAACTATCAATGTTTTGGTGGCCAAACAAGATTAAGAACTCTTCCAATATAATCATAAAGTGTAAATGTAATAGCTACATCTAAAACAACTCTTCCTAATCTTGGTACAGTTCCTAAAATCCTAGAAATAAATAATTTACCTTTGTAAAATCCTCTAATTCCTTCATGTTGATATGTTTATTTGCAACAATCTAAAACACCATTATATTAATGAGCCTTAAGACCTTACATTTATGTTTTAATCACATCAACTGGAGTATTACACATAACAGATGCAGCACCAGCAATACCTCCTGAAAATAATAGGGTAACTGGTTCAGGTAAAAATGTAAAAGTTTTCTATAGAATAATAAACTTACAAAATACTTATATAAATTTCTTAGTATCCTCAAACACAACGAATCTGATACCTTAATTACTGCCTTGTTTTACAATAGTTGGAATTAATCCTTTATAAATACCTGATAAACCCATTTCATTTACAATTGATCCTATTCCATGAATCATTCCTCTATATTTTGGAGTTTTTGATAATTTATCATGGATCAATTTTACCTAATCTTTAAAACAAATTTTCATACCTTTAAAGTTTCAGTAGGTGTTACAACAACAATAGCTTCAAATACACCAGCACCCAATCCTGCACAGAAAGTTTAGAATCTACTTTTTCTGTCAGTGAATACATTGTTCTTAAGCCATTCATTGGCACCAAATCTGCAAGCCACTTTAGGAATAGAAAATGTGACCAAAGGTGTTAAACCTCTATAAAATCCTTAAATTCCAAAATTTCTATATGTTTCACCAATGCAATATTTAACTCCTTTTTATGAATATTCTTTATAGAGTTGCATCATAGTTTTAATATACTCAGTTGGATACGTAATACATATTTCGATTCCACCTGTTATGCCACCTAAAATAAAATGAATAACAATAGTATTTACCTGAGATGATACCTCTTACTGGATCTTTGGAATCAACTTTAGCTCCACCCATTGATATGATTTTTATTATTATTTATGGATATATATATATCTTATTTTAATAATCTGTTCAAATAATTATATTAAAATGGCATCACTTAATAAATTAAGTAGCAATGATATTGGTAATATTGATAGATAAATTGCTAAATTAAAGCAAGGATAAATATTGACAGAACAAGAAGTCAAGAGTTTATGCATCAAAGTTTTAATATATAGCAATTTATATAGGCAAAAGAAATATTATAAGATGAACCAAACATCATTTAAGTTAGAGCTCCCCTTACAATTTGTGGAGATATTCATGGTCAATTTCATGATCTCATTGAACTATTTTAAATTGGAGGAAACCTACCAGTATATTAATTTGCAAATCACTTTTAGGATACTAATTACTTATTTCTTGGAGATTATGTAGATAGAGGATCATAATCAGTTGAAACATTTTCATTGATGTTATCACTCAAAGTCAGATATAAGGATCGCATTGTATTATTGAGAGGTATATTGATTAATATTCTTAAAGGTAATCATGAAAATAGAGAAATTAATAAAATTTATGGATTTTATGATGAATGTTTTCGTAAATATGGTAATGAAATCGTTTGGAAATAATTTACAGAGGTTTTTGGTTATCTACCTATCTCTGCTATTGTGGAATAATAAGTAACAGCAAATTAAATTAAACTCAAAGATTTTTTGTGCTCATGGAGGTTTATCACCTGCAATGGAATCTGTAGATCAAATTAAATAACTTAATAGAGTCTAAGATATTCCACATGAAGGATTAATGTGTGATTTATTATGGAGTGATCCTGAAGAAACAAAAAATGGTATTTAAATTAATTATACATTTAAGGATGGGGAATATCTCCAAGAGGTGCAGGTTGGACCTGGGGTTGTGATATTACAGAGAAATTCTTACACTCTAATAAATTGAAATAAATTGCCAGAGCTCATTAATTAGTTATGGAAGGAATACAAAAAGTTCATAATCAAAAGACTATTACTATATTCTCTGCTCCTAATTATTGTTATAGATGTGGTAATTAAGCATGTATCGTTGAGGTTGATGAATAACTTAAAATGAATTAGTATAATTAACTAATATTTATTATAGAATATAATTTGAACCAGCACCAAGAGAAAATGAACCTCATACGACCAGAAGAGTACCTGATTATTTTCTTTGAAATATATAAATATGTTATATAATAAAAATTGCTATTTTAAAAGTTTATCTTTTACAAAATTCAGTAAAATATAGTAATTCTCCGTTTATATATACTCATTGAAGTTATTTAATCCATATCTTTATAAAAATATTATTCGATTTTCTTCTATATTAAATAATAAATCCAACTTATATAAATCACAGAATATAAATTAAGTCTAAGATATAAGTAAATTATAGAAACAAATTTATTATTTCTTATCTTCTTTAGTGTTTTATACATCTTGATTATCAAATGATATAATTATTTGGGTTATGTAATCAATAGACTTCAAAGTCTCCTTAAAAATTAAAGAAAAACTTCATTTAATTTAAGCTTTCCCATAATCAGATTTAATTTATTGATAAAGAGCCATATAATAGTTTTATAGAGTATAAGGTAATACTCATAAGATGGAATGTTTACCTTGAAAGTAAACAATGAGAATGTAGAAGAAGGTAAAACTTATTTTAATAAAAGTATGTTTAAAAATCTAATCCATCATTTTTATATTACTTGGCTAAGCAATATTTGGTAAAGATTAAAACTTAATATTATTCAAACTTTTACAAGTATGTATTAATATAATTCAAGTTAGCAAAATNAATTAAACTCAAAGATTTTTTGTGCTCATGGAGGTTTATCACCTGCAATGGAATCTGTAGATCAAATTAAATAACTTAATAGAGTCTAAGATATTCCACATGAAGGATTAATGTGTGATTTATTATGGAGTGATCCTGAAGAAACAAAAAATGGTATTTAAATTAATTATACATTTAAGGATGGGGAATATCTCCAAGAGGTGCAGGTTGGACCTGGGGTTGTGATATTACAGAGAAATTCTTACACTCTAATAAATTGAAATAAATTGCCAGAGCTCATTAATTAGTTATGGAAGGAATACAAAAAGTTCATAATCAAAAGACTATTACTATATTCTCTGCTCCTAATTATTGTTATAGATGTGGTAATTAAGCATGTATCGTTGAGGTTGATGAATAACTTAAAATGAATTAGTATAATTAACTAATATTTATTATAGAATATAATTTGAACCAGCACCAAGAGAAAATGAACCTCATACGACCAGAAGAGTACCTGATTATTTTCTTTGAAATATATAAATATGTTATATAATAAAAATTGCTATTTTAAAAGTTTATCTTTTACAAAATTCAGTAAAATATAGTAATTCTCCGTTTATATATACTCATTGAAGTTATTTAATCCATATCTTTATAAAAATATTATTCGATTTTCTTCTATATTAAATAATAAATCCAACTTATATAAATCACAGAATATAAATTAAGTCTAAGATATAAGTAAATTATAGAAACAAATTTATTATTTCTTATCTTCTTTAGTGTTTTATACATCTTGATTATCAAATGATATAATTATTTGGGTTATGTAATCAATAGACTTCAAAGTCTCCTTAAAAATTAAAGAAAAACTTCATTTAATTTAAGCTTTCCCATAATCAGATTTAATTTATTGATAAAGAGCCATATAATAGTTTTATAGAGTATAAGGTAATACTCATAAGATGGAATGTTTACCTTGAAAGTAAACAATGAGAATGTAGAAGAAGGTAAAACTTATTTTAATAAAAGTATGTTTAAAAATCTAATCCATCATTTTTATATTACTTGGCTAAGCAATATTTGGTAAAGATTAAAACTTAATATTATTCAAACTTTTACAAGTATGTATTAATATAATTCAAGTTAGCAAAATCTTTTCAACTAGATTTCACAAGAGGTTTATTTTAAATAATTTCTAGATTCTCTAAATTCTATTGGCTAGAACAAGTATTGTATAACTTCACATTTCTAACTACTTCTTCTATATGAAGGACAGATGGTCGAGATTTCTTTTGTCGAATTTTTCTATTATGATCTAAAAATAGTACTTTTTAATTAGTAAACATTAGGAACTAACTCTACATTTTTTTGATCGATTTTCATATTCCAAGAATTATTCAGAAATGATCTATTATTGATTAGTATGAAATTCCAAAGGAGATAGGGGACACATGTTAATATCCAAATCATTAATCATATTATATGTTATTAATAAATATATATAAATTTAAATTACTTTATTAATAAATTCTATAATTCCTTACACTATTAAAATTAATCATAAATTTTATTATCTATACCTAAAACTTTATCGTTAGTAATTTAATTTTGCTCTTATAATCTCTATATGTTTATTAAATTATTTTTAATTAACTTTCTTAGAATCAACAAAAATATTAATTATATTAATTCTCTACATTTTCAGATTTATGGATATTATTTATTTTAAAACCAAGTAATCTTATATATTAAATAATATTTATAAATTAATATAATAATGATAATCCATTATTATTATAAAGAATTCGAAAAATAATTATCTGAAATCAATTCAAATTTTTGAACATATAATTTTATGACTAAGAATTCTTCAATTTTATTCCTCATTCTTTAGTTTATTACTCTTAAGAGATACATACACAAATTAATGGAATTGATTAAACATAATTCAATATTTTATTTTTAATAATTTTTTCAGAATATCATTAAAAATATATTTAATTAGAAGATTTTAATTTTTCCCATTTAATTATTAAACCAAAACTTTATTAATTATATAATGTTAAGATTTATAAAAGTCAAATAGCTTCTGATCAACTCTATGTGACTATTCTTTTGCTCTTTAATAGTTTTGTAATGAAAGGCAAATATTAAGGTGTTGATGTTTAACTATTGTTTTCAAGTATAGGAAAGTTATTAGAATTCAGTTTTGATGGAATCTATATAGGGAGTGTTGGCTATATTTATTAAGTTGTATTTATTTCATGTGTCATTTAATTAATAGGTGAAGTTCCATGAAGAGAATTGGCCCTTTTGCTAGATACAAATCTAAAAGATGAAGAAATTTTATTTTTAATTCCTTTTTATTAGAGGCTAGTTTTAGTATCTATAGATTAATTGGTTTTATTAGAGAATTCCCAATTTTAAATATTTAATTCTGGATATACTATAGGTTTTCTTTGATCTCTAACTAATTTATTTTAATTACTTTTATTCATCATAAAAATAGGTTAAATCTTAATTTTTCTTGATACTGTTTAAGCTTTCATACGCTTTCTTTGAGAATCTTTATTATTAATAACAACTAAATTCTATTGACTTAATTCTGCCTTCATTTAACTTTATAAATTTGCCAATTTATCTTTATCATAATCTTCAAATATTTCTGCATCTGATTGACTATCATTTTCATCATCAGATTCATGTTTTGCTTCAGTTTATTCAACTTTACTTGACATTTCATTAATGATTTTCATAAGTTAGTTTTATTCTAAAAATAATGATTATGTTTACTTAATTGTTTTGAATTTACTTATTTAAAATTAAAATATAAAAATAAGGTTTCTCCAATACATTGTCCAGCTTGTATCCAATCTTTTGAAATAAATTTAAAGGATTTTCCCTTTTAATATCCACAAAATGAAGCCTCTATTGTATAACATAAAGCATCAATAAAACAATTAGCAAATGCTCTTGCTGTTCCCATTTTGAATTTTGGAATTCCAAATTCACAAGATTTATATCGAAAGGATTCCAGCCTTTATTGAAGTATCAATGGAAATATTTTCGAATCTAAGTTTACATTATTGGATTATGGTCCATAAAGAAATATATTTTTTCTTACTTAATGTCCATGAAAGTCTAAATAGCCTATTAATTAAGAAGAATTGTCTTCAATTAAACTTTTTAAAGCTTTAACTTCTGGTAATAAAGTTAAATCAGTTTCTAAGAATTGTCTATTCAGATCAACTCCACTTAATCCATTTCTAAAATTACCAACAATCACACCATCTGGATTTAACATAGGAATAATTTTAAAAATGATACTTAAGTATAATTAAAAAAACTTTACTTTTTTTTTAAATATGATGCCATGAATGATTCACTTAATAAAAATTATATAAAACCTTGAATCATAAATGAACTGCAAGTTTCAGAAGGATGAATTCGAGCAGTTACAATAATGATTTTTTTATTTTTATTTATGTTTTTATCAGTTATAACAAGTAGAGGTAAAACAAGACCAGAAAGTGTAGTTGTTAATTTTAATTTAGTTAAATATTATTTATATTTTTTATGCCATTTTTTAATTTTTCTTCTTAATTCAGTATATTTATATGGTGGAAGAGTGGCAAATTCAACTTCATCATCAACATATTCATATTAATAAATGAAAGATAATACATAAAGTTCACCTACTTGATAATATTTAATAAATTCTCCTTATTATGTAAAATACTTTTAAGACCCTTTTTTTGATAAAATATAAGGTTTCATTCCTTTTGTATATAGACTTTAAGGTTTTGTAAAATTGCAGATATTAAATTTAATTTTATTGAGTTAGTTATTTGTAGTTTTGAAATAAAACCAATTACTATGACCGATAGAATTTGTATCAATTCTCATGAATAAATTATATTCTTCATTTGAAATCTATTTTAAAAATTAGAAATATTACATAATCTACGCGATCTAAATTACCAGATTCAAAGCTAGAACTAAATTATATTCCTTATTTCAACATTCCTAGAAATGGTCTCAATATTTAAGGTTAAAATTCAAAATCATTTGAATTTTCTTTGTTTTCAATTAAATTGTGTATTTATTGTGTATTATAAAATGGTTATCCTAAAAATATAGTTGAATTGTTAAATTTCAATTCAGAAACATTTAAAGTGAGGTTTCGATATTATTATACAGTTTATGAATTGTATTGTTTTTTTTCCTCTTCTTTATTACGTCCTTCATAATAATCTAAGGTTCTGCATTTAGTTTTAAACTAATCAAGATATTCATCATCACTAGATGAATCGAAACCTTCTTTGGAACTGCATTGTTTAAGAATCATTTATATAAATTATCATATATAACAAATTTTTCATAAAAAGGTTTTAATTCTTTGATTTAAATGAACTTAGTTTCTACTAATATATGCATTGTAGCCCAAAAACAAGTTGGTTGACTAAAATAATTATTTTTTGATTTTTCTTCTAATTCTTCATATGATACATTTTAATTCAAATTCACACATGCTTTAAAATTGATTTTATTAGCCTTTATAGATTTAAAAATGTTTTCAATTAATTCTAAATTTGTTGTAAATGAGTGAATATAATCTTAATCCTAATTTAAACTATCTTATAATAATAATCTAAGTATATGAATAGACAATTTATTTTCACATTCTTCAATTAATTATCTAAGTGCAGATGTTAAAGATAATGTTTCCATATATTGATTTAAAATAGCTTTATTTCTATTCATTTATAATTCTATTTTATATATATAAATATATTATACTTTCTCTTATAATTTAAGATATTTATCTTAATAATTCTTCTTCCATATTTTTTTCAATTGTTTTTCTAATAAAAGTATCTAATTCAACTAGCTAATTCATTCTAAAATTATGTAATTCATAATGCTTAGTTATAAGTAACTCAAATAAAGAAATATTAAGTTTCATTTAAAATTTTGAATTGGTTCCTTTAATGAATTGTTAATTTTCAGATTAATTGATAATTGATTAAATGTATTATCCAAATTAATCTAAAGGTATTTCATCTATAATTTAATTCAATATTATTAATAAATTATCCAAAATCTTAATACATTCAAATACCCAATCTTCAAATGCTATCTAAAAACTTAAATCATAACATCTTTTAAATGATTATTCCAATATATCTTATTTATTAAAATCAAAACTTGCCAATTTCTCATTAATTGACTTTGTAGAATCTATTTAAAAATTAATATTTCCTTAAAGAAATTGGCATTCATTTTTTACTATAATCTTGATTATAGTACTATAAGGTTCAAATGCAAGTTTTAATATTTAATCAAAATTTTTTGGTTATAAATAACCTTTATCTGAATATGATTATAAAATATTATAATAGGTTAAATAACCATATAAGAACTAATAATTAATAATAAATTAAATACTTCTAAATTTCTATTATATTAATTTTCAAAGTTGAAATACTGCTTAAATAGATTTTTATTAAAATATGATATTAAATACTTCAAAAATTCAAAGAAAAATGATTAAAAATTATTCATATTTCTCAAATATTGTAATTCATTATCAGTGATTGAAATCATAAGATGAACTAACTCTTAAGCATCTTAAGTATTCAATAAATCATTTAAAGTTAATTATGATAGATCAATCACTTTTAATCTCTACTACAAATAAATACTGGATGCCCTTGATGAAATATCAAGTAAATCTAGTATTTCTAATTTTTATTATGATTATTTAGATGTGAATAATTCTTGATGACAATATTATTCAATCAAATTTACAATCTTTTCTATTTGTCCATATCTAGGACTCATTTTTGGTAATTGTAATAGGATTTTAAAAATTCGAATATTATTCTTGATATTCTCTAACAATTACTAAATATCATTATCCTCAATTATCTTTTAATATTATTCATATATCTAATCTAATTGCATTACAATTTCAAACATATCTAAACTGTCTCTAATATTTTTTTTGTATCTCAAACATTCATCCATTTTTTAATACAATTTATTATCTTACTATAAAAATGGCAAAGTTTGACTTATATACAAATCTTGGAGTTCTTTATAATCAATCAATTCTTTAAATAATTATTAAGTATCTTGAATAATTTAGTCTTGGTTTTAGTAAATTGATTTAGTTTCTTGAATGATTTATTCTTCTGAATCTGATTTCAATAATTGTAGTTGAAATGATAAATCAGTTAATTACATATCAATATCTTATGTACCTTATAGATGGGACTCAATAAATTTGATACAATCAAATTACTGTGACAATTATTCTTCCATTATATTTATTATTGTTTAGCCAATATTAAATTATTATTAATAGATGATTCTAATAATCTTTATCTAACATATAAGTATTTCAAAACTTATTGAATATCATATTATTTCAAATATCAGAAAATGAAAAATAAAATTCCATTTTTTAATGAATTTACCCTGAAACACAATAATGGATGATTGATTAGAATATTATATATATTTATTATTAAATAATTATGGATTAAAAACACGATCATGCAAATCAAATTCTTAGTTTATTAGAGAATAATGAATCTATTAATTCCTTATAAATTTCATAGACAACAGGTGTTAATCATCAAGAATTGGTTGGATATCTATTATAATTAGAAGCTGCTAATTATATCATTACTGAAGTAAGATAATGATAATAATATATAGGGTTTAAAAAAAGATTAATTAGTTTTGACAGAAGAAGGAAATACTATATTAAATTCATAATCTGGGGAATATGAGATTTATTAAAAACTACCTGAAGGTGGAATATCAATGGCAGATTTATAAAAATAATTTGGTATTGAACAAGCACCAAAGTAAAAATAAGAATAAGGAGAGAAAAAAGAAAAATAAGCAGAAGATCCTAAGAAAAAATTATTTGATTTAGGTTTTGGAAATGCAAAAAAAATGGGATATATTAAAATGGACAAAGGAATAATAAGTAAAGTAGCAAATGATTTGCCTGATAAAATAAAATAAGAATTACAATAATTTAATGAAATTAAATTAGGATCACCATAAGCAAAATTATTAATTGAAAGAAAATTAGCTAGCATATCTACTATAAAATATTTTGAAGTAAAGAAGGGTGTTAAATACAGTCCTAAATTTAGAGAATAATTTGCAGCATTAACAACAGAATAATTATTAAATGGAGAATGGAAAGATTGTGATTATAAAAGTATTAATCTAAATGCAGAAGGTGAAAAAAGTAATTAATAAATTTATATGATTAGTTTCAATGGGTAATTTACATCCACTTTTGAAAGTTAGGAAATAATTTTCATAAATTTTAATTGGATTAGGATTTGAAGAAATGGCAACAAATTAATTTGTTGAATCTTCATTTTGGAATTTTGATGCTTTATTTTAACCATAAAAACATCCAGCAAGAGATGCACATGATACATTCTTTTGTAGTGATCCAGAACTTAGTGAAGAAGTAGATACTTAATTAAGAGATAAAGTAAAATCTATGCATTAGACAGGAGGTGTAGGTAGTATTGGATATCAATATGAATGGTCACATGAAGAAGCAAGAAAAAATATATTAAGAACACATACAACAGCTGTCTCATCTAAAATGTTATATAGAATTGCATAATAATATAAGGAGAAAGGTTATTTCCCAAAGAAATACTTTAGTATAGATAAAGTATTTAGAAATGAAACTTTAGATGCAACTCATTTAGCTGAATTTCATTAAATTGAAGGAGTTGTGATTGATAAAAATGCTTCATTAGGATAATTAATGGGAATCATCAGAGAATTCTTTAGATAAATAGGTATTAACAAGTTGTGGTTTAAACCAACTTATAATCCATATACTGAACCAAGTATGGAAATTTATGGTAATTAATTATCAATATTATAGGATATCATCCTATTTTAAAAAAGAAAGTTGAAATTGGTAATTCTGGTGTTTTTAGACCTGAAATGTTAGCACCATTAGGTATTCCAGAAGATGTAAATGTTATTGCATGGGGTTTGGGATTAGAAAGACCAACTATGATTTATTATGATATTAGAGATATAAGAACTATGGTAGGACCAGAAGTTAAAGTAGAAACAGTTAGATCAAATGCATTCTGTGTTTTTGAAAGTAAATGATTTAATCAAAATTATTAATTTGAATATATATATATTCATATATTATTCATGAACATCTTGATTTCTATTTTAATTTCAATCCTTTATCTTCTATTTACAATTTGCTTATTTTACTCTCATTTTTTTTCAATTATAATTCTACTAAATCTCTCCTAATTATTTCATCAACTATTGTTTCAAATACATTCTTTAAACCTTAATTATCATATGCTGAACATTATACCCCATCAAAGAAACCAAAAGTTTAACAAAATTATTACAGAAATTATTATGAATTTTATTCATCATATTGTTATATCAAATCCATTTTATTTTAAACAATCAAGAATGGAATATGTCTTCCATTATATTCATCAACGTATTAATAAACTATATTTTACCATTTTACCAATTGTTATCTGCTCATTTCATTTGTAGCATCAAATACAAATATGATTCCTAATGCTCCTTTCAAATATATTTTCATTAAAGGAGATTCTCTTTCAGCCCCAGATACATCCCAGATTTACAATTTTAAGAATTTTCCATTCAAAAGAACCCTCTTTAAAACATAATCACAACCAATAGTGAAATCTGCTGCTGCCTGGGGAGCCAATCCAAAACAATAAGAATTTAGAATTTATGTTTTTCCAACCCCACTTTCTCCAACTATAACTAGTTTAATATAATTTTATTCCATATTAAATCACAATTCCAAATTTTGATTAATAAACCTTATCTAATTCAAATATTATTGAAATTCTTTTTTCTAATATATACTCAAAGTATAGAACTATGATAAATTTTTAATATTCCAATCTAACAATAAACATGAATATCCTCTATTCTCATACATATAAATTATTCTTCTAATATAAATAATATGTACATGTTTATAATTTCTTTTAATTATAAAACATGATTTTAATATTATCTTTTCATTTATTCCATTTTTAATCCTTCAATAAATCTATAAATCACATACATATAGTTGATATAGTATTTGATTAAATTATCAGATTATTATATCAGTTTCATAAAAAACTTAAACTTAATCAATAAATTATATGAATTAAAGAATTAAATAATAATAAATAGAATAAATAAAAAGTTAAATATAATAATGGAATAAATAAAGAATTCTTTTATTATAATTATAATCTTTTTCAATCAGATAGCATACTTAAAAATTTTTTAAACATCCTGTTTCTATGAGATGATATTTAACTATAATTGTCCAGCTTTATCGACAACTTCCATTTTTGGATAAACACCACATCCGAATTCTACAAATACTTGATCATTAGTATCCAAAACTTTGTTTACACCTTGAGTTGTCATTACTAAATTTCGATCCTATTTGATAATATAAAAATAATTACTTTATTTGACATAGAGATTACAGAATAATTTACATAATCTTATGCAACAATCATTTCAACAATAGGCCCATTAGTTATTTACCATGATGCCAAATTTTCACCAGTATTAATATCAAACTCTCTAATCTTACCATCTTTTCCTCCAGTAATTATTTTAGTCTACAAATTATAATATAATAATATTATACATTATTTTATATTTAAACAACATTCAAAGCACAAACAAGTGTATGATTTTTAATAGATCTTTCTAATTATGCTGATTAAAATTATCCTTAAGCATTTTTTATTATTTTCCAAACATTAATAGTTTAATCCAATCCTCCAGAAATAAATCTTCCTTTTGCTAAAGTTAAACAAGTTACAGCATTTTTATGATCATCCAATCTTTAAATTGGTTTCTAATTATCTATATTCCAAATCAATAATGATTAATCATATGATCCACTAACAAGAGTTTATCCATCATCTAATGATAATAATGCAACTACAGCTGCTTAATGTGCAATTAAAGTATTATGTTCTTTCAAAGTTGATAAATTCCAGATTTTAATTGATTTATCTCCATTATCACTTCCAGATGCTAAAAAGAAAGGCACATTATTAGCTTTAATTACAGTTAATGTACAAACTCCATCAGAATGACCTTTCAATTAAGATATCAGAGAAGAATTATCCCAAATATTAATAATTGTATCTTTAGATCCAGTAGCAATTAAGTTATCTTTAATATTTGTAAAACATAGTATCATTCCATTATGTCTAATATCTTATGATTAAATTTCTTGTAATTCAGTGATTTTACCTTATATTGTATGAGAATTTATAAAATGATTTTGTAATTAAATGATGGGAGACTACTATATTGTCTATGAAGATAGATTAAATTAATTCATTTAGTGTTCAAAATTTAATGTTAATTTTGGTTCCTATATATTTAAATAAGGATTAGATTTTATGGCTGATTATGGAAGTGATTAAGTTTCTATATTAAGTTTACTTTTCATTTCTTGATTTATTTATTTCTATTAACTTTATTCCATAAAATCTAAAGGTAATATATAGTCAGTCATGTCACCAAACTTTGTTATTAATCTTTCTTCTACTTCTTATTTTATAATATTAAGTTATCTTAATGTTGCTTCTGAATGATAAAAATCACTATTTTGACTTGTCAATTATAATAATTCCTTTGATATTATTTAAATTTATTCAACTCTTTATTTAGCCAAATTGCTTATGTAAGCATTAACTTTACTAACATAATTTTAATATTTCATTTCTTCCAATTCTCTAATTAGATTAGCATTAGAACAATCTCCAAAATTATTTGAGGGTGGAGGAGGTACTAAATTTAGAGGTGCTTCCAATTTAGTTTTTTTGAATTGAATAACTTCATCCTTAAAAGCAGCATAAACACTTAAATATCTTTTATAATGTTCATCTACAAATTGTTACATCTAAACTCCAAGATCTTCAATCATATTTGAAATCTCACTCTTAATAAAACTTATGTCTTTTTTGATTTTATCCTTTTCTCTATCTACTCTTTTTTTAAATCTTTCTAAATGATTTTTTTCTTCAGATAACAAAAATAGTATTTCTTATGGTAAAAAGTCTTAATCCATTTCAAATACTTTAGGCAACATAGTAAATGTACTATTTAAATCAGTTACTGGATATTAAGGTTGAAAGTTGTAATCAGATCTTTACTTAGGAATTGTTTGTTATGGTTAGCAAATTTCTCCTTAACCAAATGAAATCCTTTAGTTTTGAAATGGCTACTAAGGTAGAAATTATTGATTTTATGGTGGTAATTGATAATTTTGGTTTCTCTATGTAAAATTTGGTTAAAAAATTGCTTCTGAATAATCTGTTGTGCTTCCTGCATATGATTGTTTTTTAACGCTCATTGTTAATTATTTCTAATTATTTTGATTATTTAATTATTAAAATTATAGTTATTATTTCATTAATTTATAAATGTCATAAAAATAATATTGAATCTATACAGGAACATTTTGATAAATGATTTTATTACTTAATAATTCAGATAAGTATCATTAATTTATTTGGATTACTTTAATAATTATAAGTCATCTAATAATACAAAATTAAAGTTTAAAGTAAAAAGAAATTGACAATTTATTTGTTTTTAGATAAAAATATAAACAAATCATTCAACTTAATCTTCTTCATCTTTTTCTATAATTTCTGATGCTTCATTAAAAGTTAATTATTAATCTTCTGTTAAAGAGATATTTTTTGATAATAATTCCTTAGAATATTAAATTGTATTACTATCACTTCTGCTTTATCAAGTGAGATAGCTTCATCTATGCATGTCAAACCATTTAAGTTTTTTATGGTAATATCTGCACCATTTTATAATAATACTGTTATAATTGCTAATTAATTATTTAAAACAGCCCAATCTAATTTAATATACATATGTATATACGTAAAGGAGTACAACCATATTAATTTTGATGATTTATTAATTTATGTAGATCAATATTTTTTTTTTGAGAGTACGAGATTATTTATTCAAGAATAGTTATATGACCATTAGCAGATACCATATCTAACAATTATATTATTCATAAATACGAATGCAATTATTTTAATTAATGTCAATCCAAAATAAATCAACATTATCTTCAAAGCATCCAATTGCATCTTCATAATCTCTAAAAATGATCTTAATGCTTACCCAAATCTGCAACTGTCAATAAAGAATTCCTCAAGACATGAATATTATTCTTCTTCTTGCTACATCAGAAATACAATAATTATTATTTTAAATTTTTTAAATTGGATAATAGCAAAAATTAATAATTCCATAATCGAATCATTAAATTAATTAAGATAACAATTACCATAAAATTATTCAATTACACAATATTCAGAATTCATCATTATAAACTGGTTTATGGTCTTATCCATCCCATTTTTCAACTTTCTTAAAATTAGGAAGTTGAGAATATTAATTGAAGTGCTCTCTTCCATTTAATACATTATTCACAAATCTAAATTTATATATATTATTATTACTATTCAATATTTTATTTACTAAATGCACCTTTAAGTTTAGCATAAACAGATTTTCTACCACTCAAAGCCATAACTGAAGGATGAGCAGCAGCACTTTAGAATGCCTCTTCAAATTCATAATTATCTCCTCCTTAAGTCCATAAGAAATTAACTGGTTTATTTTTAAGTGATTTAGCCACTTCTAATAATTAATTGATATATTAATTTCTTTCTTATTTATTACTATCGTAAATATGAGGAAGAAAAGCAATTATGCAAACACCTATGTAAAATTATAATAATACCATTGTAATCAAGACAATTTTCTTTTAAGATATCTTTTGATAATAACTCCACTACTTCGACCTTCTTTGATTTATTAGATTATTCTAAAGCAAACTCTATCATTGCAGATGAATCTCTGGCACCATCATAAGCAATAGCTTCTGAATCATTAGAAAAACCAGCAGGGAAGAATTTCAATGTTGGATATCCTGATACACCAAAACGAGTTGCTAATTATGTATTTGCAGTTGCATCTATCTTAGCCACTTTTACTTTTCCCTTAAGTTCTGATCCTACTTTATTCCATTCTGGTTCTAGTTTCTTACAGTGACCACACCAAGGGGCATAAAATTCAACAAACCAAGAATCCTTTGATTTTAGAACATTTTCATCAAATGTAGAATCAGTAAGAACTATAACATCATCGGCTGACCCTGACCCTGACCCTGATCCAGAACCAGATGATTGTTTTTATTAATTTCTATTAGATGAAGAACCTTTTTATCTACTATTTACTGTCTTTAAAAATTAAAAAAGAATAATACCGATTTGACTTATTCTAATGCAAAGTTTATTATTCCTTAGGCTGATCTTTCTCCTTGATAATCAGAAGGTGAATTTTTGTTTTCTCCAAAAAATTTGATTGTGGGGAATCCTTAAATACCATACTGTCCTCCAAGGTCTTTGTGAGCATCTGCATCCACAGCAGCAATATTCACAATTCCTTCTAAAGCCTTTGCTGCCTTTTCATATTCTGGGGCAAGTGCTTTACAGTGACCACACCATGGAGCAAAGAATTCAACTATCCAAAGAGATTTAGAATTTAACACTTTCTCTCTGAAGGTTTAAGGTGTAAGGAGTTGTACTTTAGAGCGTGAATCATAAAGTGCATAAGAAGTAGCCAACAATAGTGAAAGAAGACAGATAACTTTGTTCATTAAAATAATTAACACATCACTATTATTCTAGAATGTTTAGTAATAAAGTTTGGGTTTTAGAGAGTGATAATTTTATAAAAGGTATAATTGCAGATGAAAACAACTATATAAGTGAAGAAAATGGTCAGAAATTGAATGGACAAGTATGGGAAAGATGTGAGGATGTTTAAGCAGACATGGTCAATCTGGCAATAATTAATGATCCATAACTTTTATATAACTTAAGTGAGAGATATAAAAAAGATTAAATATTTACATATGTTGGTCCAACTCTGATTGTTATTAATCCATTTAAGAGTCTCAATGTAGATCTTCAAGAATATGTAGATTATATTATTAGAAAAAGTCGTAACTATAAATCTATTACACCTCATACATATGCAATTGCAGCTCATGCTTTTACCAAATTAACTGAGAAAATTTAAGCAATTGTAATATCAGGTGAGAGTGGAGCAGGTAAAACAGAAAATGCAAGATATTGTCTTAATCTATTAACAAGTGTTAATTCTGAAGAGACTGAATTATCTGATAAGATTATGGGATGCAATCCAATCTTAGAAGCATTTGGTAATGCAAAAACAATTAGAAATAAGAATTCAAGTAGATTTGGAAAATATACAAGGCTTTTTGTTAATAAAAAATAATAAATTATTGGTGGAGATATAGTAAATTATCTATTAGAAAAGAGTAGAGTTGTCTCACATTCTGAAACAGATAGGAATTTCCATATATTTTATTTATTATTTGGTAATCCAAAATATTAAAGGTAAAACTTTAATTATTTGGGCAAAGATAATTATTTCAGTTAGAAGTTTTATGATGAATTGATATAAGCATTCACAACAGTTAATATTGATGCTGATGCCATATTCTAAGTTGTTTATACTGTTTTATTAATAGGAGAATTATAATTTGATGATGTTAATTATGGAAACACAACTCCTTGTAATGTTAAAAATGAAGATCTTTTGAAATAAATTTGCTAATTATTAGATTATGATTTCAATGATATTATCAAAGCATTAACCTTAAAGTAGGCAATATATGGAAAAGAAAAGATTTTATCACCTATTAAATTACTTGATTGTATCAGAATTAGAGATTCTTGGGCTAAAGAAATATATGAAAGATTATTTAATTGGATTATTGAAAAACTTAATGAAACTTTGATTACTAAACAAGAAAAAACAACATATATTGGATTATTGGATATTTATGGTTTTGAAGTATTCGATAATTTTAATGGATTTGAATAAATGATGATAAATTATTCAAATGAAAGGCTTCATTAATTATATATTGAATATGTTTTCAAAGAGGAAAAGAAAATATTTTTGATAGAAGGTTTAGAAAAATATGTTGATAGTATTAAATTTGAAGATAACACTTAATTAATAGATATGTTTGATAAACCTCCTGTTTGTTTATTTAATCTTATTGATTAGGCTTGTAGATTAAATTAAACTGATTAATAATTATTACAATCTTTAAGAAAAGAACTCAAGTTTCCAAATTCTACAAAACCTAAATTCACTATTAAACATACAGCAAAAGATGTAGAATATACATGCTAAAATTTTGTTGAAAAAAATCAAGATGAAATTCCTTAATTATTATTAGAAGCAAAATGCAATAATTAGATGGTCTAATTATAGCCAAAGCCAAAATCAATTGTTATTAAGATTAAGAATGAGATGAAAAGCTTAATGACAGAATTGTAATCATGTGGTGTCCATTTCATTCGTTGCATCAAACCAAATGATGAACTTGTTCCAAATAAATTAGATAACAAATATGCAATGAAATAAATTAGATATTTAGGTGTTTTAGATTCATTAAAGGTAAGAAAAGAATCATTCCCTATTAGAGTAGATTTTTGGAGATTTTATTTAAAATATAGATTTATTTAAGAAGGTGGATTCTAGGATCCGTTAAATAAAGATTATAAAGCTTTGGATTTTAAAATGTTTTAAGAACAATTTAGTGGAGTTTCTAAAGATTTATATTTATTTGGAAATACATAAATCTTTATTTAAGAATAGGGAATGTCATTGATTGACAAAATTTACACTTCATTAATGAAAGAGAAGAATGAGAAGGCTAAATGTATTTAATCCGCATTTCGAAGACATTAATTGAGGGATAAATTTAAATAATTTATGAGAATGATCAAAAGAGTAGCGAAAACCATAAAAAGAAAATTAAGAAAAATATAATTTAGAAAAAAAATGAAAGCAGCAACTCTTATACAGAAATTTTATTTTATGTATTAAATTAGAAAAAAATAAAAGTTATATAGAAAACAAATAGATTATATAAAATATGCGATCTTATGTCAAATTCTCTAAAATCAATTTCAACAAAAATTAGAATGTATTAAGAAAATATAGAAGAATTTTAGAATTAGTAGAATTTAAAAAAGGATAATGTAATATTTAAATATAAGAAGAATTTTGAATGTTGTTATTGATTAATCTTGGGAATAAATAAGAAACAAAGCCGCAATAATAATCTAAAAATATTATAAAGGCTATTATATAAGAAAAAACCATAAAAAAGAAGTAGAATAAATAAAAGAAGTTGGAAGAAAAATACGTATGGAAAAAAGAATAAAAACTATTTAAAGATGGGCTAGAGGATACATAGTGAGAGCGAGACTAAGTAAAATGCATGAAGCAGCCTATTTAATATAAGGGTACTTTAGAATGAAGCATTTAAGTTGTGTATTTTAGAGAATGAGATAGGCTGCTGTAATTATATAGAGAAGATTTCGAATGATATTACCTAGAAAAAGAGAATTAAAATAATAATATGATCAATATATTTTTCCTTTAGAGTTGTAATTGCAATAGTAGAAATTATAGGAAGAGACTGATTTATTTGGGTTGAAAATGGGTTAAAAAACAGATTATGATTCAGCATTAATTTTGGGATTGGAGTCATTAATTTAGCCAAAAATATATTTATTTGCTTTTATTATTGATTTGGAGATAATCTCAGATACTTCTGACAGTTATAATGGTTCATTTGCATCCAACTATAAGGATTTATTTATCTAAAGTTTCGAGAAAGAAAATCCTTTGCAATTTATTTAAGTAGGAGAAAATACAACGATAGGGGCATGTTGTAATAAATTGTATGGTTGGGGTTTAAATGATATGAGCTAATTAGGTTTTACATAAGATGGAGAGAAACATAATCCAACATAAGTGAATTTTACAGGAAAAATAAAATCTATTTCTGTGGGACAAAATCATTGTCTATTATAATAAAACGATAAAAAGATGTTCATTTGGGGGTGTGTTCATCATAAATTTATTTAACATCCAAAATTATTACATGAAAATGTTGAATTTATCAAAGCCTATAGAAATAGAATCTTGTATATTTCAGAAGGCAAAGTTTATGATTAATTAAAATATATTTAAATTGGTGTAAAAATTAATTCATTGTCATGTGGGAGTACATTTACAATACTACTAAGTGATAATGGAGGATTATTTTGTTATGGGCAAAATGAGAAAGGTTAATTGGGATTGGGAGACTATAAAGGTAGAGATCAGGTTGAAAGATTGCCATTAAACGAAAAAATCATTCAAATTGAATGTGGATATAAACATGTAATAGCTTTAAGTTCTTTGAAAAAAGTATTTGTTTGGGGATGTAATGAATTTGGTCAATTAGGAACAGGCGACTTTCAGAATATCAACAAGCCTAAGTAATTATAAATAAATGCAGATTAAGTAATGGCAGGAATGAAATGCTCATGTATATTAAATAAATAATTATTTTGGTGTGGTACTAATGGAACAATACTTATGTAATGCCATTTTAAGCCATTCATATAAAAATGTAATTATTTGAATCGAAAAGAGTATCAAATTGTAAGAGTGCTCAGTTCTTATTCAAATAATATATCAATTTTATATTGTACTTATGCTTGTCTAAGAGGATTATTTGATAATAATTTAGGGAAGGGATTATAAATCATAAAACAATTAACGACTAATTGGGTATAGCATGGTGTCTGGACTATTGATCCTCCCTATATTGAAAGTTTAAGTAACTACATGTGTGAGAAACACCAAATGAAAAGTTGTAAAATAATTTCAAATGGGGTTTAAAGCAATAATTAAAAAATAATGCAAAAGAAATAACAGTTATAGTAGATATAATCTTTGCCTTATGAGAAATTGTGTAAAATAGATTTAGATTTATATTTTTGAATTAACTATCATACTGCTATCTTTCTTTAATGTTATTTAATGGTGTGTAATGGAATGTTTAGCTTTTATTATTTTTTAATTATGTTTATTAATTTTTAAATCCCTTCTTGAACACCTTCACCCGTTTTGGCACTACACATTTAGAATACAGTATCTTATTCTAAATATCCAACTACTCCACATTCTTAGATTAAGACTTAATTATCAAGATGTAATAAATCTTGCTTTGTAAACATGATCAGAATTACTACCTATATCATTTAATTAGCAATACATTCATGTATTCTAAGTCTTTATTCAGCTTTACCAATTGCTCTTTGACTTAATATAACTACTCTTTATTTGAAGAATCAATTATAAATATCAGGCCATCTGTGTTTTCATAATAATTACTCCATAAATTTGGTACTTTTCCTCCAACATCAAAAATCATGAATTCGGGATGGCTAAAATCAACATTTACACCTATTTATAATTATAATTCCTAACCAACTGTTGGTTTAGTCTACACAAATTTTCTTTATCTGATGTATTCAAATACAGTTGTTTTACCGCTACCTTCTAATCCTACAATAACTAATTTGAATTTCCTTTGTTAAGTTTCAACACTTCTAGAATTAACACATCCCATAGTATTTTTATATCAATTTATAATTAATCATATAAATATATTTTCTATGATAAGTTGTAATGCTCCTACTTTTCTTAAGGTTTCTCTTTTTTTTTCTCATTCTTCAATTATTCATTATGACAAAAAAATTTATTGAAACCTATACTTTAAGAAATTATAAATATTTTAAATTAGGATTAAGTTGATATCAGTTATTAGTGTTATTAGATTTATAATTGCTTAAGATCAAAAAAATCACTTTTTAAGACCAGAAAAATAATCTATCAATCTTCCATTCATATTTTCCATTTTTGACTAATACATATTATTTTACATAAAAGCATCATATATGTTTCAGGAGAAATTGAAAGATAACGTTCTAATATGATATTGATTTAATAAGATATAAATAATAGAATTATCCTTAATGTGATTTAATTGTAACTCAAAATTTTAAGAATATTATAATTATATATGTAATCCTATATTTTGAGAAGTTAAAGATCATATGTAAATATTATTGTAATATTAAACAAAAATTTAGAACAGGTTAGTTAATAATATTTAGTCTTTTATTTTAATGAAATTAGATTTTGTTTTATAAAATGTAAAAAAAATTTTACAATTAAGTTAAGTATGTTGCAAATATATGTAAAAAAATAAAGTTTATTTTAATATTATTTTTATAAAATAAAAATAATATTAAGAAAATAAGTTAAAAAAGTACAAGTACTTATTTATTATATGTACTAATTTATTTTAATGAAAAAAGTTTGCTTCTTATATTTAGAATTAATTAGTTATATATATGCACTAATTAATATTTATAAAATTTGGATTATTTTTGAATATTTTTATTAAATTTAAAACGAAAATTTAGAATAAGTTAGTTTTTTTTAACGAACTAGTTTAGTTTTAAGTTATCAATCTTAATATTAAATTTCTAGTTAATAGTAAATTCATAAATAACTTTATTTCAGGTTCTGCTGATAAGTAGATCATTTCTCCCAATAGGTTGATATCAATTAATGGAATTCTAAAGTTTATAAATGTCATAAAGTTAAAATTAATTGCTTCATATTGAATTAAAGAGAAGATGAACTAATATATGGTAGTGATGACAAATCAATAAGTTTTTTAAGTTTAAACTTTTTAAATAATTAACTTAATTATACATATGCTTTAAAAGAACAACATTAATACATACTTGCATAAAATTATAATTGATCTGAGACTCCCTTTTTATCATGTGGAATTGATGCATCAAATAAGAAATATACTTAAAAGAAGCAGAATTAGTTTTATTAATGATTAATAATTCATTTGAGTAACATAGGATTAAGATATTATTGATATTTTAGTATTCTAACAAGATTGAGCAATATTTTAGGATATTAAGAATATGAAAATTAAAATAAAGAGAAGTGATTGAGAAGTTTTCTGCACAATATATAATAAAGATAGAAAAGTCTTATCAATAATAAAAATAATTAAAGATTTTATTGATAATTAATAGATTTTTATCAATTAGATAAATTTAGATTCAAAGAATCTGATTTAGCTATACAAGAGAATAATGAAAATACTATAGAATTAATAGATTAGATTTTTCAAAAATTATTACTATTTTTCAATATTTGATAATATTATGAGAAAAAATAATTTTATTAAAGAAAAGATCATATAATATTAATGTTTATAGAGGAACTTTATTTAATTATTGTTCTGTTACATCAAATGTAAAATATATAATATTGTTGGATAGTAACTTAAAAAAATGTATTATTTCTAATATTAATCAAATTATATAAAGAGATCTTTGTTTTCATAATTACTTAATTGAAATTTGATTAAAGAAATTGCTTAATTCAAAATAATTTTATATAAAATATATTAAAATCCAATAATATTTTTAAATCAAATGATTATAATACTCTTAAATATTAAAGTGATCTAAATATTTGCTTGTGCTTAATTCAACAAAGAATAAGAAATTTCTTTGTACCCAACAGCAGAAGGAGAATTTTATGAATATCATATGGAGAATCTTTTATCAGAAACTTAATTAACGTGTAAAATGCAACCTTAAATTCCAAATGTGTAATTAATCAATTAATGTGAAGAAATATGCAGAAAAAAAGGGAATTGTAAGTCATTAAGATTATTATTATAGAATTTATATCAATGTCATCAAATAAAACACATTTTGGTACATTATCTAAAAATAATGAAGTAATTATATATAAATGGAAGTATTAAAGGTTTATCTGTGATAATTAATCCTTTGTATAATTGTTTTAATATCAATTTGTTTTTAAATTATCTACACAATTTAGGTAGATTGCTATTATAACAATGAATTCTTATTAATTCAAATAATATATTCATAATCAAAACCTGCTTTTTTAATATGATTAGATTTACTTACTTCAACTAAAATATGATCAATTGTAAAAGGAACAAATACTTTTATTGTATATGCCTTATATTTTTAGAATTATTCAATAATTATACTTTTATCATCATCATTTTTTAATTTAAATAGCTTAAATAAATAATTTATTGATTTTGATTTCCCAATTACAATAAGTCCAAAAATTTTTGCAATTACTTCCTAAGATTTATTTTATTATCCTTATCTCCAGATTGTTAATTTAATTTTTGATATAATTATAGCTATCCTGGCTTGATTAATTTTGAAACTATTAATGATTTTTATAATTTATGGAGTTATTCTTAATGTGATTCAATATTGTTAATTTATTAAACTCATCAATTTATTTTTATGCAATCGCTATATGGATGTGAAAATTAAATAATTATGGGAAATTATCTTGATTGAGAGTATTTATTTGAATTTTTCAATGAATCTACTTTGAAGATACTCTAAAATAATCAATTTATACTATTTCGATAAATTAATACAATAATAATTCAATAATAGGCATGAATATACTCTATATACTTAAAGTAATTCCCTATTATATTTATATTCTGATAATGAATTATAATTAAAAAAAGTATTTTATTATATTTTCATTTATTTAAGAAATCATAGTTTATAAAGTTTGAATAGCTAACTTCCTCGTAAGCTAATTTAGCTAATTAAAAAATTCAGGAAAACACATTTTTTTCACTTATATGTCAGAATGCAAATTAAGCCTATATTTTCGCTTAACTTAAATTTTTTTCTTTAAGTATTATCTTAAAATGATACAAATATTTATGTAATGTTTAATTAAGATTTCCCATATTTATACTCTTTGAACTATGAATCCATAAATAATTTTTATAGTTTTTCAGGCAATTGTTAAATTATACTTTAAATAANAATTATATACTTCTAAAAATTGTAATAAATTTACAACCATTATATAGAATAACTTGATTAAGAAAATGAAATAGTATTAATTATTTAATAAATTAAATTAACTTTTAATAATTTTAATCCTAAATATTTTTTATTGGATTTCTAATCATATTTTTTAAAGGGAGTAAGAAATTTAGATATTTTTTTATCCAATTGACCTTTTTTTCCCTATGTAAGCCCAAATTATTCCTGAAATTGTTAATAACTAAATTTAGAAAGGCCGACATTTGGTTTTAGAGTTAAACATAATTTCTTTTCATTTTTAGGCAATTTTTTTTGCAGGTCTTATTGATTTTAAGTATTATAATCAATTATTTTTGGTGATTGTCTCCTATGTTCAAACAAAGGAATAGATGATTTTAATGAAGATGATATAATCGCTATTCTAAATATATATTAATAGATATTTTGTTCTTCATGTTCCTATTTGAGATATTATACACATATTATTATTATTATTATTATTATTATTATTATTATTATTATTATTATTATTATATTTTGTTCTTCCTAATCGATGTTAATTGATGAAAATTTTCATTAAGTTTTAAATAAAAAATTTTATCGTCTCATCTTTTAGTTAGAAAATTAGTTTCTAATTTATTTATCTATATAAAAAGTCTCATTTTAATATTGATTGATTAAGAGCTTTCATTATATGTCATCTTAAGAATGTATAATTTTAGTATAAATTTTATATTAATAAAATGGGGAATGAACTTTAATCATCCTCGAATTCGACATAATATTCTTATATGTTTCGAGGAAAATAATTGAACATTAAAAACATAAACTAACCTCCAAAGTTTTAAATTAATGTAGATAATTTTGAAGAAATATTTGATTAAATACTTTCTGATACAAATCTAGAAAAAAAGAAGTTTTCAAACTTAAATCTGAAATAAAAATAATTGTTATTAGTTCTGCATTATTATGCTCTAATTAATGAAAATCCTTTGATAAATAATCTAAATTAAGATTCTGATTTATTAATCTATATTTCTTTTTATTAAGAAATAAAAGCACTGATAGGTTTAAATGATGAGCTATTAACTAATTAATTAATACCCTATGCATTTCCGATTGTATAAAAATAAATTGAATATCTAAGTTTAAATAGAAATACTCTGAATATTTATGATAAGTTATATGTAATGCTATAAGGCAATTTGCTTTTTTTAGGGAAAACACTAGAATAATAGTAATTAATAACTTTAACAAATAATTTATCACGAATAATCAAAATACCAAATAGTTAGATATTAGCTTAAATATACTAATAATATGAAAAAATATCTTGGAGATAAATTAATGGATATTAATTGATAGAATCACTAATGAAAAAGTAGAGTTAAGAATTTTGTTTACTTTAAACAATATAGTAACTGGAAACATCCTCAGATAAGAAACTTGTAAGATATATTTATATATAGATTTTATTAGATTGCAGCCATATTATCATTTATAAATAATTTTGTTGAACTATCTAACGAGAAAATTCAATTAAAATAGTTGTTATTAGTTCATGGTGTAGAATTAATATTTTAAGATATAAAGAAAAAGTTAGAAGATAATTTATTAGTTTTTTAAGAGGATTATTCAATTTTAGTGGGAATTAAGGAAAATTCTAATGACTTAAATAATATCATAATTAAGCATATATCTGCCTTTGAGACTTTATTAGAGTCAGGGGAACCAAATATTAGGGAATCAATTAATCAATTTAGAATTTCATACAATCCAAAATCTTAACCTATTAATAGAGTTTCAGTTGGTAATGTTCAATTAGCCTAAGTTGTATTTCCAGAGTAATTTTTGTTAAGTTTATAACACTTCTCTTCAGATTTTAATCAATAATGCGGCATTCATGAATGCATGAAAAAACTTTAAAGATTCTTATCATAAGCAGAGGTTTATGGTAAAAATATAATCACAAAAATATTATAAATAGTAGCTTAAAACTGTTTAGATGAATATAATAACTAAGAAATTTAGATAGAAGACTTAAAAAGACAATTAAATGATTTTTAAACATAAAAAATTGTCTACCAAACATAATGTATAAAATTAGATTTATTTATTAGTGAAGCAAACCTAAAGTGTCTTATATAAGCTAAAATAAGCTTTAAATATGTATTAGAAGCGCATAGATAATTAATAATCATCTGATTCAGTCACCCAGCTATAGGGATTAGATGAAACGATTCTTTTATAAAAGATTGATGGTTCTTTGTAGATTCACCCTAGCGAATAAAATAAGGAAACACCTGTCTTAATGAGCTGTTCTCTACCTGTATAAAAAAGTGCTCCTTCAGTTCCTCCATCATTGCCACCACCACCACCACCTCCTCCTCCACCTCCTTAAAAGACAGTTTAAGTTTAAAATAAAAAGGATATTAGACAAAGAAGAAAACCTACTTAACAATTAATCTGCGTTGGCATAACAGAAATTAAATAAATGAAGAGTAATATATTTTAAACTCTTGATGATTCTAAAATTGAACTAAAATTTGAAGAATTGGATAAGCACTTTTAAAAGAATTAATCTAAGATTGCAATTTCATTACCTAGCTCTTCTTAAATTAAGATAAAATAGTAATAGGTTTTGACATTAGATAGATCGAGAAATATTGAATTAATTTTAGTTAAAATTAAAATTAAAATGGATGATATGATTAATTATATAAAAGAAATGAACTATTCGAAGTTTACTTCTGATGATATTGAAAGTTTAATTCAAATACTTCCAACAATACAAGAAATCTAAGAATTTAAGAAAATTGAAAATATAAGTGTGTTGAACAGACCTGAACTCTTTTTATATAACTTAATCCAAATAGAAAATTATTATGAAAGAATTATAGTGTTTCAAATTTTATTAAATTAAAGTCAAAATGAAATTTAGAATGAATTAAAATTAATAGAGGAATAGATTTAATCTATTCAATCCAATGTGAAATTAAAAAAGCTATTATGTTACATTTTAGCCGGAATAAATTATTTGAATAGTTCCTCAAATAAAGATTCTTATGGATTTAAACTATCTGAATTTAGTAAGATTGCTCCAATTAAGTCAAATAATTCTTCTAAAATTAATTTTCTTAGTCTTATACTTAGAATGGCTGAATAAAATGAAGGGGAATTAATAGGGGAGGAAGATTTTAATTTACAATAATTAAAAAAATTATCAAAAGTTTCACTAATAAATATTAAAAAGTAGATTGAAAAATAAGAATAAGAAAAAAAATTAATAATCAAATATTCAGATAAAATCAAAGTAGATAATTTAGAATTATGTCAAAAATAAAATCTAAATGAACTTTATTCTAAGGTTAATTAATAATTTAATGATATTTGTGAGGCATTTTTTGAAGACCCAAAAAAAGTAGATTCTGATTATTTTTTTACTGAATTATCCCAAATGATTGAAAATTTAATTGAATAAAAGAAATTCATTAGAATAATTGATGAAGAAACCTAAAGGAAAAAGGCAATTGATCAAATAAATTCTTATGTACAACAAACTGAGCTTAAAAAGAATTTGAAAGATTAGGATATAGGTGAAAATAATGGTGAAGTAGAAAATAGTGTAATAAAACAAATTGAAGAAAGAAAGTCTTATAAATAGTAAGTACAAGAAATGAGATTCCGAAGTTTAAAGTCTTTGGCAAAAATAAAAAAGAATATAAAATAGCAACGAGAATAATAATAGTAATGAATATTTGCTTTATTAATAATTAAATATAATATAAAACAATAAAATTTTCAAATTAACATCATAATACTAAATATTTTATTTTCTTTTACATTAAGAATTTCTAAATTAGATTTGATTATATGAGTTATTGATTATAATATTTTTTCGTCTATTGTAAAGTTTAGCATAAGTTTTTCTACTTTTAATTACTTCATACCAATATCATCGTCTCCTTCTTACTTATTAACATTAGATTTCTAATATTTTATAACACAAGTGGAATTAGTGTTTGTTATTGATTAAAACATTCTTTAATTCATCTCTAATAATATTTAATTATATTAAGTATCCAATAATATGAATAATTGATTTGATAAAAATAAGTAGCAATTCAAAGACAATTAAAAATGATCAAATTATTAATCCAATCCTAATTTCCATAATCTATATAATTAAAATTTAGATAAATCTTCATTGTATGAAGTGATTTATCTGTTTTTATGAATATATTTAGGATATCTCCTAGTTTTTAATTTAGAAATTAACATTTGAAAAGATATTTCTAAAGTATTTTAACTTTTAAATTAAAAATCAGAAACTTTTCTAAACAGTTTTGATAATTTATTTGAAAAGGATGTTCTTTGAATTGTTTAATCAGGTTGGGATGTTTCACAATATTTCCCAATTCCTAATAAAACAGATACAAAAGTCTCTTAAGCAGCATCATAAAGTGATTTACTTATAACACAAAAGGTTTATAATAATTGAAATTTAACTGGTAAGCCACCTTAAAATATATCGTTTTTATCCATTTCACTTTATAAATTTTTTAATTCTGTGAGGAATTGCTTGGCTAAATTTCCTTAATTTTTTAAGAAATTAGTCGGGTTTACTTAGCATCTTATCTAAGTATATAAAAATACAATACTTATTGATTTATTGACTCACCAAAAACATTAAATAAAGCCTTAATATGAAGCTCATAATTTGCATCCATAAATTATTAATAATCTGTTTTTATATATTGCTAAAATTCAAGATTCAATTACTGAAATTGATTAAGTACGAAAGTGATCAATCTAAAAATAAAGAAATAATTAATTACCCTGCTTGATGATGTAATGTTTTAAGTTCTTATTCCATATTCAATAAATTCTTAAACCTCATTTTTACAGAAAAGGGTCTTATTATAACTTTATCAATATGAATTTTTTTAGGTTAAATTTAAATTTATTTATCACTAATATTTGAATTGTTAAGCTTTTCAAATGATTATTATAATAAAAGGGATTTTGATTTTTATTTAGGAGTATTAAAAGCATCTAAAAGCAATTTTGTGTGTTTAATAAACGAAAAAACTTATAATAATAAATTGCTATCTATTATGATTTTATAATTTGGAATTCTTATTTTCACATATTTTAAGTGTACCAAAATTTCAGAGATTGTTTTTTACTTTATTTTTAATTTTAATTATTCCCTTAGACCACTTGTAGTATCTTATATTTATTAAGATTAGGTTATTGATTTTTTTTATCCAACTGATTTATTAAAATTATTAATTTAATTATTTACAATATATAATTATCTTTTTGGTATTGGTAGTCCACATGCATCAAGTTAAATATTTTCAGCAGAAATCTAATAAGTTACTATATCAGTTTATTATTATTATTAAATATAATAAGTGTTATTTATTTCAGCATATAAAATTTCCCATTCATCAATAAATGAAAATCCTATCAAATCACATGTTATTTTATATGATTTTTTTTTCTTTTTTAAAGACTAAGCCTCAGCTAATACAATCACTTTTTATAATCCATCATTAAATATTTCTAAACTATATTCTTTATCAATAGTCGAATCCAATTGTTTATCAATTTACAATTCTTAATTATTAAATCTATCAATATCTATTAAAAACCTTTTTGTTTGTCCCTCATAATGAATTTCTAATTATAATTATGGAGCCTAAAATGGATCTTCCCAACAGAATCCAGAAGATTTTCCTGGTTCTAAAACACATTATTATTTTTCAAAATTTTATTAATAGAATATAATTAATTATGAACATTTGTTTTTTATCAAATATGGTGCTTTTGGTAATTATTCAATTTAATAAATGATAATTTGATTTTAATTTCTATTTATTATTGATAATAAATAATAAATTGTCTTTAATTTATGATCCCTATTATCTGTTTTCAAAAAATAAGTTCTTTCTTCTTTTGTTTTAATTAAAGAACTATATCTATAAAAATTTCTTTAAGATGTAATTTTAAATGCCATAACTTCAGTACATCTAACAAATTTGCTTTCTTTTTCATTTATGTATTATTCAATTCCATTTAAATTAAATAATAATTTTTGAACAGTTAGATTAACAAAAATGTATTTAGTGCTCTATTCAATAGGTAAGTAATCTCCTAAAATTTCAGTTACAAAACGCTACTTCTCAGAAACATCTATTTCACTAGCAATTCTTTTAATTGTATCTTTCTCATTTGATTAATCTAAAAGGATTTCTTCTTCTAATAAAGAAGTTTGTTTTTTAAAATTTGGAGTTTATTATTTCATTAATGGAGATGGATCTTAATCATGAAAAGTCACATGTCTTGAATTTTAGTTTGTTTTTTCATTAGATATTTCATCATCTGAACTAGCAGTCTATAATTATATTCTATATTTAGTTTTATAGTGTTAAGAATGCTAAATTTCAATTTAATCTACTAATAATTTTGCATTATCATGTTCAATTTCAATTTCGAATTTCTATGTCAATGTTTATTTTTAAACAACTATTTAATCTTATGAAGCATTTAAATCTTACAATAAAAATTACTTAATTTATAATGAATGTTGATTCAATGAATAAAGAGTGAATATTAGTTATGGTGTTATATTAAATAGCAATTAGTTAAATTTTGTTTCAAAACATAGCTCCTCAGAACTTTTTTAAAAAGTAATTATTGCCTCACAAGTATCTAAAATAGGTTCATATAATTTGAGTTTTCCATTGTAATATAATATATTCAATATAAATTTGCAATCACAAGTTGTATCCCATGAAGATACAGAATTATTAATTTCTAAAAAAAAAGGTTTATCTGATAATTTTTCTTTATACATAATTTTAAAAGGCAATTAACTTTAAAGATTGAAATTACTTAAACATGTTGTTAGATAATTTGAATTAGTATCTTTGATATTTTATAATTCTAATTTTATCTCTTTGACTGAAATTAAATAATAAATTTATAACTCTTTAATTCTTAATAAAAAAGGGAGTAAATTGAGCATATCTTCATTTATATGAGCCATTATATCATCTGATTATGGACCTGAATATTTTTTTAGTTATTTCAATTAATGCAATTTATAAATTGATAATGTTATTGTATTTATTTATAGTTGAAATCCAAAATGTTTTACTTTAAAAGCTTTTTCAATAGTTACATTAATATTATCAATATAAAAATATGAGTTTCTATCATTATTTTTTTAAATTGCAACTTTAATTTAAAATTTTTATAATTCAAAAACTGCTTTTAATCTTAAAGATTCTAAAAATTAACTAATTTTTGGATCAGCTTCTTTAAATATTTTATTAACCAAATAATTCAAATTAATTCTTATTTTATTCCATTTCTTTAACATTTCTTCTCTCTTTTCTTAAGGAGATACTTGTTATCTACTTTAAGTAATTGATTAAATGAAGGGAATATTAATGAATTCTTCAGCATCATAATAAATTTCACTAGTTTAAGATGAACAATCTTCCCTTCTTGATGATTAATCTCTTTATTAAGACCAAGATCTAGATCTTTTTCTTCTATTAACAGAATTAACTGATGATGATTAATTAACAGAATCTTCCTTTTATAAAAAGATAGATATCTTCTTTAAATTATCTAAAGTTCCTAATACATTATAAACAAAATTCTTAAAAAAATCAGTTTTCAATATAGGAATAGTTATAAATATATCACTAATTTTATTTTCTAATACTAGATCTGTTAGTTCAGTTAATTTATTTTATTCATCTTAATTTTAATATTAAACAACCTTAGTTGTAATAGAAACTGGTTACAAGATGTGAATTGATTATTTACAATTCTTTTCAACATATTAAAAGTTAATAGCAAATTTATTTATTTATTATGTAACTGTATTAAGAAATTATAATAGATAGTTTTCAAGAGTGATTTCAAGGACTGGACAATTAGTTTTGATTGCACTTTCAGGAATTCTAATTGTAACATGAGATATATTGATATCTATTATTAAACTATTTGCTTTGCATAAATTTGATATCACATTTATGAATTCACTTTTCTTGAAATTACCTTAACTTATAAAGACAATGTCAT
Organism: Paramecium pentaurelia; assembly: GCA_905183005.1. Taxonomy (NCBI): domain Eukaryota; phylum Ciliophora; class Oligohymenophorea; order Peniculida; family Parameciidae; genus Paramecium; species Paramecium pentaurelia. Next base: position 703,218 of record CAJJDO010000012.1, on the reverse strand, counting down.
AAAAATAATCATTTTTTCTTAATTATTTTAGGAATGGCTGCAGACGTGCTAAAACTGTATCATTTAAGGACATTAAATGAGGTAATGATTTGACTTTAAAAAGCGATTTATTAACTTCTTTATTATATTCAAATGAAATTTCTATTTATGATTATTCCTAACTTAAATATTAATTCCTCTAAGATCTTTCAATATAGGAATGATAGGAAAATATAGTTTAAAAATCTTTATTTGGATTTAAACAATCATATGCTGTAATTCTTTTAAGTTTCAAAATAAATTTTCTGATTTTTAGAAATGACTCATATTACAATAGTGATTCCTTTAATTCTATTTTCATAAAAACAGTGGATCTTTCTTATGCTATTTTTAAGTTTATCTAAATAAAATAAAATAATACCAATATATTTGAAATTTATATTTCTAATCTTTTTAAACATCTATTTTCATTTTAGCTTATTTATGTATATAATTTTTCGTATTTAGATTGAAATTCTGTACCTTCTTCAGGTTATTACTTTTATTTCCAAAAATAAGACCAAATAGTTTATTTTTTCTCTTATTATTAAGGTTATTCTAAATTCATTTTTACTAATATTTCTTTTAATTATTCAGGTGAGTTTAATATTTTATTTACTTTATAGAATACAAATTCAATTTCTTCTTAGAGTAATTTATCTTCTATTTATTGTTTATTTTACATTATATCTGTATATAATATCATTTATTCATCAATAAAATATTTATTATCATCATTTTGTTAATATTATTAATGAAGAAAATCCACAATAATGTATTTAACCAAATCATTTCTCATTTTAGATTTAAGATTTATTTTTTATTTGTTTATTCTACATCTAATTATTGTGACAATTTATTTCCAATAAAGAAGCCATTCAAAAGGATTATCTTTAGGACTAGATTTATATTAAGGTCTATATTATAAATGATCTCCTTATTAACAATACCAATCTCTTAATTTTAATAATTTGAGAATTGTTTAAAATTATTAATTATCAATATTTATTTTAATCTAAGATTATTAATTATATTATTACATCATCACCAAATTGAATTTCAATATATTTTAAAGGAATTTCTTCTTATTATGTTAGATTAGTATGTATAAGTATTCGAAATGATAACGGATCTATGATAACATTCTATAATAATGGATAAATATTATTACTTGTTATTCTACATAATCAGGAGATAAATTATTAGATTATTTAGAAGTAGGTTCAATTTTTAAATACATACTTAAAGCTTCAACTGAAAAATCTAATTTTCTTTTAATTTCTTATTCATTTTTTTATGACTATATCGATTTTACAGATACTACATTATAAGAGGGTTGTAAAGTTAATGTTTTAAATAAAACTCCTAATGCTACACGATTGTGTTTTACAGCATTATTTTCATCCTCTAATCTGAGATGGAAGTTTTACACTTCTAGTATAATCATTTCAGAAAAGAAATTTTTAAGTACTCTTTTAAGTTTACTTTGTTTTTTTGTATTTGTAAAATTATTAAAGAGTTTCTTATAGCAATGCTCAATAAAATCTTTTAGATCACTTTAATATTATAGACGCATCAATTCAACAGAGAATTCTTCTCTAGTTTATACACAAATAAATGCATCTTTTACTAGTATTTTAGTAGGTTCTTTCCAAATTCTATTCCAAGGTATTTTAAATTATAATAATTCAATTTCAGCTCTTTTAACATCTACATTTAATCCAAAATATTCCATCATCCATTCTCTTACTTTGTTCTATTTAAATTTAATATTTCTTTTTTCACCAACTCCTTACCATTTATTTATTTCAATTTCATTATTAGGGAAATCCTTAATTTATATAGAATTATATATAATACTTCAACTAGATCTCCACAAATATTAAATAATAATTTTCCAATCCAATTTTATATCATTAATTATTTATTATTATTTATGGCAATATATCAATATAATTTATAATAGTATTATGTAATAGTTATAATTATTTATAAATAAATTGTAGTCATTAAATCACTTAAAAAATAATACAATAACCTCTATTTAAATACTTAATTTTTTATTCTTCCCTTTAGTTTCCATAATTTTTAGACACATATATATTTAATGAAATATCAAAATTTACAATATATGTTTTAATATTAATTTGATAATTTTAATTCATGAATATTAATTCAGAGAAATTAAGTATTCTTTCATCTATCAATTTTCTTGTATTCAAAATAAAATAAATTTCTTTATTAATTTTCTATTTCTCTCATTTAATAGTATATCAGTTATTGATCAAGATTAATTATGAGATTATATATCAATATCAAAGGGAGATATAAATTAATAATAGGATATTTGACTGATTTTTCATTTAATAAATATTATTAATATGTCAATTGTGAATCTAGATGAGAATGAATAAAATCAACATTAAGAAATAAAAGAAACACAAGACATTCAAATTGATATTATAACCTTTGATTAACATGAGTCATTATTAGATACATATACATACTATATTATCAAAGGAAAAGATAAAATCGGATTCTTTGAAGTCTATAGACGATATAAGGATTTCATATCATTAAGGGATATATTATTAATAAGATGGCCTGGATGTTTCATTCCAGGAATTCCAGGTAAAAAGATGTTTCAAGGAAATGATATCAAAACTGCATCGGAACGATTAAGATTCTTGAAACAATTCTGTAATAAAATGAAATTATTACCTAATCTTTATTACAGTTAAGAATTTAGTCAATTATTCTTAAGATCTAAAGACAAGGAGATTCATAAAATATTGTAAATATTGAAATGTATATTAATAGTGAATAAATGTAAAAACCAAAGACATCAGAGTTAATTTAAAAATATCAGCTTAATTTTATAGAATTATAAGGAGTATTATATATTTCTATTTAGCGAGATATTGATTAAACTTTAGATAAGAAAATTGAAGGCTTTGTGGAAAAATTGAAAAATAATTAAATTTAATTAAAATTAGCAAAAAAGTATATAAGAGATTTGTACTAATCATAAGAATTATATAATTAAAGTTTAGAGAAAATTATGATTATGCATTTACCAAATTATGAGAAATAGTTTATTTAGATATATTAAAACAATTAATTTGATAATTTGTTGTTCACAAATGAAAATATCAAGAAATAATTGGATACATAATATAATTAAAGTGTCATTTTCAAAAGAAGAAATATAGATAAACTATATGAATATATTAGATAAGAATTGAAAGATATTAAGGTCTTGTATTATAATTTATTAAGTTTAGGCATTTCATTAGAGTTTGAAAACTAAAAAAGAATATGAAGAATTAAAAAAGAAATTAGAAGCTAAATAATTAGAAACATAATAAGAATTAAATAATGTAAATGATGGTAAAAATCCTAACTTTTTAAAAAATATATTTAATAAATAAACACCAGAATAACTTAAAAGTCATTTAAATATATAGATATAAACAAATTAAAATGAATTAGATAATTTATAAAATCTAATTGATATAATGTAAGCAATAATTGGATTTATAGAAATTGAACGATTTTAAGATATAAAATTTAAATTCTATTCAAATCTAATAAAATAAGTATCAGAATTAGAATAAAAATTAATTGATGAATAGATTCAATATTGGTAATATATTGAATTATAATCATCAAATTTGATTAATTAATTACATCTTGGTCCTCATAAATAGTTTGAAAAACAATAATTAAATCAAGTTATTGAATAAAAATAAGAGGATAAAGAATATGCAGAGTAAAATTAATCTCTTTAAAATGAGAATCATAATGAAATATATTAAGAATAAAATAATAATTAAGATATTAATTAATAAGAATATGAAAATGAAGAAGAAAATGAGAACATTTAATAATAATAATAAGAAGATGAAGTAGAAGCAGAAGTCAATATATCTTAATAAGAAATAGATGATGAAAATCAATGATAATAAATTTATCTTAAGGGAGGGTTCATTTAAATTAAATTAACACAATTTAAAATTAATTATTATAAATTTATTTCTCATTCTTGATTTCATATGCGACGATATTCAGAAAATACAGATTCTAGCAAATCTCAAATTTCAATTAAAAAAAAAGGACTAAAGATAGCATATTAGTCTTGGTTAATAATATTAGGGATCATATTACTAACCTTATCAATACTATCTTATTCATCTTTCTAATACACAATTGATAATTATGAATATATCATACTAAATTGGCATCAACAACCTTTAGTTTAAATTAAAATCACTAATGGAAGTTGTTCTTAAGAAGTAGTTTATCTATCTTAAGGAAATAGGAAGAACCTTTAATTGAATATAAATGGCCTGGAACAATAGATGGATGTGACTGTTCTACAAAAACAAGATTATTATAAGAGGAAAACATTTAGTCATTAAAACTAAATGAATTGATAGTAGGTAAATAATGCAATTAAACACAATTACGATCTGGATGTTCAACAATCAGCAGTATAAATGAAAAATAATTTATTTTGTTTCCAAGTTCAAATAATAAAACAGGATTCTAATTATGTGCAACAAGAGAAAAAGATAATAATTTTTATAAATGGGCACCTAAACGTAAAGATTGTCGTGATGGATTTTTAAAATGTGGAGAAAATGATGATCAATTTTATTGTACTTAAGAAAAAGTATGTCCTATAAGAAGAATAGGATTAAAAAGTAAAAATATTCTAGAAAATTAAGAGGAAGGAAATACTTTGGACTAAGATACAATAATTTATTCAAGAACTTCAAATGAATATTTACCAGTAGCAGAAATTAGAATAGGATAAGGAGGAGTGTGTTTAAGAAATAATGAATATGGTATCACAAATGGAAGGGAGGATTATCCACTTATGAGGATTAAAAGAAAGGAATGTTAATATGACCCAAGATTTGAAGAAGTCGCTTTAACTACAGAAGATATTTTTTATAATATTAATGGTTTATCTAATTTAAGTAAAGTTTTAAATGGTTTTGAAATTTCAAATCAAACTAAATGGGGTATATATGAATAATTATTATTAAGGATTGTATTAGAGATCATATATTCCTTGGAAAATGAAATGTAGAGGATAGGAATTAAATGAATTCTTAAATCAATAAATATATTTGAATGAAATTTTGGATGGATTAACATCTTAGCTTGTTATTTCAGTATTTTTCTTTGTTATTATCTCAATTGTATTAAGTACATTTACTTTTATGAATATTATGGGAAAGTAAATACCCTGTTTATAAACAAAAGATTAAGATGAGACATCAAAACGACTATTTTTAATTGAAATTGGTGTTAAATTTGTAATTTATGTACCATTTGCTATATTAATATCACTTGAATTTAGTAAAATTCAAAAAGAATTAGATTTTTTGGATTAAGTCATAAATCTTGATTGCTCAGATATTTATGTTAAGAATCAATTAAATTCAATGAGAGAAAATTTAATGTTTGGAGTATATTAATTAAATTCTGCTCAATTTTATCTCTTTTTCATCACTGTATTGATTGACATTCTTTTCATTGGATATACATGTTACTATAATAGATAAAATAAAAACATAGAAAAATGATTATAATATTTATATATCTATATATATTAAAAAGTTAATGAATATCTGAGTTATCATTTAAATAATCTCAAAATTATTTTTAATATTTTAATGGACAATAATTTCTAATTACCAAATAAATAAGCCTGTTTAGACTAATTAACAAAACTAGGAATAGATTATATTATACATCATCATGATCCTGTTCCAACTATGGAAGAAGTTGTTAAAATTAAAGTTGCAGATGGAACAGCATATGTAAAGAATCTATTGTATGTTGATAAGAAAGTATAATATATATTATTATAAATTAGTCTAATTATTATTTGATATTAGCTAATCATACAACTCAAGTTGGTAAATTGTTTTGGAAAACACTTGGATTAGCATCTGGAAACATGAGATTAAGTAAAGAAGAATAGATTGCTGAAGCTTTGAAATCAAGTAAAGGTAATGTCAATCCTTTTGCTGTTGCTAATGATATAAATAATTTAGTATTGCTCAATAATATATAATATAGGTCAAAAATATTATTATTGATGAAGAATTGATTAAATATTAAAGATTAGCGTTACATCCAATTGAAAATACAAGTACCATTGAAATTTCACTTGATGATTTATAAAACAAGTTCCTTAAAATATTAAACAGATAATTTACAGTTTTATAATTAACAGATGCTGCTGCAGAATAAAAATTAGAATAATAAAAAGAATAATAAAAAGAACAATAAAAAGATTTATAAAAAGATCAATAAAATTTATAAACATTAGCTATTACAGTAAAAAAATCAGATTTTTCAGAATGGTATTAATAAGTAATAAGAAAAGCAGAATTAATTGAATATTATGATGTTAGTGGTTGTTATATTTTAAGACCATGGGCATATTTCATATGGGAATAAATTTAAAGATTTTTTGATGATCTTATTAGAACAGAAGATGTTGAAAATACTTATTTCCCAATGTTTCTATCTGCAAAACATTTGAATAAAGAAAAGGAACATGTAGAGGGATTTAAAGCAGAAGTTGCTTGGGTAACAAAATATGGAGAAAGTGATCTAAATGAACCATTAGCCATTAGACCAACATCAGAAACAATTATGTATCCAGCATTTGCAAAGTGGGTATAGAGTCATAGAGATTTACCATTAAAAGTGAATTAATGGACAAATATAGTGAGATGGGAATTCAAATTTCCAACTCCATTTATTAGAACAAGAGAATTCTTATGGTAAGAAGGACATACAGCTCATTCAACAAGAGAAGAAGCAGTTAAATAAGTTTATACAATTTTAGATTTTTATGAATAAGTTTATGGTGAATTATTAGCAGTTCCTGTTATAAAAGGAGTATAAATATTTAAAAATATATATAGATTAAAACAGAATCAGAGAAATTTGCAGGTGGTGATTTTACAACTACAGTAGAAACAATCATTCCATAAAATGGAAGAGGTTTATAAGGTGCTACATCTCATCATTTAGGATAAAATTTCAGCAAGATGTTTGAGATTAATTTTGAAGATGATAAAAAATAAAAAGCATTTGCTTGGTAAACAAGTTGGGGTTTAACAACTAGATCTATTGGTGCTATGATTATGTTTCATGGTGATGATAAAGGTTTAGTATTACCACCAAGGATTGCTAAATATTAAATTGTTATTATTCCAATTATTCATAAAGATCTTGATGAGACATAATTAAATGATAGATGTGAATAAATTAGATAAATGTATTTATTATATTAATAAAATTTATAGATTGATTAAATAAAAATTAAGAGTACATTTAGATAGTAGAGATAATTATTCTCCTGGATGGAAATTTAATAAATGGGAATAAAAAGGAGTTCCTATTAGATTAGAAATAGGACCTGGAGAATTCAAAAATAATGAAGTTAGAGTTGTTTAAAGATTTGATAATAAGAAATATTAAATTAAGATAGACGAACTTAATTAATTAAATTAAATACTTGATAATATTCATAATAACATGTTAGAAAAAGCTAAAATTGAATTAAATTAAAGAATAAAATAGGCTGATAATTGGAAAGAATTTATGAGTTAATTAAATCAAAGAAATACTATATTAACTAAATGGTAATTATGATATTAATTTAGGTGTGAAAGATAAGAATGTGAAAAGTAAGTAAAAACAAAGTCAGGTATAGAATCTAAAGAAAAGGATTCTGAAATTGATGGATAAGTTTAATTAACTGGTAGTGCTAAGACTTTATGTATGCCATTAAAGTAAGATTAAGTAAAAGAAGGAGAATTATGTTTCAATTGTGGTGAATAAGCAAAGAAGTATGTATTATGGGGAAGATCATATTGAGATATTAAATATGCAATAATATACATATATTAAATTAATTATCAAAATGCATAGAAAAGTAATTGCTAGTATTTAAAGAAGTTAAAAGAATCCAATCCAAGAGTGAAATTAACACATCTTAATAAGACAAATATTGTTGACGTTTGGGCACACAATTTTTAAGCAGAAATTGCAGAAATTGCTGATTTAATAGAAGAATTTAATGTTATATCCTTAGTAATGATTTTATTGATTTTAGGACACAGAATTTCCAGGAACAGAATATGATTAACCAGAAAGTGATGATAAGGTTATTGTGATATAGTAATATATTAGGATTATGAATATTTATAATTAGTCAGAAATGTTCAAAAATATAAACTTATCTAATTAGGAATTAGTTTAGCAAATGAAGCAGGAGAAGTACCTTTAGCCAAAAATACATGGCAATTTCATTTCAGATTTAATGCTCAGTATCATTTTATTTAAATACTTATAGATATGATTAGCTTATGAGTTCTGTCAAAAACATGTTAGAACAAGCAGGAATTAAATTTGATGATCTGGCATCAAAAGGAATTGATTATTCTGAATTTTGTGAAGTGGTTACAGGGAGTGGTATTAATAATTGCATATTTAATAGGATTAATTTTAAATGATGAAATTAAATATGTTGTATTTCATGGTGAATTTGATTTTGGATATCTATTGCATCTATTTCATCATTCTGGTATTCCTGAAACATAAGATGAATTCTATAAAATGATGAAACTCTATTTCCCATCAATCTATGATTTAAAATACATACTTAAAGACAATCCTAAATATAAGGATGCAGGTCTCAGTAGACTAGCAACTAAAGTTGAAGTAACACGTATAGGTCCTGAACATTAAGCTGGATCTGATGCTCTATTAACATTACAATGTTATTATCAAATGAAGTTTTGTTTTCCAGATTTGTAAAGTGATTTCGAAAAGAATATGAATGTTATTTATGGAATTGGAAAAGGTTACATACCTAATAAGTATTCAAAATCTAATTCTTAGTCGTCGTAAAACCTTTGCATCTACAACATAAACACCTGATCCAACATTATAAGTGTCCTAAATAGATTAAGCATATTATTATTCTCAAAACTTTTACAATGACGAACAACAATATTATTAATATAATTAGTAATATCTGAATTACAATTATTATGGTTAATATTAAATGCTAGACACTGATTAATAAAAGAGAAAGAGTGGTTATTGAATATTAAAATTAATATTAATAATATCAGAATAAAGTTTATTTTGATGAATTTCTACTAATAAATTTACTCTCTAACGTCTATTATAATTCACTGTTATTATTATATTTTCTTCTCATTTCTTATGATTATATTTTGTATAATTCCAATAATGATTTCTAATCACCCTCTAACTATTTCAAAGGAATAATTTGGATTCTATTTACTAATGGTGGTACTTTTTAACTATTCTCAAATGCCTCCTAAAATATTTTATTTGTTTAATTTAAATTCATATATATATTAATAAAAATATGGTATTGAATATTTTAGTGAATACTATTTATTAAGGATCTTTATTAAATATCCCCTTGTATCTAACTTAAAAAGATAAATTATAAATAAGAGATGTAGGACTTAATTTTGGATTCATTGGATTTGTTTCATTGCCAAGTGCTTATTTTTATAATAAATTATTGAAATCTTTTAGAGAGAAGTTATTTCCTGAATTTAATCAACATCAAATTAGATATTTTTCATTAATGTATTTTGTAAGCAAACCAACTATATTATTTGATGCATTCTTTATTCATTTTTTATATTATGGATTTATTGGTTTAAGTTTATTCTCCTTATGTTAATATCAATATACACATAAACCAAAAGATGAATCAAAACAGAATTTATAGAATTCATTAACTAAATTAATTAAATTCAGATTTTATATAAGTTTGATTAGTATAACATTTGATGTTTGGTTTCCTTAAATAGAACATTGGGGAAAGAACTTTAAAGAAGATCCAAAATAAATACTTATGAGTAAGAAATTCTAATTGGCCTATTTACTTAAATAATAAATATTCAATTGTATTTGGTCTTATGTAGTAATTTCAGAATATTTTTCATTTTGTGAGAAGGAATATTGATATTATTGATAAATTATATTTATAGATAATTAAATTATTATAAATTCAGAATAGATAATTGATTAACTATTATATATATATATATAGTAGAGCCACATTTTTCACTTTCTTTGTTAAATTATTTTATTTAAAAAATAATTACACGTTGTTTATTTTCCACTGAATTATATAAAAACTATATTTAAGTTATTCATTGTTATTATTCTAATATTTAGATTAAAAATAATATTAAATGATATGAAAATTCTAATCACAATTCTAATTTTAATAAATATTATTAAATCTTTAATATAAACAACCCTTCATTACGAAATTTATTACATATTATCTTAAAGAAATAGATATTAATCAGAAAGAGGTTTGAAATAATTTTAAGTTATGAAATTGGTAACATAATAATAATTTTAAGATTGTTTATATGAAATTACAGAGAAATTAATGAGTTTCTAAAAAAATTTGAATGAACATTTAGATCTATATCTAAAAATAAAAATATATAAGTCTAATAAAGTAGAATCATGTAATATTAAATAATTAAGATTATGAAAATAAAAGAAAAAATATGTGTGATTTATATTTATGTAAAATTAATTCAGTAAACCAAAATTTATATTTAAGAAAATAAAAATGAAAATTAAAATTAATGAGATTACAGTATATGATTCATAATGTGTGTGTTATTTTAAATAAATCTAAAAAATGTTAATACAACAATATTCTTGATTTTTATGTAAAATCAATATTAGTGACCTAGTCTTCATAGAAATTAAATTAATTTCTGTTATATACTATCTCAATATTATTTAATATATGATGAAGGAATTTCATTGTAAACATTTAAATGAGTTAATCCTTCTATTACTAATATTATATAAGTCACTTATTATAATATATATATATATAATTATTGAAAGTAAAAGTAATTAATAGCTTTATTATAATTTTATAACATATGGCTACTGTATAATTTGAATGAATTTTGTTTTTGGAATGGTATTAAATGTTTTAGATTACCATTCCTAAAATATAGATATTGATTTGATTGTATTCTAAACCATACTAAATAACAAATGAAGTTTTATATTGAAAATTTTTTCAAAACGGCTAAATTTGTTTATAAATAAGAAAGATTAATAAATAAACAAAATTATGTATAAGGTATATAAAGAATATCAATGTAAATTGAATAGATTCTTTCTTACATTCTAAACTTTATTAACATTATAGGGTTTTTTTGTAGCTTAAATAAATTCCTATTATGCTTCAAGTATTATATCACTTATTCGATTGACTACATTTTTTCTAGAGTGAATAATGACTGTATTAGGACATGTAGCAGTAGACTAATAATAAATAAAATACTTACATCACTTTAAATAGGTGTTGTTAATTAAGAATTTTCAATTTCCTTAGAGAGCATTTCACTAAATTCATTAATTTCTTATTCATTTTAAAAATCTTCTTCTTTATAAAACTGTTAGAACTATTATGGTGTAATTATTTATTCATTTAATAAAGTTTCTAATACAACTTATCTACTTGATAATCTTGATTGATGTTTAGGCTTTAATTTAGGAGAAAGCATTGGAGAATCTTCAAATTAGGAATGACAAAAATTAAACTGATTATTTTATTAGACATCATCTGATTCATCTGAAGAATCCATCATACTTGATCTAATAGTATTGAAAGTTTCAAGCAAATTGAATTATGAATTAGAAGAGATAAAGTTTAATTTTTGATAGGGTTAAGAATTTAAGAACACAAAAAAGTTACTTTCTCCAAAGTAATTAATAAAAAATGAATTAAAGAGTAATTCTTGGACTGATTAAATTTTAATGTCTAAAATGCTTAATAAAATATCTTATTTATGGGGGAATCTGAATAATATTAATTATAGTACTTTTATAAAAGATAATTATGAATAGTTTGAACATCTTACAATATTTCTTTTTTATAATCTGATGTAATTCTTTTAAGTTAAGAATTATCCAGTATTTCCAGATTATAATTTTCATCTAATAAAATAGTATTGGATTCCTTATATAAATGTTATATAGTTACAGAAAAAGTGTTTAAAATGAATCCTTGATTATGATATTTATACAATAGTTTCAGTAATCCAAAGCAGGACTCCTCCAAAGTTAAATTGTTGATTTTTTGTCCATTTAAATATTACATGACCAAATATAGATATTTGTCATCTTCAAATAAATATTCATAATTCTTATAGTTGATAATATTCTACAAATAGGATTTTCCTAAGTTTTTTGAATACTTTTTTATTGACTTTTAAATACCAGTCATTTTATCTCTAGATTGAAAAATCTAATTATAGACCATTACTTATACCTCAAAATTATCTAATTAGTGAGTTTATTTTTCAATTGCATAATGATTATGAATATCTAAATGCATACAATATTTATTGATGTGTTCATAAAACTACTATAATTATGGTCCTTAGAATGTAATTTATCCAAATTTATTTTAAAGTGTCACTCCTTTCTCATCTAATGTAATGAATGTTTGTAATAAATCCATTTATTAACTACTGGCTAATAATTACCCTGAGATGACTCTTATTTGTACTGAGGTGTTTCCTTAGTATAGTTAAAACACCTATATTAAAGGAAATCAAAATTTATACATCATAATCGTCATCATTTGAAAATGAATTAAGTGAAATTGGATTCCAAAAGGATTCAGCAAATAAAGAATCTTATATCATTGATTTTAATATATTATTTATTAATTAACATACATATTCTAATGAAAATAAAAACCCATTCTGATTCTTTTATCATAAAGATATTGGTGTTTACATAAACTAAAATATTCATTATTGTAAAAAAGAATTATTTTGTGTAGTAATCAAATCATTATTTTGAAAAATTCAAATTTTATTTAGAACTCATTAAAATCATCTTAAATATACATTTTTGTTAAACATTATTTAATATATAACTATAGAAATATCTAAAAATATAAGACTTTAATAAGGATTAGATTTTAATATTCTTTAGTTTAGATTAATTATGCTTATATATAAATTAATTTTATTTACACAACAATTTGAATGCCTTAAATGAATTTAATTATTAGTAGCTAATACTTTATATATTTATTGTTTACTTTTTAAAATGAATTAGATTTATCTATTAATTTAATTTTAATAGAAGATTTAAAATCAAAATTGTCGTAAAAGTAGTGATTTATAAGAATTAGAGGATGAAAATAGTTTTGAATTATATAAATAATAGAAAATTTATTTTTATACACTAAATAAAATATATTCAATATCAAAAAACAATTTTATTAAATTTTAAATGAGGAGGAGAATATTGAAATTAATTCCCATATTTCTCTTTGCTAGTAAAGGTATTCGAAGTAGCTGCAAGTTGTAGAGTGATCTAACTGAAGAATAGAAGAAAGGAATAATTTAGACAGCTTAAATGCTAGATTATAACAATACTCAATTAATCACATATACAAGTTTCAAGAAACCAAAAGAAGGAGAATTAATGCCATTTGTTATATAGAATGGAGATGAAGATTATTAAATTATTTTAACTAGATATTAAGGAAAAATATATGCTTTTGGTAGTTTGTGTCCATATGATCTGGAAACAGATTTATCAGAAGGAATATGTTTTGGTGATAAATTATATTGTCCAAAACATGGATGCTAATTCGATATTACAAATGGTATGGTTGAAGGACCTCCATCTATTGATAATTTACCTAAATTTGGAGTAAAAGAAAATGAAGACTCAATTGAAGTTTATGCTCCTCTAATTGTACCAAAAAAGATAATTCCATAATATCATTTCAGAGATTATAATGATCAAAGAAAAGTAATAATCTATGGAGGAGGAGCTGCTGCATTTGCTTGTCTAACAACTTTGAGAGAATTTGGTTATACAGGAGAGTTATCATATGTATCAAATGAGAATTATATGCCATATGATAAAACTAAAATGAGTAAAAGAATCAAAGCTACTAAACCTGAAGATTTCTTTTTTAGAAAAGATAAATGGTATTAAGCTATAGCAGTAGATGCTCATTTAGGCAGAAGAATTTCTTATGTGAATAACAAACATAGCAATACTTATGTAGAACTAGATGACAGTAATAAGATTGCTTATGACACTATATTAATAGCAACTGGTACAGATCCTGTTCATCCTCCAATTAAAGGAATTGAGAATCAACCAGTTTTTTATTTCAATTCCCTAGACTCACATTAATAGTTAAAAGAAAAACTTAAAACTATAAATGATCTGGTATTTTGGTCTTTTTATTATAGTCTATCATAGGTATTAATACTATGTCATTAGAAGTGGCATAAACTATTCGTTAAGAATATCCTAATATTAAAATTAATATTATTGATCCAAATGATGAAAGTCAATTCTAAGTTTAATATGGTCCTGATCTTACAAACCTTGTTTTAGATCTACATGTAGAAAAAGGAATTAATGTCTATGAAAATATTAAAATCAAGAAATTTGAAAAAGATTCCATTATCTTTAAAGGAAATAAGAAATTAAAATCTGATGCTGTGATATTATTCCCTAGTACTGTAGCACCAAAAACAGAATTTGCAGAAGTAAGTGATCATTAATTTGAATTTGATACTGCAGGAAGAGTAAAAGTAGATTACTTCTAGAGAACTGATATTAAGAGAATCTTTGCAGCAGGTAGTTGTGCTAATACTTATTATTATACTAATGGTACAGGTCATATAGGTGATCAATGGTAAGCATGCTATAATTAAGGAATAACTGCAGCCTATAATATGTTGGCACTTAATGTTCCTTGGCATTAAATTCCTTTTACTTACACTGAACAATTTGGAAAGGTTTTATAATAGACAAGTTCATGGCCATAATTTGATGAAATTCATATTGAAGGAGATTTGAAAAAATGGGACTTTATTATTTATTATGGAATGAATGACTTTGTTGTTGGGGCTGTAGGTACACCATCTAAATAGAACAGAGTTGCTATTGTTAATGAAGGAATCAGATGCAAGAATGTACCCTTTTTATCAGATTTAAAAAATGGTAAATATTCAACAAAAGATATCGAAACTGCTGTTAGAGTACATATCTAATTAATTATAGAAAATTAAAAAATCTGGATGTTATAAGAGTACCTTATACAAATTTAGATATGATATTGTTCCAGAATACAATTTATGGACTTTCAGAGATAACATGTCAACATTCTATTTCCCATATGATAATGCAGAAATATCAGCTGCACCCAAAATGAAAGGAGATGAATGATATCAATCTATAAATATTATCCATATATCATGGATTTATCTAAATTGTCATATTTCTTATTATCTTTTTCAAAATTTTGTTTATTTGCTTTCTATTTTATATTTACAATCTTAAATATAAATATTTTACTAAATAGTATCAAATTGTTTGTAAATCTAATTGAACTCTATTAATCTAAGTAGATTTCAAATATTATTTGATGAAAATCTATTAATAAATAACTACAATATATATACAAATCAAATTTGTTTTTATTATTTAAATATCTATTTATAATAATAAATAATATGAATTTTCAATGAAAAGAATGAATTATAATATACTAATAATTTTAATTATTTATCCGTATATATAAATGTAAATATTAATTATTTTGAAATAAAAATATTTGTTTTCAAAAAGATATAGATTTACAATTATTTAAAATGATTTGATATCAAAAGATTAATTTGAAGTAATATATTTATTTAGTTAAATGATGTGATAATAATTTATACTAAAATTATAAATAAATTCATTAATTGCAATCAGAATATTAATAAAATTATTATCAGTATAAGAATATAGTAATTATTGAGATTATTAAATTACATCTATGTGCAAATAGGTTCTATATGGTGCTATAAATTTTAATATAAAATAATAATATAATAATCATTAAATAAACCAGATGAATTAACTTAAGACCTTATTAAGAAAGAACTTTACTTTACATTTTAGAACAAAATAATTTTGGTTTAATCTATATATTCCTATTTTAAGTGCAATTATATCAATTCTTGTAGCTTACAAAGATAATGTAACATGTTACTTTTTATTACTTTTTATTTGCTTAAATAATAATGGAGTTTTACGATAATCATTAGTATTAATTGTTAGAGAGAAGAGTGATTAATTTAAATTGTTATAATAATAGATGGGATTAAGTTCAAATGCATATTATGCATCATGGATAATAACATTTTTTGTCTTGACAATTTGTGTTTCTCTAATTTATTTAATACCTTTTATAGTATTTAGACTCAATAAAGTAGGGTATGGATATTTAAGAATTGAAATGTTAATTTTAGGATAAATTTTATATTGTTGTGCAATTGCATCCTTGGCATTATTTTTAAGTTCATTCTCTAAGAATTATAATAAAGCTAGTGAACTTATAGGTCTATTAAATGTAATTTTAACTTTTGTTGTGATATCTAATTTTGCCCCATATCCTAAATTAACATTCCTTGGTCAATTACCTACATTATTTATACCTTAAACAGCATTCCAAATGCTATTATTAAGCTCAAATTGGTTAACAAATAATGATCAAATGTTCTTAAATCCTGGAATATATATCATTTGTTTAATATTTTAGATAATTGGTTATACTTTGGGTTTTATGTATTTTGATTAAGTATTGAGTGGTTCTAAAAAATTGTTTTTCTTATGTAATTATTGCAAATAAAACACTTAAATTTATACTGATTTTGAAGATGAATTAAATCAGAGTCCTAATAATCAAGATGTGGAACCATATTAACTTTACAGACCAATGTTAAATATTTAAGATTAACAAGTAGAAAATCAAGGATAACCATTTATATAAGTAGAAAATATGTGGAAAAAGATTGATAATCAATATATTCTCAAATCTCTCAATATGGAGATTTATTAGAATGAAATTTATTGTTTATTAGGTCCAAATGGAGCAGGTAAATCTACATTAATGAATGTATTATCTGGTCTTTCAGATAGATCTAAAGGAAAAATAAATATCTTAGGATAAAGTATAGATAATAAATAATTTAAAAATCAAATTGGAATTTGTTTATAAAAAGATATCTTATATCCAGAATTAAATGTTTATGAACATTTAAAATTTTATGGATAATTAAGAGGTATTTTAGATTAAGAATTATAATAATAAATAAATTAAATTTTAGAAATTTGTTTATTAACAAATGAATCTAATATTTATTCATATCAATTGAGTGGTGGAAATAAGAGAAAATTATGTTTGGCTATATCTCTAATTGGAAATTCAAAAATTGTATTTTTAGATGAACCATCATCAGGTATGGATGCATTAACAAGATAATAAATTTGGGATGTGATAAAATAAATGAGATTAAATCGTGCAATCATAATGACTACTCATCACATGGAAGAGGCTGATGAATTAGCAACTAGAGTTGGTATTTTAATGAATGGATAAATTGTAACTTAAGGTACTCCTGATTTTATTAAACTTAATTTTGGAGTTGGTTACCATTTACAAATGGACTTTTAGGATCAAAATTAATTATTGTTAGAAAAACCTAGAATATAAGTTTAACTCTAAAAAATTGATAGTTATACATCAGTAATTTAATGTGCTCCTACATCTCTTAAAAGTGTATTACCAGTTAATAAAATTCATTTATTTCATGAACTTTTAAATTATTTAGAATAGAATTCATAAAGCAAATTTTCACTTTAATTAAACTCTTTAGAAGATTCATATCTTGCAATTGATTATTAATATGGAACATAAAATATTGATTTGGATGTTCAAAGAGTGTTTCAATAAAGACCCAAAATAGATTTCAAAGCTTAATTGATTGGCTTAATTTAAAGAAAATTATTAGTATTATTGAGTTCTTCTGATAAATAAATGAGATATGTATTTCCATTACCATTGATCTACTTAGCCGTCATACTTGGTATGTAGCATTCCTTTTTATTTGTATTTTTTTACTTAGGAATTAAAGCTCTTACATCTACTTTATATGTAATGATTCAAATAGAAGATAAAGACACCAAAATTAAATAATATATGTATGCAAGTGGAGTATAGATACATACATACTGGTTGAGTAATGTTTTAACTGATATAATTCCATCTTTTATTGAAAGTTTATTTACAACAATCCTTTTATTAATCTATGATGTTGGACATTTTGGGTAACATTTTTTTGCAGTTTTCTTTTTAATTACTATATTTGGAGTCTCAATGAGTTGCTTTGCTAATTGGGTGTCAATATTATATAAAAATAAACAGGGAGTTTATGTAAATTCTCCATTGCTATAATTTTTTGTATTCTTTCTCCTCTTTTTCATCATTATGCTTTTCATTATTTAACCACAGTCTCCTATAGGTGTAAATATGATTGCAATGTTATTAATGATTATATCACCATTTGCAGCTTGTTATATGGGTTTTGCTATGAGTCCTATTTTATTGAATTTAGCCATTTTTAGTTACTTTTCATGCATACTATATCTTATTATTGGAGGGACTATCTATTTTTTAATCTTATATTCAATTGACAAGAATGAATATAAATAAATTCAAGCCAATATGGATGATACAGATGCGGTTATTGATGTTTAAGAACTAACCAAAAAATAAGGAGAATTAGAGACTGTTCACAAATTGTCATTCTAAATTAAGTCTAAAGAAATATTTGGATTGCTAGGACCAAATGGTGCTGGAAAATCTACTACTTTTAATATGATTAGCAAATTTGATCAACCTACTACTGGTTAAGTAAGAATTAGAGATATTAAAACTAATCTTGGGTTAGTTCCATAATTTTGCCCATTCTATCCTACTTTAACAATTTATTAACATCTCATTATCTATGGGACTTTGAAAGGTTAAGAGAATTTATAAGAAGCAATTGAAAAATACCTGAAGGCTCTCGATATGTATGAAATTAAAAATAGACAAGTCAAATTCTTAAGTGGAGGGGAAAGAAGAAAGGTCTAATTAGGAATAGCATTGATTGGAGGATCTAATAGGTTGTTCATGGATGAACCTACAACAGGATTAGATCCAAAATCTAGAAGGATTATTCAATAGATATTACTATAATCAACCATAAACAATGATGCTTCAGTTCTTTTGACTACTCATTCATTATAAGAAGCTTAAAGTATTTGTAATAAAATTGGTATCATGGTCAATGGATATATGATTACTTAAGGAACTTTAAATGAATTAAGAGCTTAACTAGGAGAATAAGCCAGATTTAGTGTGAAATGTAATGAAGGAAGAAAAGAATAAGTGCATTAAACTATATGTTTATAACTTTCGCAACAATTCCAACTGTAACCTATTTTTGAATACCGTGATAAGTATCTTATTTTTTAATAATATATATTAGCTATTTGTCATACTAAATTCCATCAGGTTATTTCAAGTTATCTAATCTCTTTTAATACTTACAAGTAGAGTTAAAATAAAAATAATTATTGATTACAGATTTTTCGATTTACTAACCAAATTTAGAGTCAATTTTCGCTTTCTATGCTTCATAGTAAATTATCGGAGTAAATTAAAATTTATTTATAAATAATGGAGATCAATTTAATTTTTGGAATACACTTAGAACAATCACGGCATTCTTCTGTGTGTTATGGTGAGTAATAATTATATCAAATATATATTTTAACAATTCTGTTTCATAAATATGATTTTCTATTATAAATGATATTTTTGAGAAAGAATTAAATTATTTTTTAAATTAATGATTTTTGCTTTTAAGAAATTAAGTGGAAAGACATTATCTGTGTTAAGTATTCTTAAAATTTTGCATTTAGAAAACAATATTTAAGTGAAATTAGATTTTAGTAAGAATCATGTTAATAAATAAGGTAAATGCTGTGACACACTTTAAATTAATGAAAATGAATCTGTATATGGAAATTATTCAATTATTAATTATTTGAGTAAAGTGAAAAGAAATCCTTATTAAAATGAGAGATTATGGTGGGTGGCTCACTAACTCAAAGAAGTAATATAAATAAAAAAGAATGATGTAAATTAATTAATTAAATTAATTAGGTTGTTGTTGAGAAAAAGAAATAAGTTAAGACAGAAAATATAAAGACTTTAAATAAAATATTAGAATAATCAAAGTATTTAGAAGGAGAAGAATTATCAGAAGCAGATATCATAGCTTACATCAAATTAAAAAGAGTTAAACCAGAAGTGAAAACTTAGGGTAAATTATTAAAATGGTAAAATACGGTTGGTGCTTTAGTTGATCCAATATTAAATTCGATGGAAAATGTAAAAGATTTTAAATTAAATTTATTAGGAATTTAAACCTTAAATTGCCGCTATAGAGGAGGAAAAAAAAAAGAAGGAAGAAGAAATCAAAAAAAGAATTGAATAGCATTAAAATGCAAAGAAGGATACAAAAGGTGATTAAAAGAAAGGAAATTAAAAATAAGAATTACCATAATAATAATAATAATAATAATAATAATAATAATAATAATAAAAATAATAAAAAGAAAAAGGTACAAAATAAAAAGAAGAAATACCATAAGATTATTTGAAATAATTTTCTGCTTAAAAGATTGTTAGAACAAATTTAGGTTAATAGATTCTACCTCAAAAAGGAAAAAGAAATGTCTTAATTACAAGTGCCTTGCCATATGTGAATAATGTTCCTCATTTAGGAAATATTATAGGCTGTGTTTTAAGTGCAGATACATTTGCTAGGTATTCAAGATTAAGAGGATATAATACACTTTATATTTGTGGAACAGATGAATATGGAACAGCTACAGAAGTTAAAGCTATTTAAGAAAATATGACTCCTTAATAAATTTGTAGTAAATTCTTTGAGATTCATAAAAATGTTTATGATTGGTTCGATATCGATTTTGATTATTTCGGTAGAACATCAACTCCTGTTCATACTGAGATTACTTAAGATATATTCAATCATTTACATCCAAAATACACAACTTAAAAAACTACTCCATAAACATATTGTTCACAATGTAAGATGTATTTGGCTGACAGATATGTAAGTGGAACTTGTCCACATTGTTAATATGAAGATGCTAGAGGTGATTAATGTGATTCTTGTGGTAAATTACTTGATCCAGTTGAATTAATCAATTCAAAATGTTATATTTGCAAAAATAAACCAGAAATTAAAGATACTAAACATATATACATTAATTTACCTGAAATTTAAGAAAGACTTGAAACATGGATTCATTCCACATCCAAAACTGGACTTTGGTCTTAAAATTCTTATAATGTATCAAAAGCCTGGTTGAAATTAGGATTGAAAGAAAGATGCATAACAAGAGATCTTAAATGGGGTGTTTAAGTACCTTTAGAAGAATATAAAGATAAAGTATTTTATGTTTGGTTTGATGCACCAATTGGTTATCTAAGCATTACAGCTAATTTTATTAAAGATTGGAAATAATGGTGGATGAATCCAGATAATGTTGAATTATTTTAATTTATGGGTAAAGATAATGTTCCATTTCATACAGTTATTTTCCCATCTACTCTGATGGGAACTGGTTAAGATTATACTCTTTTAAAAACTATCTCTACAACAGAGTATTTAAATTATGAAGATGGCAAATTTTCAAAATCCAGAGGAACAGGAGTTTTTGGTGATAATGCTTAAAATACTTAAATTCCAAATGAAATCTTTAGATATTATTTATTAACAAATCGTCCAGAAAAAAGTGATACTGTATTTACTTGGAATGATTTTGCTAATAAAAATAATAATGAATTATTACCTAATCTTGGTAATCTTGTTAATCGTGCTCTAAATTTCATCTATAAAAATTATAATAAAGCAATTCCATAAGTTGAATTGAATTAATTGACTGTTAAAGATGAAGAATTTATTAATTTATTCTTGAATAAATTTAGAACTGAATATTTAGAAGCTTTTGAAAATGTTGAAATTAAAGAGGCACTTAGAAAAGCTATGGAATTAAGCAGTCTTGTTAATAAATACATTCAAGATGAAAAAGCATGGGAAAAAGAACAAAAAGAATCAAAAAGATCAGATGTTATATTATTTGTTGCTGCTAATGCTATCAGATTTGTTAGTGCTTTAATTGAACCATTCATGCCTGCTGTTTCTGCTAAGATTAATTTCACTTTGGGCTTCAATTAAAGAACAGAAAAAGATGACAAACTATTTGAACATGTATTATCCTATGATAATAATATATCTGCCCTTTTAAATCTTGTCAAACCAGGATAACCAATCAATTAACCAGTACCTATTTTTAGAGAATGTATTCTATTAATATTAATTATATTTAGTCAAACCAGAAGAAATCGAAAATTGGAGACAATAATATAAAGGATAATAATGATCATACATTATTATAAATATAAAAAACGTTAATATCATATTAAATAAAAGTTATAATTTATCTATATAATCTTTCTATTTAAGTTATATTTATATAATATACTAAATTATTATTAAAAATAAGATAAAATATTTTATAGTTTAAATTATATATTAGATATCAAATACTTATTAATAAAGAAAGAATTAATAAAAATATGAATAATCAATATAATTGTAATCATAATTAAAGTATTGTAATAAATTAAGAATAAACAATAAAAACAATATAATTTATATTTATTGTTTTCATCTTAGACTTCAGATATAATAAAATAAATTATTATTTACTAGATATAAATAAAAATCATATTTTGATATGCTTTTATTTAGCAATATCAAAAATTGCTTAAGCATTTTAATCACCAGTATTTTTAACCAGTCTAGAGAATTCTGTATTTTTATCTACATAGGTTGAATTAATTGAATTAGCTAATAAATTAAAAGGAGTATCAAATTCAATGACTTATCCTTCACTTACTACCATAACTTTATCATAATCAGCAATTGTGTTTAATCTATGTGCAATTGTTATTAAAGTACAATCTGTAAATTTTTTTTTTAAGGTTTCCTAAATAAAATCATCTGTTTTCATATCAACATTTGCAGTTGCCTCATCTAAAACAATAATTTTCTTTTAGAAAAGAATTATTCTAGCTAAACAAATTAATTATTTTTAACCAACTGAAAATACTGAATTTACATCACTCATATCTGTTAAAAGACCATTTTAAAATGCTTTTACATGATTTATAAGATCTGTCTATTCTAAAGCCTTCCATAATTATTCATCAGTAAAATTATCAAAAGGATCTAAATTTCGTCTTATAGTTCCTGTAAATAAAAAAGGTGATTAAGGAATGATTCCAATATTACTTCTTAATTTATGTAATCCTAATTTTCTAACATCTAAATCTGAAATTAATAATTTTGATTCTTTATCATTTTCAATCTCTGACATTCTAAAGATTGCTTATAGAATTGAAGACTTTCCTGCTCCTGTTCTTCCAACACAACCTATCTTTTAACCACTTTAAATATCAAATGACAATCCTTTTAATACTAAATCACAATTTTATCTATATCTCATAAAAACATTTTAAAATTTAACTCTACCATCTTTTGGAAAGTCTGGATATTTTGAATCTTCTTCTTTTACATGAGGAGACTCTGGTAATATATCAATAATTTAAAACATTCTATTATATGAATTCATTTAAGTCTCAAAAGTAATTAATTGCCTTAATCCCCATTATAAAGCATCATTATATGTAGTCAAAAGTAATAATCCTTAAGACAAAATTGCAACATCATCATAATTTAATTTTACAAAAATGAATATTCCTACTGTCTAAGCTATAAATCCTACTAGATCCAAATTAAAACCAAAAGATCTTGAAGAATAATAATATGTTAGGGCATTAAGATTGCATTTATTTGAAATCTCTAAAAATTATTCTCTAAACCATGCCTGTTATTCATAAACTCTAACTTAGATGACACCTCCTAAAGTTTTCTTTAAAAAATCAAATAAAGGGCTTCTTTACATTAACTCAACCTCTTTAAGTTAACTAATAATCTTCTTTGCATAGCTAAACTAATAAATATCGACAGTGATAATAAAAACAATCATAATTAAAAAGTATGGTTGTAAGATAGCCAAAGTTATAAGAGCAAATATAAAACCACCAATAATTTCCAAAACATCTAAACTAACAGAGTTTGTTTAATTATCACACAAAGATAAATCATTTGAAAATCTATTGATAATTCTTCCAGAAGGATTTACATCAAAATATGAAACTGGGGCTAAAGTTAAAGATTTAAGCATTTACTAATGTATTTTCTAAGTGGATGTTTAAACTGAATATGTATTTAAAGCATATTTCATAAAATTAGAAAGGAAAAGCCCTAAAGTTAACATTCCTAAAAGAAAGTAAGCAGTATCTATATCATTTTCTTATTAATATTCTTCAAAAAGGGAAATGATTCTCTAATAGAAATTATTAAGAACTTCTGAACCAGCTTCTAAACTTAAAACGCATAAAATGATTATTAAATTCCAAAATTTATAGTATCTAAAATATGTTTTTAAAGTAATCAATGATTGCTAATCAGCTTCTTTACCTATAAGGTTATTAGCAACAGAATTTCTCATTTTTATTCTTTTCTAAAATTATGGTCTAATGAATTCTTATTTTTTTGATTCTTTAGTGTTGTTTAATTATTGGGCTAATTCTTCATTTATCATATATAAATTTGATTTAATATCCTCATAAGAACCTTAAGCAATTAATTCTCCATCATTTAATATTGCAATTTTATCACATTCAACAGCATATTATACCTAATGTGTAACCAAAATAACAATTGGTTTTTTCTTTGATGGATTTCTTTATATTTAATAATCAAAAATGAATTCTTTGATAGCCATATGAAATATATTTTTGGCTACACTTGCATCAACAGCAGACAAAGGATCATCAAATAAATATAGGTCAGCCTATTAATATAAAGCTCTAGCTAAAGATAAACGAGCCTTTTAACCACCTGATAGAGTTGTACCTCTTTCTCCAATTTCTGTATGATCTTAAAATTTCATCAAAGATAAATCTGCTTCTAATTAAGAAGCATGCAACACTTTTTGATACAAAACTTTATCATATGTTCTACCAAACAAGATATTTCTTTTAATAGTATCTGGAAAAATAAATGGTTCTTATTCAACATATGCAATAGTTAAGACACCTTTATTGGCTTCTTAACCATCAATTTTGAATGATCCTTTATACGCAGGAATTTCATGTAGAAAGGCACTAAGAAGAGTTGATTTTCCACAACCAACTCTTCCAATAAAAGCCCAAGCCTCTCCAGCTTATATATCCAATGTTAAATTTTTAAGAACTGGTTTTGTAGTCTCAGTAACTTTGCTTATCCAAAATGAAGTAAAATTTTTAAGTTAAATTCTTGGACCATTATATTCTTTGGATTAAGTATTATTATCTGATTTCAATAAAATCTTATCTAAACTTGTCATTTCTGAATTTTCTATATTTAAAATAGTTGCTATTCTTGTAAATGATACTTTAATATGGATTACTGATTAAATTCCATATGAAACCATAAAAACACAACTTATTTTAAAAAATGTAAGTAATTGAATTGTTGAAATCATTTCAGCCACAGTCATAGTTTGTCTGAAGCCTCCATAATATAAAATAACAAAGAAAATAAAACTTGACCAAACTTAAGAAATTAAACTAAATAATCTATCAATAGCTGATCTAAAACTGATTTTTAATAAACATATATACTCCTTTTATCTCATAATTGATATCATTTTATTAAAAGCTAATTCCCAAGCATACATTTTAATAAGTCTGACACCTTCAATAAGTTCATTAGTTAATTTTAATCTTTGATCTTAATATTACTTAGAAGTTTTAAGAGTCTCAGAATTAAAAGATTAGAGTAATATTTATATAGGATAGGCTACAAATATAATAGCAAGTGCAATCATTCCAATAGGTCCACTAAATCTATCCCATAAAATGTAGCATCCAAAAATCATAGATATAAAACATACACTGCTTTAGAATATCATAATAAGTACGAATTCAAGATAATTTATATCACCAGAAACTAAATTTAATATTTTACCTATATTTGCCTCTTTTATGGAGTAGGCACTTAATTCTGTTAATTTTATGTAGACTAAATTTATAAGTGTCATTCTTGCTTTTGATGAAAAAATCATAGCTAAGTTATAACCATGATGTCTTGTAAAAACACATAATAAATTTAGAAACACCAACAATGTAGCGAATCCATATGCATTATCTTTTTCATTATTTGCAGCACTCGTAATTACTTTACTCATTACTATTGATACGCCATTTCTTACAAGAGCTTCTAAACTATATGAGAAAAAACATCCTAAACTTATCCACTTTAATTAACCAAAAAATATAATTTTCACTAAATCACCACAAGAAATTTTTTTTTTTTATTTCACTGTTTTTTATGAAACTTCCACAGATTCTTTTAAGTCTTCCCAAGGTGATAATTTTGGTAGGTGTTTTTCGAGAATTTTATGTCCTTTGTCTAATACATTTCTCTTTAAAAATAATGAATATTCTGTCAGATGTAAGAAAAAAAACTTTGATATTATCCAACTTTTCTCACCGTGATAATAAGGATAAAATTTATCTTCTTCTTCCTCAGGAATTGTCAACATTGAAGGTTCATCTTATCCATCCTACATATTTAATGGTTATTATTCTTGCTAAGCCTCTTCCTACTAATCATTTAAAACAGTAAGTATTTAATTATTGGTTCCATTATCTTTTTATTATGAAGTCATTTCTAATTCTTCTTGTTTTTTTTCTGGACTGCTTTCACTCATGAGAATTTTCAGAAATCCTAAAAATTATTAAAAAATTTAAAAATAAAATTTAAAATGGTTACATAAATACAAAACAATTAATTTTTCTTTTGGAATATTTCCTAAAAAATATATTAACTTCCATCAACTATTTTTAATATGACTATACATATATATTATATTTCCTTTTATAATAATCACAAATATATTTAAATATGAGGGTATTATAATTATTTTAAAATAATCAGTTAAATAAGATATTTGATTAGTCAATTTGTTAATATAAAGGTTCCAAAACTATGTGGATTGATGAAAAAATTTACAATTCCAATAAATAAGAGTTCTAAACTGTTTATATTTATAAATTCATAAAAAATAATCTTCAATATGACTACTATATTTTAAAATTGCTGTTTTTTAATTTGAAATCTATTCTTCTTCAAAAGGTTACTTATTTTCATATATAAGTATAAAGAAAAATTAATTATATTCTTTTGAAATATTTACAAACATCAAGCGAAGAGTTTGATTGAATAAATAAGGAANAATCATAGCTAAGTTATAACCATGATGTCTTGTAAAAACACATAATAAATTTAGAAACACCAACAATGTAGCGAATCCATATGCATTATCTTTTTCATTATTTGCAGCACTCGTAATTACTTTACTCATTACTATTGATACGCCATTTCTTACAAGAGCTTCTAAACTATATGAGAAAAAACATCCTAAACTTATCCACTTTAATTAACCAAAAAATATAATTTTCACTAAATCACCACAAGAAATTTTTTTTTTTTATTTCACTGTTTTTTATGAAACTTCCACAGATTCTTTTAAGTCTTCCCAAGGTGATAATTTTGGTAGGTGTTTTTCGAGAATTTTATGTCCTTTGTCTAATACATTTCTCTTTAAAAATAATGAATATTCTGTCAGATGTAAGAAAAAAAACTTTGATATTATCCAACTTTTCTCACCGTGATAATAAGGATAAAATTTATCTTCTTCTTCCTCAGGAATTGTCAACATTGAAGGTTCATCTTATCCATCCTACATATTTAATGGTTATTATTCTTGCTAAGCCTCTTCCTACTAATCATTTAAAACAGTAAGTATTTAATTATTGGTTCCATTATCTTTTTATTATGAAGTCATTTCTAATTCTTCTTGTTTTTTTTCTGGACTGCTTTCACTCATGAGAATTTTCAGAAATCCTAAAAATTATTAAAAAATTTAAAAATAAAATTTAAAATGGTTACATAAATACAAAACAATTAATTTTTCTTTTGGAATATTTCCTAAAAAATATATTAACTTCCATCAACTATTTTTAATATGACTATACATATATATTATATTTCCTTTTATAATAATCACAAATATATTTAAATATGAGGGTATTATAATTATTTTAAAATAATCAGTTAAATAAGATATTTGATTAGTCAATTTGTTAATATAAAGGTTCCAAAACTATGTGGATTGATGAAAAAATTTACAATTCCAATAAATAAGAGTTCTAAACTGTTTATATTTATAAATTCATAAAAAATAATCTTCAATATGACTACTATATTTTAAAATTGCTGTTTTTTAATTTGAAATCTATTCTTCTTCAAAAGGTTACTTATTTTCATATATAAGTATAAAGAAAAATTAATTATATTCTTTTGAAATATTTACAAACATCAAGCGAAGAGTTTGATTGAATAAATAAGGAAGTAGCAGGTATACTTTTACAGCAGAAATATAGATCAGAATACTGAATATATGAAAATAATAAACTACTATTTATTTTGCGTTTTAAATACGCTCAAATAAAAGTCGCTAAAATGTTTACTTGAATTTATATAGAGATATATCCAATAATTACGGATATTAATATTTAATTGAATATAGAGGTATTTAAAATAAAAATATTTTTTAGAATTAGATGTTTTAGTCAATGAACAACTGAAACCTTATTCTAAAGAAAAAATTCTTATCCTATTTTCAAAGATGTTCTTTATTATAAGAAAGAATAATATAAATAGTATTAGAAAATGTCTTTTGATTATTTATAAATAATTTAAAACAGAAATAATATATTACATTAATCTTTAATAAAACAATTAATTTCTAGATATAAATTTCTTTTATAAAAAATTACCAGAAATAAATTTCTTGATTTAATTACTCTATACCACTATATTAAATTACACCTAACTTATAAGCATAGCTTCAATATAAAAAACATTAAAATACCGTGAGACAAGTTATTTAATTGTTGTTTAGATAAAAAAGAAAATGGTTTATAATTAAAAAGGTTTTTATTTTATAATTTTATATAAAATTGATGAAATAAATGAATATGTAGAAGAATAAAAAGTAGATGATATTTGATTGATTTAAATTAATATCATTTAATTTATCAATCAGAACCAATATAATCTTAAGCAAGAACTTCTTTGACTTCTGCAACATAATGACATAACATTCTTTCTATTCCATTTTTGAGAGTAACAGAAGATGAAGGACATCCTGCACATGAACCTTTCATATATAAATGAACAATTCCATTTTATTCATCAAAATCTCGAAAGACAATGTCTCCTCCATCCTCTTAGACTGTAGGTCTTATTCTAGTGTCAATAATTTCTTTAATTAATTGAATAGCCTATTTAAATAAATTATGTACTTCTGAATCATTATCGTTAATTTTAGTGTCTTAATTTTCTGAAAATCCATCAATGATCAATTATTTTTCTTATCCATCTTAATCTAATTAATAATGTTCCATTATTTGTTCAAATATCTATGGTTTTAGTTCTTCCCATTTACTTTCTTCCTTTTTAGAAATAGAAATATAATCTTTTCCATAAAATACTCTAGTCACACCATCAATCATAAATAGTTTTTAAGCCAAAGGTGAACATTTTGCTTCTCTTGGCCTTGAAAAATCATAGGTTCCATTAAGCATTACTTATTTACCATCTGGAATAAATTTCAAAAAATTTGGGTTTGGTGTAGGTTTTGCTTGAATAAATAGTTTGTAAATATTCTTGAAATTTAACATATAATATAAATTATGTAGAAGATGTAATTTATAAAATCTCACATGATTGAACAAGTACATGATGTTTTTATATCTCTTCTAAAATCCATATTCATCAAGACCATAGGATCTTTTTTGTTTGTATCATCAAAATACCAAACTTTTTTTTCAAAATATCTAATTATAAAATAAAAAGAGAAACCTTAAATTACTTGCTGAATGAATAAGAGAAGGATTTGAAATTTATTTATTGTAACCAATTAAAGTAATTTCATTTAATTTAAATGATATAGCTTATATTTGAAATGTCTAACAAGTATTTCCTCCAACTACTATTAATCCTTTTTATTAAAAAACTTCATCTACCATTTTAGTAACAGAAGCATTATAAAAATGATTATAAACCTTTTGAGTAGCTACAATGTTTTAATATTTTATGGTTAGAGTATCAACAATTGAAAATTTACCAAAATTCAATCCTAAATTAGCTTAATCAGTTTAAAAAAACTAATTATAAATTTACAATTACTAATTTTGCTCTAGCAATATGTTCTAATACCAATTTTAGACTCACATATTCACAAGTTTAATTAGCTTCTATTAATTCTTAACTTATTTCTTTTTCATATTCCAAAAGAGGATTGCCTCCCATAAAAAATATATATTTAGAATCAACTGATCTATGTTAAGGATCAAATTTTTCTTTATCTCTATTGTCTTTGTCTTGCCAAATAATTCCTTTATCTTTTATTAAATCAAATACGATTGGATTCATTCTTGATTTAGTCATTGTTATAGTAAGAACAGGAGTTAAAGTCACTTCTCTACGTTTTATCTCAAAAACCTTTATTGTTTTTAAAGGCTTCTTTTCTCCCCTTTAAAGATGATGTCCACCTATAACAAGTAAAACACTTTTCCATTAATATTCATGTTCACATTCAATTAAATATAGAAGTGGATCTTATCTTGGCTTGTCTTCATTTAAATTCAATGATACAAGTGGCTTATCCTTATTATCATTTATTAACATATCAGAACTATATATATGAACCTTTCCTAATTTATTATCATAGATGTAAAAGCGTCCAGTTGTTTTTTCTTAAACTATTGATAATGATGGTCTTTATCCTCCAAAATCTTATAGATTTAAATGCTTTTCCCACTTTGTATTATTTACTAAATGTTTGCTTGTCAATAATAAACTTTTTGGAGTGATGAAACATAATTTTGAAATTTAATTTTTGTAGAGTCTTACATATTGTTTTTTGACAACAACAGCTTCTTTTGCAATTGATGTTTCGCTGCCTTTTTATTCTCTTTCTTTTCTTTTGATTCTTGCTATTTCTATTGATTAATTATGTACTTTTATCTAAATTTTTTACCTCATCATAAGGGATTCCATCATTCTTAAAAATAGTCTTATAATTGTAGATTGAATTAAGTGAAGTTATTTCAGGGATTTTACTTAATAATTACACTTCTTGAAAGAAATCAGTTTTCTCTTCAGCTGATTCCTCAACAATCTTTTCATTTATTTATTCTGTTTTAACTGCAACAGGAGCATATAATGCTCTAATATTTAGACATATTTCTATACTGATTTCCTTTTAATATGTTATCAATTGTTAAACTTGAATCATCTGCAGGTTTTTAAAGTATCTTGCTTTCTTTGTTTTACTATTAAGTTCCATAGATGTTTCTTCATATTTAAATGAAAATACCTATTCAGAGTAATAATATCATTTATATCAATACTGTCACTCATTTTAATTAATAATTCATATGTTAAATATATCAAGTTTAGATATTCTCTGCAATCCATAAGCAAAGTTAGTTATCTAACGACAGCACTTTTTTATGTTTCTTTTTATAAACTCATCCAATAAGTGTCTATTTTCTAAATTTCGTCATCACTTAAGACTTGACAGGCTTATTTTATCAATTATTTTTCTTATATATCATTTACCTTAAAATATAGAATATGTGATTTTGATATCTGTAAAGATTTTATTTTGAATTAACTTCTATATTTTTATTAAAATTTTTCTAAAAATATTATGTTAACAGTCCTATTTTAAACAATTTACAGTTTTTTAAACCAAAATGATTATCATTATCTTCTCATATATTTATTAATTTTTATAGATTTGTTATTTATATGTAGAAAAAAAAAATATTAATTAAAATTTCTATTCTATTTTTATCTCTCTCAGTTTTATAACAATAAATATTTATTGGAAAGATAAATTGTAAAAAATATTAATAAAAATTAATTAATAAAATGAAATACTCTTCTTAATTTAAAAAAGATAATAATATTAATCTACTATCAACAAAAATCTAGAATTTGATGTAAATATAAAATGATATTTTAGAATGATAAAATATATTTTCAAATTTCCTGATTTCATTATTTTTATTCTTAGTTATTTTATTACTATCTAATCATTTCATTTCTAATTGCATATTTATGTAAAGGATTTTAATTTAAACTAAAAGGTTTTGAATTAGAATTTGAATTATTTCCCTAACCATTAGTATTATTTCCATCAAAATCTCTGAATCTTGAAGGTTTTTATTATTATTGTTAATCTACTCTATTTAATTATTTTCCTTAAGCAGAAGGACTATTAAATCCATTATTTAATGGTGAATCTAATATCATTTAAATAATAATACCAATTTAATCAGTGTGACCATTTAATAAAGGACTATTTTAATACAAACTATCATTTGAACAATCCTTTCTTAATTTTGATGAAGCAGTTATTAATGGTGAATGAAGTGGTGAATTGCTTAACTATTTTAATCTCTATTTATCAAATTTTAAATGCTCTTCCTATAACTTGAAGTTTGTCTCTTCATTTTCTTCTACCTATTTCAACCTTCTACCAAAGTAAGGATGACCAAGAGCCTATTAAGCATTGATTCGTTTATGTGGGTCTTTTTCTAACATCTTTCTTAATAAATCATATGCTTATTAAGGAATATTTTCAAATACGGCTCCATCAAATGATATTTCACATTTTCGATTTTTAGCTAATACATCATTATAACTTTTTCCTGGAAATGCAGGTTTGCCAGTTAATCTTATTAATATTACTATAAAAATTTACAGTATATAAAATATGAGTCCTAAGCTATATATATCACAAATTGGATCATATCTTCCTCCATCTTTACAATTTACTACTTCAGGAGCTACAAAACCTGGTGTTCCACATCTATTAAATAAATATGGGAATTCATTAGCATTTTAAGCCAATCCAAAATCAGCTATACAAACAGACTAGATATTGCTAATATTTCAATAGAATTTATAGATTACTTAGGTTTTCTAAATAATATATTTTCTGGTTTCAAATCTCTATGCATTATGTGTTTTGAATGCATATGTTGTAAACCTTCCAATAAAGTAAATAGAAGCACTTCAATTTCAAATGAATTAAACTATGGCCTATTTTTTACTTTATCATATAGAGATCCTCCTTCCAACAAATCAAGTACCATATACAATGAATTTTCAGTTTCATATACTTCATGTAATTTTATTAAAGCATGACTATCAAACTATCTCATAACAGAAATTTCATTCAATATAGACATCTATAATAATAAGACATTTTTACTTTTCCTTTATCCTAACCATATGCTACCTCTTTTGAAAATGCTTTTATAGCAAAACCTCTTTCATCCTCTAAACGATCAGCCAAATAAACAGATGCAAAATTGCCTTTCCCAATTTTTCTATGTGCTTTAAAACTTTCATGAAATCCTCTTTGATTTATGTGTTTAGCTAAATAATCTCTCCATCTTTTCAATAGTTATGGATCATCTGAAAACAATTTTATTTTGTGTTCAGTATTCTCTCTTTCAATCAATAATCCTAGAGGTTTTCCAACTTTAAACTTCTCTTCAACTGATTCTCTTAATAACTAAAATTTTGTTTCGAATGTTAAAGAAATGAATTTCTTCTTGTTGGCAACAATTATTGAATTAGAAAATCCATGTAAAACTCTTCTTTTCCCTTTATGAGTTATAAATTCCCCAACTATTTCTGGTTATTGATCCTTCCCTTTAAAAGGCTCTGT
This sequence comes from Paramecium pentaurelia, assembly GCA_905183005.1. Lineage (NCBI taxonomy): Eukaryota > Ciliophora > Oligohymenophorea > Peniculida > Parameciidae > Paramecium > Paramecium pentaurelia. Next base: position 669,186 of record CAJJDO010000012.1, on the reverse strand, counting down.
TAATTTATAATTCATTTAAAAATATCATTATTTAGATAATTTATCATCTTATTGATAATCTCATTAATCCTTTAGTATTTTATCATATGTTTATTCTAGACTTTTGTAGATTTTAATTTAATTCTTATTATTTATTGTCTTTATCTATCCTGCATAAATCAAAATCTATGTGCCTATAAATCCTTATTAAAGCTATAATTATATTATGTAATTGCTAATACTTATATGAAATCTAATAATTGATCAATTACCAATTTTAAAGTAAATTCTATATATTTTTTCTAAGTATAAAATTCTCTATTATTCAATTAATGAATATATTTTAGAATAGTTTTGTTTTTATTATAATGGGAGTTTAAGCAATCTATCCAAGAGGAATTTCGAGTAAATTTATGAGTTAATTTTGTAAGGATTGTCAATATATGTATTATTCTGTAGACAAAGGTCAAATTAAAATTTTTGTTTAAAGACTAATTTTCATATAAATAGATTATCTGAAGAGGTTTAAAATTATTAGTTATAAATCATTATTCTTAATTTATGATCTTTAAGGACAATATAGTAAAAAAGAGAAGATAATATTAATCAATATGAGGATTAAGTTTTAACTTAAAATTATTAATTGCCAAATAGCTATAATATTATGAAAAAAATTATGAAGTTTCTATTTAAGATTATTTTACATCAAATTTCAATAGCATCAATAATTTTATATTAGTATTTAAAATATTATAATATATAAATATTTTTAATTGCGGAATATAGATATTGATAATTATCATTCATTTTAAATATTTTTCAAGTCACTCATTGTCTTTTATTCATTCAAAGAATCTGCAGGAATTAATGTTAGTGCTAATTTTGTTAAATACATTCCATTGTCTAATTTTTATATCCATTTGTAAAAACAGAGGATATAAACAATAATTAATGCTAATCCCATAGTGTACATATAAATTTGAAACTTTAAAATAACAGAGTCTAAAGTGCTTTTATTTAAATTCAACATTGTATTTGCAATTTGCTCCATTATCTTTCCTTAAAATAGAAAATGATGTATAAATTCAGTTGTATGAACTTAACCTGATAAAAAATGTTCTAATTAATCTTTATCAGTAATAGCATAATCATTTGTTTACCAAAATGTTTTTAAAGTCTTAGAAAATTCATGTACCATATCAACTATTCCTCCAGATATATAATCTAAACTATTATCAGGTGATGCTGGTTCAAATGATTTTGTACATGATGGAACTAAAGTTGGATCACTTTCACAAAGGGAACTTCGAAATGGAATTAATAATGTATTTTTTTATTCTTCTAAAAGGGATGTACTTGATGCTAATTAATCATAAATAACAGATAATTAATCTTAAAATCCATTTTGTAAAGAGAAAAATTCTGATAATACTCCATCTAAATTAAATTTAATTTAAGACAATTCAAAAATTTGATTTAATTTTTTATTGACTAAATAGTCTGTTTTTAAGATTTCTCCATATACAACTAGAGAATCAAATTTTAATTTGAATTCAATTAATTATAAATTTAATGTTATTGCTGGTTTAATTGATTAGACCATTGATATAGATAAACCTAATGCACCTAATAAATATCCTGCTAAAAATAACCATGATCCAAATAAAAATGCATAATTCCATATTTAAGGTAATCTTAAATTATAAATTCTTGATGTTAATGAACTATTTTAATATCTCTTTTTAAATTTCTACTTATTATTTTTAGCAGTAGTAGATCCACTAGAAGATTAAAGAAAATTTAAATCTTATTTAACTTTGACAAAGTTTGATTCAAATACATATTTAACAAAATTTGTTTATTTCCATAAGACTTATTTTGGATCTTTTAAAATAGTTTTAATTTCATTATAAATTTTATTAATTTGATTTACATCATCTTCACTTAATTTTGTGATTAAAACTAAGATCTTTCTGATTAATTAGTTTACATCTTATAATACTTTAATAATTAAAAACATAAAGGCTGTTATAACACTAAGTTCTGCAACAACAACATAAATAAGTGCATTAACAATTTATTATTCATAAAATATTAAATTATCATTCAAATAATTAATATAACTTTTACTTACTGTAATTACTTAAACCATATTTAATTTAAAAAATAAATTTAATGATACGAATTTTTCATCTAATTCTTTTTAGATTTATTAATTTAAAGTGATTGAATTTGATGATATCTATTCTAATAATATTGTTAAATCAAATGTAATTTCGAATTATTATAAATTATTAATAATTTTGAGATTATCATTTAATGGTATTACTTAACTTTCAAAAGTAATGATATCTTCATAAATACTTTTTAAATCACGTTCAATATTCAAGGCTAAAGTGTTAAATTCAGTTTTTAAGCCATCATTAACTAATGAACTATAGTTTACAAACTCTAATTTTTAATGAAGAATGTTTGATGAAAACATTAATGTTTTTAAAAAGTAATTATTGATTTTTTCAGGATATTAAACATAATTTAAATTAGTTTATAGAATACCAAATTAATCTGAAAATAACTTAAATAATTACCTTAAACTATATATATCTTAATGAAAACCAAAATCAGAGCAGTTAAACAAACAACAATATTCAATATTATAATTAACCAAATTTATGTATTAATTTCACCAAATTGATATAAAGATCTAATTAATAGATATGGTGACTTTGATGATGATGTTTTTGTTGAACTAGGTTTAGAAGATTATTTATTTTCATGTTCTTAAACTTCCTAATTATTCAAATTCTTTCTTAAAATTTCAAGAATATCATTTTTCTTTTTTTTTTATTAATCTTTTGAACTATCAGACTTTTTTTCTATTAATTCAGAATCATATTTTGGATCTTCAAATTATTCCTATTCTGGTTATTAAGCATTTATTTTACTTTCTTCAATATCTTATACTAATTATTAAAAGTCTTAATCTTCAATCCTAGATATTTAAGGATTTTCAAAGACAACTTTTGATTCATCTTATTATTTTAACAATTTAGAATTAGAAGTATTATTTATTTCCATTATCTATTCTAAAAGATGTTAATCTGATGGACCTTTTATATCAGCAGTTTCATTTAATTGATCAGAATTTTGTTAATATCGACTTATAAAATTTTTTGTATTAGTCGAATCTATTCCAGTTTGTGATTCCCCATATTTAATAGCCATCAATGTTCTTCGAATAGACTTTTTATAAGGAATTATTGAACTTGAATCTGATCTTTCAAATTCACTTAAAGGTTCTAATTTTAATACAAAATATGGATATCTCTCCTTTTTTGTTTCCATTATCTGAAATTCTAAATTATACTTAATTTTAAGTATATCACATTAAATGCTTTGTTCATCATGATATTTTGATAAAAAATCCAAAACTAAATTCATCCTTTCTACTTATAACATAGGAATATTTAACCCTTTGATTTTAACTTAATCTTCTTGATTATTAAAACTCCTTGCAGATATTGCAGAGGCATGTGATGCTAATTAAGATTTAATAGTAGTTAAATTATAAGATGATAATTTTTAATCATATTTTTATCTATCATTAAATACCTATCCAAATTATAAAAAAATATCTTATAATTATTCTGGGAAATATGCATAATCTACAAATTCTGTCTCAATATCATTTGCTAATTTCTTTAGATTGATTAAAATGAATGGCATTAACATAAAGATATGTCCTTGTTCCACAAATCTTTCCATTGTTATATTTGGATTATTAGGCAAAATCCTTTTTTCAAAGAAATCTTAACTAGAACCAATAATTTTGCCATAACTATCAAACATAATTACATCATATGAGGTTTATAATCTAAGAATTGAACCAGTTAAAACAAAATCAGAAGAATCTTAAAATAAATTACCCAATTTAATATAACATTCTTTTAAATATCCTTATTTTTATAAAAAAAAAGAATGAATGCTTTAGACTGAATATTTAGTGTATCCCTTTGATATAAAGTCATTTAATTAGGCATCATGCAATGTTCTTAAATCAGGTGGTAAAAAAGATGAGATAAGAGTTTACTAAAATAATAGGATAATTTATATACAGCTGCTATATCTTAAACATTTTAAAATTAAAAGAAATTTGCTAATGTTAATAAATTCTTATTAACAATATGACCCTTCTTTCTTACAAGACTCACCAAGATAATTACAGCCTCATCCTTTAATAGAGCACAATCATCAATAACTTCAATTGATTTCTATCTATCTTCTTTTATAAGTTCTTCAATTTATTTTTCTGCTTAAAATGCCTAAATTGAAATATTAATAATACTCTATCAAAATCATTTAAAATAACAGAATATAGAATAGAATATAATTTTAAATTTAGTATATTGATATTTCTATCTTCTGGATCTAATGTTTTAAGTACAGTTTATAAACTTATATCTTTTGATCTGTCAAAAAACACTTCTGGAATTATTATTGTGGCTTATTTATAAATCATATTCACTTACATTTAATTCTCTTATACAATTCATCTATAGATTTGCATAATTAAAGCTATTCTTTATGAAATGGTTCTAAATCATCATAACCTTCTATTAAATTATCCCAAAATTTTTATTTTTTTTCTATGACTTCTATTATTTTAGGAGTGATTTCTTAATAAAAGTTAACACTCCTCCATAGTTATGCAATTGTTAATTTTTCCTCTCTTGCCATATATCTTTCTTTTCTAAATTACTATTATATCATTCTCTCCTAAAGATACAAAATTGCAAACTCTAATTCTGCTGAAATTTTGGATGTCAATTCTCTAAAATATAAGGAATTATCACTATTTTAATCTTATTAATATTTTCTTAATTCAACATAAGCAATTAATGGTCTTTAGGCTGTAGATGATAAAAAACTAATATATTATAATTGTAATTGTTCAAATTTAGGCTTATGTATTTCTCCATTTTTTACTACTGTTCTACTATGACAAGTCTTAAATATACAACTTACTACATCTATAGTTAATTTCTATAATTATATTTTATCATTAAAATTAAGTTTTGATAATTTAGATTTTTAAGATGGACATTTGAGTCTTAAACAATTCTCATTATGTTTAATCAATTATTAAAAGTAAGTTAATTTATTATATTCACTTGTTTAAAAATGAATAAAATGACTATAAAATTAATCTACTCCAATAATTATATATTTCTCTTATAAATTGAAACGAGAATTGTAATTAGTCATTGCAAATTCATGAAATAATGAACTTATTGAAGTTGAAACTCCACTCATTAATCCAGCTACAAACAAAGTCCAAAATAATTAACCATCTATTATTGTTTCTAATGAAAACAATAAACATATGAATATGCTACTAAAAAGTACCATAGCTACTTTTAAGGATGGTTCTCTAAATGGATCTCGATAAGGACAACTATAAAATTGATCGACTATTTGTAAAAATGCATATGCAAATCCAAATATATACTTAACAAATACAATTTCTTAATAAAATCTAAAAAGTATTAATAAGTAACCAATGGTATAATTAAATAATTGTACATATGCAAATCTTCTTTTAAAGGAGTTATTTTCTGCAAATCTGTGATTTCTTAATAGATATATAAGTATTATTCCTTAACAATATTACAATATTGCATTAAAATATCCGAAAATATAAAACTCAGTTAACATAAATTTGACACTAATTACAATAATTGGTATTGTGAAGATGCTGTAAAAAGTAAAGTACCAGTGCAAAATTGAATTAACTGATTCTATCTTTTTCTCTAAAATTAATCTTAATTTAAAGTTTAAAGCTACTCTTTAAGTTTCAAATGTTGCAAAAAGTAGATAAAATAGTAAAATGATTTAAAAAGCAAAAATCACAAATAGAAATATTTTACTTAATTCATCTGTCAACATAGGTTCAATTAAAGAGAAATGTGTCAATACAACAGCATAATCAAATGCCTAATCTGATGATCTCTCTAAAAATAAACCTAATATTTGAACATGATGCAAAAGATGGGGGATAATAAAAAACTCTTGAGGAAACTTTGGAATAATGATTATCATACTTAAAAACGAGGTTTATACTCAATTGCAAATAGTATAGTTTTAATGTACCCACTACAAAATTCTTTTATCTTGTTCATCACTATCAAGATTTAAAAAAAAAATTATTAAAATATATAATATATATAGAAATTTGTCTTTACAAACTAATAAATTACAATCATTAATAGGTTAAACAAATACATCAATTTAATGAAGAAGATTATTTTATATTAAGTGTAAACCTAGAAGAATTGTAGTTTGTATTTAATCTAACAATTTTGTTCTTGTTTTGAGGAGAAGCTGAATAATTGTCATATGTACCAACATCATATTTTCTTCTACTTGTTTTACTTGTCTATTTTTATGATCTAAAATTAATTTATATTATTATTACTCCTTATATTAGATAAGTGATCTTGCTTCTGCAAAGAGATAGGCTTTAATCATCAAAAATCTTTATCTAATAATTTATTTTCTTTCTGAAGTATTTTTAAGCAAAATAGCACAGAATTTATTTTTCTTAATAAAAGAAGGTAATCTGTAACTTAAATAAATTTTGATTGAATCAATTTAGACTTACAATTTTTCAAAATAAGCAAAAAAGATTTTATAAATGATTTTTAATGTGAATGCAAAGTTTATTACAGCTAGGATTGTATAAGATGGAAAGATTACTTCACTAATACTTAAATTTTATGCTGTAAATATCAGTGATGCTAATAAAATTGAAATTTTGCATATTGAAGTTTATAAAGAATCAATATTATTTAAATCTCCTATTTAATAGGGTTTATATTAGTTTGTAAGCTTACCATAAATATGTAAAATAAAAAAGATTAATAATGCTTTTATTGGAATATAATCTTCATAATAAATTAAAACTAAAATAATAAATTCCTTAGACATTATTTTAATAGTCTCCCAATAATAACTACTTAATTTATATTCATTGTATAGATATCCCCAAACCTTTCTTATTTTAGGTTCATCTAATCGTTTCCTATAATAATAGACTATAAACCAAAAAAATAAAGGTAATATTACGCCTATTACCAAAAAAGCTGGAGTAACAAAAATGATTAACCATTTATAATGCAAAGATGTCTCATATTAGTAAGCTACATTTGCTGAAATCCACTTAATATTAGATATGCTTCTATATGATAATAAAGATATCAAACCTCCAAAGAGATTTGGAGATAAATAGATGTAAATATATATTAAAGTAGTAACTATAAAAGTGATGGTAAGTTATTATTTATTTATGAAAACTTATAAGATTAAGTGAATGAACAAATATGTAAAGATGTATATTCCGATCATAAAGAATCCCCAAACCAATCTAAGATAATGAATTGGTACTTCACTCGCTTGAACTAAATAACAATCTAATGAGAATGCCATTGATTCAATAGGATTACCAACTGATGTAAAAGCTAAGGTTATTCCATTAGGTATAGATAGTTAAAAAGTAGCTATTGAACTAATAATTTATAAATAATTTGTAAACACTTTTATTAATACTGAAGTTGATGCTGATTCGAATAAGTAAAATTTACCTAAAGTTCTAAGTCTTGAATATTTAATCAAATCTTCAATCATTTTAAGAGTACTATTAACAGATAAGAATACTGATAATAATGTCCAACAAATGACAATAGCAATATTAACTAAATTTCCAGCCATATCCTCACAACTATAGCATGCATACTTATTACTTTATGAATATTATCCATTTCCTGTCAAATCATATAAATCACATTATTCACATAATGCTCCAATATGACCCAAAGCACAAGAAGAATCTCCTGCAAACCAACCTCCTAAACAATTTAAATGTAAATGATAACATTCTTCAATATAATTACTATAATAAAATGCTCTCCAATATCCTGGTCTTAATTCAATCATAGCTGGTTATATATTTTTCATTTTAATTTCATCTTTGGTATCACATTTAGAAGCATTAAATGAAACAGAATATTAATTTTATGAAATATCACATTATACACATCCACCTGATATGATATTTAAATATTCTCCTAATTAACATTTAAAAGTTCTAAGTTTTAATAATAATAAATAATTTTTTATGACTGAAGTAATTCCATATGGAAATTCTTCACTATATTATGGTATTTGAACTATTTTACATCTTATTGCTAATTAAAGATTATACTAATCTTCTTCAATTGGATTAAAATATATAATAAGATTATCAAAATTGAAATCTCCTGTATCAGTATTAAATTATTATTTATTATTAGATAAATATCGAGATGTCTCTTTTTCATCTAATTATAAATTGTTATAATCTTATACTATAGAAGTATCAATTTTAGAAGCAAAGATTTAACAAGTAGATTCACTTAAATTTGACATTTTTTCATTGATTGAATTTGTGGCTATTATTCTAAAATGCAAATTATATGGAATATATTAATTTGTACTTGAATCAAAATATTAGTATTCTGCTATAGGGATTCCTGAAGGATATAATAATACTTTTGATTATTCAATTGAACCATAATATGAATAAGGCTAAATAAGAACTTAGTCAATTATTGTGGTAGTATTTTTTAAAAGAATTTGATTATTTTAGATAATATTTTATTTTTGGGAAAATAAAAGTTGAATTGGATATTCAAAAATATTATTAGCAAATTATTTACCTATATTGTCTTTTAATAATAAATTGAAATCCTTATGTTAATTAATATATTCATCACTTACATATATACCTCCTGCTATTTAAGCAGAATTATTTAATATTTCTGTATTAGTTAACAAAAGTTTATTTTAAGTAGAAAAAAAATAAATTGCACCTCCACTTTTTTAAGCAAGATTATTTAAGAAAATACAATTATCTATATAAATATTTAAATTAGCAAAGAAACTCCCTCCTCCATATGATGCGTTATTATTTTTAAATAAACTATTAGTTATTTTAGCAGAAATATTAAAATCTACATAATTCTCTAAAAGGTTTATATTCCTTTCTGACAAAAGTCTTGAAGATTCAGAAAAATCAAGCACACTTTCATCAAAATTATTTAAGATTGATAAACAACCTATTATTCCACAAGTATTATTTTACATAATAATTTCATTGATTTTTAAATTTACACTATTAAATTCTATTTATTAAATTGTAATTAATCCATAATAACAATTATCACAAAGATTTAATGATATATCAAAATTAAAGATATTTATTTGATGTTATTAAGTAAAATCTTTAAGTTCTACTAAAGCAAATTTATTCGAGATTTCTGAATATAACATATTTAGATTGCAATTTAATTAATATGTTAGATCATCCTATTAAAATTCAATTTCAGGTTTATAAATAATTTTATTATTATCTATTGGACATACTAATTTATTAATCTTCTCTTTTTGATTATTTTTACATGGAAGAATATCAGAATTAATGTATTGAGTTATTTATTAAATATTTATCTTTCTCATTACTAATTATCCTGGTAGATCTAAAATATTATTATATATATTTATTACTGTTTAATAATGATATTTTTATTAAAGGTGAATTGAAAACTTAACAATCTGAAACAGTCACATTTTCTATTAAAATATCTCTTCCATTTTCTATTTACATTAAATTTGCATAATGAATTTAACTAAAAATTGAATTTAATAATGTAAAATCACAATAATAAATGTGAATTGAAGGATTGTCTATTTAATATGGATAAATTTCTTATGTTGATAAATCTTCAACTAATTTTATATATTAATTAAACTCTGATTAATTATTCTAAAATCTGGAATTATTGAATATTATTTTTGATTATAATGATGATTATTAATTTGGAGAATATGTCATTATCGAGTATTTAAAAGAAAATGATGATATAAATGAAACATTATTTATTGTGATTTAATTTTCAATACGAGATGGATTGATAAATATAGCACCACCCTCTGTTCTAGAATAAGATCTAAAGATTGAACTATTCTCTAATTTAAAATCCAATCTACTATTTTGAGCATCTAAATATAATAATCCACCTAATGAAAACGAATATCCATTTAAAATTGTTTAAGTACTAAAAAATTATGAATTTATAATTTAAATTTCTCCCTAAGAGGTAGTTGCAATATAAAAGCCTCCTCCTTAAAGTGCAATTGAATTATTGATACTACTATCTAAAAACTTTAATGAATTCACAAATAAATTTCCATTTCCACCTAATGAAAGAATTTGGAAAATTTTATCAAAGGGTAATTCTAAATTGTTTTAATTTAAATCTAATAGGATATTGTTTCTTATTAAATCTATATTTAGTTTATTCTAGTTAATAAAATGACAATCTTGAAATATGAGATTTTAAGTTTTAATAAACATTACTGAATCTGAGGAATTAGTTAAAATATTAGATGTAAAATTAGTATTTGATAAAATGATTTCACCTTAAAATGTTTCAACTAATATAGTAGTAGATGAATGTAATTATACTTCATCTTCATATTTATTTAACCAATTATTTATAAAATTAACATCTTCAAATTTTATATATGTTTATTACTAAGTTTTAATAGAAATAATAGTAGAATAAACGTTTAATTTTGTAGTTATAAGGAAATTATCTTTAAAATAACTATTCTATATCATTATAATTCCTGATAAGACTTATTCTGTTAAACTTTATCCTTCAAAAAGAATTAAAGGATAATCTTTAACAATTAATTTGTTAATTAAGATTTCCATTAAATGAACTTTATGAAATTAACCAATATATAATACAAAATAGAGATCCAAATAGTTATATTGACTTATACAATTAAATGAAGAATGTAAGAATCTATCTTTATTATGTAATTAATCATATTGTTCCACATTAAAATTTTAAATTAATAAGTTAGTTGATTTCATAATTGCAATCTCAGGATTACCAACACCCCTTTTAATTTCTATATCTAAAAATTAACAAGATGAACACTCAATATAAATTAAAGCCTATTTATAGGATGTAAAATAGAAATATTAAGTACCAGAATCTAATTTATAATAATTGTTATTAGAGAATAATAAATTTTAAATTTTAAAAACAATGTTTTCAGTTTCAAATTGTCTTATAAGATAAATAAAAGATTTTTCATTTGAATATTTATTGTTGATAAATCTGATTCCATATATTTCAAATGTTTTAGTATTTTTATATTAATTGATTAAATAAGTATTACTTTATTAATTAGAGATAAAGTAACTTGAATTTAAGAAAGTGTTTTCAAGAGAAATTTCATTTATTGTAAAATTATTTGCTAAAAGAAATGCTGAATTATCATTCATTAATATATTTTTAAGAGTAAAATTAGTAAGTGATAGATTTTTACAAGATAATAAATTAATAAATGTAGATTAATCTTTAAAAATAACATTTTCTAGATAAAAATTTCTTAATTCAACATGTTCAATTTAATATGACTTTTCAAATTCTAGGTTAATAAACAATGAGTTTTATGTAAAATTTGTATCTATTATACTCACATTTTCAAATAATATTGAATATTTGAGATTATAGGTTAGAGCATTAAAATAAAATAATGTTGTATTCTTAAATTCAGAATTAGATAACTTAAAATTATGAACAATTAATGAAGATATTATAGTATCATCTGTAGGTTATAAATTAAAGATTTTACTCTATTAAACTTATAAATTGTATAAATTTAAGTTTAATAATTTTGTATGTTGAGGTCTGTTACTTGTAATTGTTAGATAATTAGGAATTGCTATCTTTTTTTAGGTAAAACTACAATTTTCAAATGTTATCATTATTGTATCGAATTAATTATTAATTTAGAACAAAACATTAACAACTTTTTATTCATATGATATTGCATATAGAACAGATTAAAATAATATGTTTTTAAATAGCACAGATTTATAATTATTTATGTAAAAGGGACGGCTTTATAAAAATGCACATTAATTTGATTTAGAGTAAACATGTAAATTAACCTTTGCCAAATGGAATACATTTTTTTATAAATTAGTTTATATCACTGAGTAGAATCCTGCCTCTTAAATACATGGCTATTAACATTTCATTTCTAAATCATATGTAAATTCTTGAATTGTTTGTTCGTTCAGATAAAGATATAGTTATGATACTTCATATGTTAAAAGTTCTCCCATAATGAATGTATTAATGAATGATAGAGTTTGTTTTTTTTCTAAATCATTCGGATCAGTATAATAATTTGAACAATATACGTTGTATCGACTCACAATAGATTTATTGCATTTATTCAAATTTTTGCAATTAATAACATTTAAAGTAGTAGGAAGAATATTGATTATTTCATTTTGAGACTCTGATTTTAATAAGCATTTATTAGTAAAATAATTATAAGGAGAATCCATATTAAAATATCCATTTATTTTTTTAATTTCTTCTGTGCTCCTAGGTATACAAAGTGAACAATAAGGAGCACACATTTAACATTGGTTTAATTATCCACTTACTAAACTTCTTACTGGTCCATATTAATTTGCTCTACATTTAAAACATTTTGCAAGTATTTTAGGTTCTTGATTTTATTCAATAATTCTACAATCCAAACAATCTTCGCTGCATCCTGAATAACAGATATTTTTATGTAATAAATAGTTATTATAACATTAAAGACATAATACTTGTAATTATTCTTTGATAATTCCATAGTATTCAAAATCATTATATTCTTTAGATGGATTTAAAACAAATAAATAAAAAGCCTTAATTTCTGATTTCCAATAATCATTCCTATCACCATGCTATTAGACACATACTTTACAGGATTCTGGACATGGTTAACAAATACCTGTTAGCCATTCTGAATAATATCCATCTTAACAGACTACACAAAAATTCATTATTTAATAAGTGTACTACTTAATACATTAATAACAATTTAGCATATCTGAACAATCATTATTTTAAATAGATGTAGTTAATAAAGTACTCTTTAAACAAATAAAAGTATCTTAATAATCATAAACTCCTGAATCACAATCTTTTGTATCTTCTGATTAAATTTCACATTTATTTGTTATAAGTGAAAATGCATAACCTGGATAACATTCAGCACATCCAATAAAAGTCTAATATTAATCATAAAATCCCAAGTAAATTGAGGATTCAAATGAAGTATAATAATATCCTCCCAAATACAAATATTCAAAACAATATTTACAATTTTCTATTGAACATATTCCACAACTTTATCTATCTAAACGTACATAGTATTTAGTTTCGTTAAAGCAAGTAAAACATTAATCTTAATTGCAAGTTTAACAATATAAGCCACAATTATAACATTTCTTATCTTTCCAATATTGAAGTGGTTTACAAAAAGCAGCTAATAGACATATTTCTTCATTATTTTCTGTTGAACAGAGTCTACAATTTTCACATTCTACACAATTTCCAAATAAAGATTTTTTATATCCCATATAACATTAAGTACATAAATAAGTAGATGGACCATTACAAAACTAACAATTTTCAATACATGATTGACAATTATTATTTTCATCCATATATAAACCTGATTTACATTTGTAATTTGTTAAACCTGCAGCAATTTATAAATAGTGCTTATTATCAGCAGTTATATGCATTTAGTACCTTAAATAGATATATTTTATACAATTATTTTTCATCAATATATTTCCAATCACGAATGAATATTTCACTTTCTGAATTGGACAAGTATTTTTCCTCACATAAAAGAGTAGATGCAAATTAATCAGGGTAAATCAAACAATTTGAACAATCCATTAAGAATTTATAATTCTCATTCAATGGACTTAATATTAATAATATAAGTTACCATTTTATACATTATTTATTGTATTAAAAGTATCCATATTCACATTATATATTTTATTCATCACAATTAAAATAACCTTCAAGATAACATTCATTTTCTTAATATATTAATTATAAAGTCTAAATCTCTTCCAAATAATCTAATTATCTATTAATTTATTACTTTAACAAACTGGATTTCCAGGTATCTCATAGAATCCATATTCACAGAGACAAGAATATCCTAAATCAGAATAAAGTCTATGAGAATTTATATGACAACTTAAACAATCAAAATTAGTAGGTCCTTTACAAGTTAAACAAGTGTAATCACAAGGAATATCTAAAGTTGAATCAAATTCAAAGCAGAATGTTTACAATTTCCAATTACTTAGATATCCTTAAAAATTGTGATAATATATATCATCTCCTCCTAAATGATAATATAGCATAGTATTCTTAAAATAATGTATTTCTTAATCCCAAACAATTTAAGTATGTGTATCTTCACTTGGAAAATAAATTCTATAAATAGGTTATCCTTAATTTAAATTAGATCCAACTTCAAATTGAAAGAAATGCCATTTATTTAAAAGTTCACCATACTTTTTATCAAGTACTTTTTGAATTACTCCTGGAGATGTTGTATATGTTTTTGATTTGATAGGCATATCATAACTATAAGTATGTATTTCTATTCCAATAAGATCTTAGTTTTCATTTTGAATATAAATAACATATAATAGTTTATTTCCAATCAAATTATGATCACTATAGTCTTGATTAATCGATAATCTAAATAATATTTGATTTTTAATTATTGAATATCCAAATTTATCTTGTTTAACCCAACCTGATATTTTATATTAATTTCTTAATATTTCATACTAACTAACTCCATCTACTATATGATCTCCATTAAAGTATTCAATACTAGTTAATATTTCTATTGTTTCGGTATTGCAAATAAATACTGCATTACAATTTTCCAAAAAAGAATTTAGATTATCAAAAAAATTAATATCTGTCTAAAAAACCTTAGATATTTTTCCTGGAAATATATTAAAATTCAAAAAATTATTGTCTATTTCAATAACATTTAAGCCACCTGTATAATCATACATTACATATGTAAAATCACCATTCCATGTAACTTCCTTAATTTAAAAATCATTTTAGTTGAAGGAATAAAGATACAATTTTATTTATCCATTCTTAATATAATAATAAAATAATATCCAATCTCCATCAATTGTATATATATTAATATTAAATTAATAATATTACCATTATAGCTCATCTGGATTTGGATTTTTATTTTTTATATATATATTAAACGATATTGTATTGTCTTGTAAGTTTAATTCTAAAAATGCTAGTAAAACATCATCAGCCCATTGACTTTTTAAAAGTGAATAAATGAGATATTTTACTGAAATGTCTCCATCATTAATTTCTACTATAAATTATACCTTTACATGCTTCATTCTAGTTATTCATAGGAAGATAATTGATCCATAAACCTTTGTTGAATTCCAGACCATCTCCAATATCAATAATATTATTTTCTTCAATTAGAATTAATTGGCTTGCAAAATCAACATCAACCCAAAATGTTTAAGTATAATAAGTACATTAGGTATTAATCAACCTTATTAAACATCAATTAATACTTCAATATATGCAAGATAATAAAGTATTTTTAAATCATTTAATTAATATAACAATTATTTTTGAATGGCCAACTAAGTCTCAATGTTACATAATAATTAATATATATATATAAATTTAAATTTACGCATTTCAAAATTGTTTTCATTTTCTAGTATTTACATTATTTTCTAATTATCTTTTGATATCTCCTAAAATACCTTTCTTAAGAATTAAATCATTTTTATATCATAAAAACAACTGTGATTCTCAAATTTTAACTGGATAAACTGAGAAGTACTAAATATTCAAAGAAAGTAGGGAGAGTATTTAATTTAGAATGCATCTAAACAAATCTAATAATAAACAATGATAATTAAAATATGCTTATTTCTGGTTAAAATGATGACTGATTCCAAACCCTTTATATTCTTAATTAAAAATTAATAAACAGCATGACTTATTAGATTGCATCTCTATGGTTGCTTAGTTTCTTCTAATATTTCTTGTCCCATTATATAATTTCAATATTGTTGGCATTATAATTAAAATATGTTATTTGCATTTTACAATTGAATTAAATGCTTAATTTACTTGGTAATAAAATGAAGTATCCTAAATTCCTATTGATCTCTAAATAAATAGTAAGAATCCAAAACTACTCATATGATTAACAAAACAATTAATAAATTATCTCTAATTTCTTCATCAAAATCTTTATAAATATTTCGATATGCCCACATCTAACTTTGTCATTTATCTCCTTTAATAATAAATCTATAGTTTATCACTATATCTTTTTTAAGCATATCTTCAACGACATGATTCATTAATTAAATTCATCCAATATTTTTCTGATTCCTTTATTTATAGACATTACAACAATTTAAATACATTTAGCCACCTCTCTTTATCCGTATATTTCAACCATAATGAAAAGATGCAGTAAAAGCATCAAAAATATCTTAATCAAAAGAGAAATATTCAAAGACTTCATCTTTTTTGCCGATCTGCAATATTCATTTAATAACTATTCAAATTTTCGATTTACAATCATATAATAAATATAAATGAATTGTCTCAAAAGAGATAATATTTATTCTTTCACCTACTTATCTGAATCTCTTTTTAAATATTTAAATAATACCTTAGGAATTCAATTATTTTATTTTACAATTGATTCTATCTTACTTATTTAGGATCTATCTCAGCTAATTTCACTATTATTTCTACATAAAGATTTATGTATATGCCGATTACTTATTTTCAGATTTTCAATTAAGATGATTGTACTAAAGATAAAAAAGAAGTATTTTTCACAGAAAAACCTACATCTTAATGGTTTTACAATCAATGGTAATCATTAGATAGATTCATTACCAACTTTAATATTAATATCCTCTCCTACATTTTTAATTAGATTGAAAAATGAATGATTTAAAAAATTATTAATTAGCAATATGAGTATAAGAATCAATAATTATAAGGCTAAAAAATTATTGTCTTGATTTGATTCATCTACTCCTTAATAATTAATTTTAAGTTACTCTAAATATTTATTTTTGAGTTTAAGATTAAATGTCAAAATTATGATACTTTATTAATTACATCAATTCTGGTAATTTATTATGTTTAATTATGGATATAATGATCTTCTTAATTCATATATTTAATAAATAAAATTAATTCATTATTATGAAAATATATCCTTTGTATTACATAATAATTTTATTCAGTAAACTATCTCAATACTTAATTAAATTGATTTTATGATCAAAATTATAAATTGTTTTTCACTCTAATTCAAGAAAATCTTAATTACTTTAAAAGATATTATTAAAAATATAATCAGATAGCCTAGATGAATGTACTCATTTTTTATGTAGTTTCACTACTCTTATGCTCATCATTAATAAAAAGAAAATCTAATTTATTTAATAATTATTACATATAATTAATTAATAATATGGGATAATATTCAAATCATAATAATAATTATAATTATTATTATAGAAGTTAGGAAAACTATGGAAATGCATATTTAAATATTTATTATATGAAACTTTGATTATAATTCACTAAAAGATTAAGATTGATTGGTAGGTAATGCTAAATTAAATTAAATAATAATAAAAGTAACTAGAAATAATTGATATCTATTTTTGATAATAATATTATATACATGTATAAATTAATCAGAATATTATTTGTTATTATTCTTCAACATTTATTGTCTTTTATTAACATTCTCTAATTCAATTGTAGATTTAATAGATTTATTAATGGAAATAATTAAAAAACTTATAAATGAAATATAATAATCCTAATCAAAAGGATAGGAGTTAGTTATTGATCATTTTCTAGTTGGTTATTTAATTGGAAGAGGTGAAATTAATTCAATTGAAGATGTTAAAAACTTAATTCAGCAACTTACAGAAATCAATAAATAAATGGATGAAGGTAAGATTTCATCTTTTTCAAGAGATTACTTTATTAACCAAAAATTAATGTTACTAGAAATATTTTCTTAAGATCCTTCATTATTAGTTTAATAATAAAAGGAAGAAATCAATGATCAAATCATTCAAGATGATTATTAATAAAATACTCATAAATATGATGATTAATTGAAAAAGGAATAAAATAAATAATAAATTACATAAACTCTATCATAAAATTAAAATTTAGAATAAAAAGATGAAATAAAAGATAAGAATAAGGAACATTTAAAGTAATCTATAAAATAATATAATAATTACATTTAAAAGGTTGTCTAGAATTCAAAACATAATTAAAAGTAGAATTGATATTATAAATATAATATTCACATACTTGTAGTTACATTCAAATAGTTTTCTAACTATTAAAATGACTTTTTTTTATTTTATATAGAAATTTGTATAGATTATTTCTTTTAAAAATAATTGGGCTTAAATATTGGTTAACTTAATCGCTTTTCTGATACATCGAAATCAGTTTTTAATTTTTAAGGAGTTGTATTAGTTTTCTTAGTTGGTTTTTTCTAATCGACTATATTTGTCAGATTGGTCATTATAGTATTATCTATAGTTGAATATTTACTAATTGACTAAATTTAATAGTAACTTTTTTATACCTAATTATCAATTTTTTATAATTAAGCAGTTAAGGATTTACATTTCTAATATAATTCTTCATTCTCTCTTTTAAATTTCTATATACATAATTAAAAAAGATTTACAATAATGATATTCTTTGTATTATTTAAAAATTCATTTCTACTACTCTCTAATTCATCAATTCTAGATTTTAAATCATCACATTGTTATTGCATTAAATATTAATCCTAATATTGTCATTATAATTTATACTCTAATATTCTGTCTAACTTCTGATTCATACTTCTATAATTGTTTTTCTAATCCTAAAAATTCCTGTTATTTTTTAATCACAATTTCAGTAATTTACTTTAACTAATCTTAACTATTAGTATTTCTCTGATATTTCTATTTTTATTATTCATCATCACATAACTATAAGATAGATAACTAATTATACTATCATGAATAATTTGTTTATTAACTCTTACATTAAATTATTTATATATATATATATATATATTTATCATAACTTCAATTCATCACTTAGTATGCCACAAATATTGTCTAAATTATCACCAGTTAAATGAGCAAATGCTCTTAATTTCCCCTGTTTATAATTTGTTTTTTAAACTTAGACTCTTAATTTAGTACCTTATTTTATCATTTCTTCATCTTCTTCTTTATAAGATTCCTAAGCTTACATCTAATAAAATACATTAGAATAGGTGAAATTAGCAGGTAATTTATCTCTTGGAATTATAAAATCAATTGGCCCTAATTTTGCAAAGACCGCCTAAGCTTCACATTTGACCACTTCAACATCCACTATTTCCTTTTCCTATATTTTAAATACTATAGCTTCAAATTTTATCTGATTAGAAATGAATTAATACCACTACTTTAACAGTTCCATCCTCTTCAATTAATGCATCAATTTATTCATCCTAATTTTAATTGTAATTCATGCATTTATTTATACAAATAATGTACCCAACATCATCAAAGTATTTGCCTTCTAATTTCTATACGATTTATTCTAAAATAAACTTTTAATCTTTTAATTGATCTAAATAGTTTGGCTCTATTGATAATTTTGTTTTAAGTCCACTTATCATATAAAACATTTTTATTATTATTTATTAACTAATAATTAAACAAAAAAATTTAGTATATTATATTTAAACTCCAAATCATCTTTTTGCAGTCAAAGGTCTTTAATGTTATTATGGGGCCTTTAAAGCCATATTTACAACATAGGTCACAGCTTTTTATAATGTATAATTAGAAGCCTTTCTTTTTAAAAGCTTATAATATAAATTGATATATTTATACCTTATCTGAGATAGATTCTATAGCTTCTAAGAAACCTAGAAAATTTAAATCTGGCTATAATGATTTTAACTAGATTTTTTTGTAAATCAAATCATAATCTGATTTTATTAGCAATTCATTAATCAATTATGGATTATTAGCTAATCTACAAAATCTCATTTAATTCAAATTTCCATATCTCAAACCACAAAGATTACTGTAAAGATCAACTAATTTATAGAACTAAAATTTTTTATAAATATATATAAATTACCAAATCTAAATTTTCAATAGGTGGTTAACCATCAATAATCATTTTATAACTATTACAATATTTCCCCTTACCAATTTATTCAATTTATTCTTAAGGTGTTTTAATTGCAATGATGAATGCATCTTCAATAACTTTAGTTTTAACATAAGCATCTAATGAACTGGTCTCTACTCTTTTACTTCCATTTGGATTTTAAACTACTTAAGTAATCTCTAAACTAGGATTTGCATTAATCTCAATAATCCAAGGTTTTAAATCTCTATCAATCAAAATATCAAATCCAATAACATGAAAACAGTTAGCTTTTTCCCATTTGTCTTGATAGACTTCTCTAGTTGAATTTAACTTTATTAATAAATAGAAATTCTTACTAAAAATGGAGCAATTCCATATAGGAATCTTACTATTGTTTATTCAATTCTCAATTTTAATTTAGGTACATCTATTCCCATTTTCATCAATGTTTTTTTGGCTGATGTATAAGTTCTTTTAGTACCAAAATTTATTTTCTGGAAATCTGGAGGATGTATAATAAAATTTTGACTATCTAATGGATATACTATTTTTGTCTTTTACTTTTATTTAATGAATAATTTGTTAGATGCATATAAACATTAGAGAGATTACTAGATGTGATGTCCTAATAATTTTCAGTGCATAATCTAGCTAAACCTTCTTCATTAATATAAGCAATTAATGGTTTGAGTGAAGTGACCAATACATACAATCTAAAATCAAATTTCTTATCATCCAATAATAAAGGATTACTTATATACTCTTAAATAATATAATTTCTAATTATTGAAATTTAAATACTTCTTTATATATGAGATGTCCTTGACACCATTATTAAATAAATCTTCTATTTAACTAACTATAAAGATGCCTTAACCCTAAGTTCCTTTATCAGGTTTAGCAATATAAGAGATGCCATCTTTTTTTTCAAAATCTTCAATAAATTCATGTAAATCTTCTGGCATAGTGTATGTTTTTGGATAAAAATTATAAATAGACGGAAAATATCTAATATAATATGACACATATTATACTATCTCATTTTAGCCATGATTGACGTAGTTTCTTTTTTTGTAGAGATTAATTTAGCTCCAGGAATTCTACTGATGCATAAATTCATAAAGACCATTGCAAAATCATAAGTAAATTGTTTGGCTTATTGAACATTATCAGGACCACACCATAATATATCTCCATCAAAATTATGAGCCTTTTTCCATTCATTCTTATCCATGATTTTACGTATAATTGGTAATTCTTATACCTAAACAGAGAGATTAATAGACAAAGGTATTGATTTTGGATCTACCTTAATTTATTATCTTTTCTATGTTTTCTTTTGCAATAACATTTAGAATATTAGATTTAATGGTTTATTAGCAGGCTTTTCTTCAAAACTCTTAACTCTCAATTATCTTTAAGAGTTATTTGGAACTTCAGTCTCAGAATTCTCATCTTACTTATCCTACTTATCTTATTAAGTAAATTGTTAAAAGTCTGAATTCAAAAATTACAACATTTGATTTTCCAACATATTTTAATAATGAAATTAGTTAATATTCATTAGTCAATTAGATCTAAGTCAGAGAATCGAAGATAGACAAGTAGAGAATAAACAAATACCGATCACAAATATAAATTACCATAATTGATGGATAAACAAATATCTTAAAAAACATTTAAGAAACCTCCATTACAATAAAAATCTAGGAGAATCATAAACTCTAAAATTCCTAAGTTGGAAATTTAATTATATTATGGATCCTTATCTAAAGCTGGATTTGATGGATTTTGTGAAAAAACCAATTAAGATAGAGAATTTGCTGAAATTATTGATGATGAATAAGGAATTTTTGCTGTTATGGATGGACATGGAACTGATGGTGATTAAATAAGCACATTTGTTAGAGATTATTTTTAATGTATATAGATAATATATTATAAATTAGAATATGCAATTAAGGATTTTAAAACGATTGATTTTGTCAAGTTATTTGCAAATGCTCATTCAAATGTTGCTTCTCATTCACATTTTGATTCACTTATGTCTGGAACAACTGCAACCTTGATAGTTATTAGAGACTAAGTAATTCATTGTGCTTGGGTAGGAGATTCAAGAGCAATTTTATGCTCTAAATAATAAAATAAATTAATAACAACTGATCTATCTATTGATCATAAACCACATTTATTGAAAGAAAAAAAAAGAATAGAAAATTAAGGTGGAGCTGTTAATACTTATAAACTATAAAATGGACAATCTGTAGGTCCATCTAGAGTTTATATTAAAGGAGCTTCATTTCCTGGATTGGCAATGTCTAGAAGCATAGGAGATTAAATAGCTGAACAAGTAGGAGTTTCTCATGTACCAGGTATTTAATTATATTATTAAAGATATTAAATAGCATCAGATAACTAGAGATGATTTATTTATAATAATTGGTTCAGATGGATTATGGGAATTTTTAGATAATAATCAAGTATTAAAAGTATCATTAAGATAGTAGAAATAACACATCAATATTTTTTGAATAATGATCCATAAGGAGCTTGTTAGAAATTGATTTAAGAATCCAAAACTTAATGGAAAAAGTTTAGTGAAGGAGTTGATGATATTACTGTAATTGTTGTCTTCTTATAGAATTCAAATACATGATAAATATTAGATTAGTTTTAAAATATATTTTATCGATTATAGGTGTTACCTTATAAACTAAATCTGAAATGTTATAGTATCCAAAGTATCAGAGTTTCAATGTTTTTATTAATTAATATTTAATTTAAATTATGTTATCAATAAAATTAGTTCTTCCTCAGATTTTGAACACTTTATTCTCTATTATATGCATCATTTACTTATAACTTAGAGGTTAGATATTCAATTTACTAATTCCTTAAATAATATTTTTGGCTTTTGGAATAATATTTAGTCTTGCTGCAATCAGAAAAACAGCTTAAAATTTATAGTGTAAAAATATTTTAATATTAACTTTTATAGAAATAGATCATTCACCAATATTTTTTACTATTTTACTGCTTCTTCAATTTGCAAGTTTATTATATTTGAGTAATGACAACTTATCAGAAAATCTATTAAGTTTATTATTTGGAAGTATGCTCCAACTTTAAAAATTAAAATCAAATGATAAAAATGAGAAAAAACAATTTCTTAATATTAAAATTCTGCTTTAGGCTATATCCCTTGTAATTATTTTCATAGTAATTATTTTATTCAAAAATATAACCAATCACATAGAATATTTTATAATTGCCTCAATTCTGATTATTTTAGTGTGTTTATTTGAATTCCTTTTATCCAATAACAAACTTTAACCTGTATAAATCGAATAAAATAAAATAATCGTTCAGAGAAGAATTAGCACCCAAATTTAATCATAATTTCCTTAAAATGTACAAAGCTTATGGGAAAAATTTATAGAATAGCAATATATCTTTGTTTCCTATCGAAATAATGAAATTTTAATTGAAAAAATGAGTTAATATTTAATTTAATTTCTAAAAGAGAAAAATTAATCTATTGAAGAATATTTGAAAAAGATTTAATTATATTCAATTTCTTTAGATAGTGAGCATATTTTAACAAATAGTATGTTTGTTAATATGTCTACGAATCTGTATTCATATATTAGAGATTAAATAATTGACGAAAAGTAAAGTGCTGTAATGCAAAGAAGGAAATCATAAAGAGATATAAATGAAGATTAATAATTGCAAAAATTAGTTTCTCCACAAAATGAATAGAGATCACGTTTATAATCTATTTAAAAAAGCGAAGCCTATTTATAAAAAGGAAATACATTAAATTTAAATAATAGTTCTTTATAGGTAAATTTGATATATATATTATTTTAAGTATATTGATAGAGAATTCTTATCTGGATCTGTAATGAAAAATTTGGATAATTTTATTGCTAAACCACAAGATAATAATAGCTAATTAGCAAACAAGAAATAAATACTATATGGATTAATTCAAAATGAAAAATCTATTTATAAGAAAATATAAGTTAGTTATTGGAATCAAGGTTTAATAATTTAAATTGAAGATGATTCTATAGATAATATTAAAGCCTATATGAATACTGTTTAGATTGGATACAAATAAGAAGTCACTTCAAAGTAGATATAAAAATTATCTTAAATGGTTAGTGATTTGCAATAAAAATTTAATAAGTTACTTAATCATTAAAACAAAGAAGATAAATTATTTAGTTAAGCATAATTGTAATTGTATGTTTTAGATATATGGATTTAAAATTTTATCATTTTTCTATCTGATAGTATGGCTTTTCCAAAATAAGATCAAGTTAATATTATCTCATTTTTAAAAACACTTAAAACCAAATTCAGTCAGGATACAACTGTTATTGAAAAAAGCATTAACATAGTTATATCAGATGATTTGAACAATAAAGTCATAACAACTGATGTTAAATATTTTCGATCAATTATCGTTAATTTACTAATCAATAGTATTAAAGCATACAAAAAACCAGATATAACAAATATGGTGGAAATACATGTTTGTTAATAACCAAATGATGATATCAAATTTGAAATTTATGATAAAGCTAGTGGATTTTCTCAACCATTAGATTTCAAGAGTATATTATTTCTAATATTTTGAAGGAGTAAGTGAAGGCAAATTAGGAATATTTATAGTTTAAAAATTGTTACCATATTTATCAAAAAATCCTAAATTATAATTTAAAAGTGTAAATTATGAAAATAAATAAACAGGATCTTAAATTAGTTTTATTTTACCTAGATAAATTAATCCTATTAACAATTCATTACAAAACTCTTCAAACAATTTACTTTAATAAGAAAGTTTTAAAATGGCTTAAATAATATAATCTTAACTATTAACTTAATAATAAGATTTTATTTGAAAAATTATTATTAGAAATTTGTATATTTTTCTACATTTATTATATTATATAATTATTAATTTCTAAATTTATAGTAATATAAGGATGAAAAATTATTTTATAATAATATACTTATTTATATTTTCTATAGATTATCATATAATCCTAGTAAATAATAAACTTTTTGTTAAATAAAATTATATGTTTATTTTGAAAATAAATCAATTAATTTTACTTAAATCAATATCTTTACATGGATTTGGATTCTTACCAATCAATTATTTAAATTTCAAAAATTAATCTGGTAATTCTGCTAAAAGTTCTTTAGCTAATTCTCCTGGTATTTGAGAATGTCTAATAAATGGAACAAATTAAACAAGATCTCTTTCATGTTAAGCATCATCCCCATCTAATTATTCCATCATATGAAAATTAGCATTTCCAATCCCAACTATAATAATAGATAATGGTAATCGATAAGCCTTTTTAATAAGTTTTAAGCAATGACTCATATCATCTATAAGTCCATCAGTCATTATAAGCAAAACTGAATAAATATCTTTTTTAAGATTAGCCTTAGAAATATCTAAAGCATTTTCAATAACTGGACCAAAAATAGTTGGACCACTTAAACTTATATGATTTAAGGCATTTTAATAGGTATTCATTATATTATCCAATCCTAATACCTCAGGGTCAGATTTATTCCCATTTAAAGGAAAACTATTCATATACATTTAATCTTTACCAATGTTCTACACTATTTTTTGTAAAATTGGGCAATGATGGTACTCCACCAAATCCATAAAGTGGTACCTTCTTATCATAATCATAATTTAATAAAATTTCAGCTACTTATTTTAATGCATTTTAATATTAATTTAAATTGTTAGGATTATTATAATGTAAAGAACTTGGAGATGAGGGTTCTCCATTAGAACCTGTGAAATCAATAGCAATAATAAGATTAATTTAATCTCCTCCTTTTAAATAATCAATAAAAGAAGGTTTATCCATCATTTATAAATCAAAATTTTTTTTTTCAATAAATTTTACTCCTAAATTACCACCAAATTCCTATAGAATATTAGTACTAAAGTTACTCCTTTTGGTGTTTTAACTATAAATTAATGGATTTCTTTAAAAATTATTTATTCTATTGTAACTTCAATTGATCCAATGAACTGATGTTTTCCATTTGTTTAGTTATCCCAAAGTTCAATTTTAAATGGTTATTAGGGATTCTCATCATGTAATTTATCATGAGGTATTTGAAATGGTTTCCAAGTAGGATTTTCATTGTTCTTTATGAATTCTGTTTCATGTACTAATAGCCAATCACTATTTTAATGCCATTTTAGAAATCTCAGAAATGGATCAGAAACACCAAACCATCCATCCATATTTTTTACTTTTGTTGCATACCATTACCAACAAATAATTTCATTATTTTCTCCTATTTCCTTTCTTTTATCAGCTTTGATAATCAATCTCCCTGTCTTTTTATTATTATGAGTAAGTTATCCTATATATATTTGATTTTTAGATCCCATAATTGCACCAATAGTTGTCTAAAAGGATTTGATATTTAAATTTTACATTTAAAGATCCTATTATATCATCATTTTCAACTTTCTCCCCATCATGATCCATAACAACAATCCTTAAGAACTGATTTATTTCAAATATAAAGTCCAATACAACTGATGTCTAGAATTATTGATATAGTAATACTTTCCAATCAGGATTAAGGTTGTTATCTTTTACTTCTGTTTTGCCAATTAATTTCTCATATCCGTCTTATCCTTACTTTAAATAGATATAACATTAAGGATCACTTTACGACATTACATCTTTGTCAGCTAAACCTCTACCTGAGAAATATAACTCTATTTTTTCTCTATCTTTATCTATTATTTATTACAACATAATAATTATAATAATGAATTATGACAGTTTAAATAAAATATAAATTTAAACTCAAAATGGTCCAATTAAATTACTTATTAAGATAAATGAGAATTCTAAAATTTACTTATGAATTTATTAAANGCAATAATAAGATTAATTTAATCTCCTCCTTTTAAATAATCAATAAAAGAAGGTTTATCCATCATTTATAAATCAAAATTTTTTTTTTCAATAAATTTTACTCCTAAATTACCACCAAATTCCTATAGAATATTAGTACTAAAGTTACTCCTTTTGGTGTTTTAACTATAAATTAATGGATTTCTTTAAAAATTATTTATTCTATTGTAACTTCAATTGATCCAATGAACTGATGTTTTCCATTTGTTTAGTTATCCCAAAGTTCAATTTTAAATGGTTATTAGGGATTCTCATCATGTAATTTATCATGAGGTATTTGAAATGGTTTCCAAGTAGGATTTTCATTGTTCTTTATGAATTCTGTTTCATGTACTAATAGCCAATCACTATTTTAATGCCATTTTAGAAATCTCAGAAATGGATCAGAAACACCAAACCATCCATCCATATTTTTTACTTTTGTTGCATACCATTACCAACAAATAATTTCATTATTTTCTCCTATTTCCTTTCTTTTATCAGCTTTGATAATCAATCTCCCTGTCTTTTTATTATTATGAGTAAGTTATCCTATATATATTTGATTTTTAGATCCCATAATTGCACCAATAGTTGTCTAAAAGGATTTGATATTTAAATTTTACATTTAAAGATCCTATTATATCATCATTTTCAACTTTCTCCCCATCATGATCCATAACAACAATCCTTAAGAACTGATTTATTTCAAATATAAAGTCCAATACAACTGATGTCTAGAATTATTGATATAGTAATACTTTCCAATCAGGATTAAGGTTGTTATCTTTTACTTCTGTTTTGCCAATTAATTTCTCATATCCGTCTTATCCTTACTTTAAATAGATATAACATTAAGGATCACTTTACGACATTACATCTTTGTCAGCTAAACCTCTACCTGAGAAATATAACTCTATTTTTTCTCTATCTTTATCTATTATTTATTACAACATAATAATTATAATAATGAATTATGACAGTTTAAATAAAATATAAATTTAAACTCAAAATGGTCCAATTAAATTACTTATTAAGATAAATGAGAATTCTAAAATTTACTTATGAATTTATTAAAATATATATTTTCTGATACTTAAAAATAAAAAGATAAAATTTAAATTTTTTTACTATAAATCT
This sequence comes from Paramecium pentaurelia, assembly GCA_905183005.1. Lineage (NCBI taxonomy): Eukaryota > Ciliophora > Oligohymenophorea > Peniculida > Parameciidae > Paramecium > Paramecium pentaurelia. Next base: position 640,874 of record CAJJDO010000012.1, on the reverse strand, counting down.
AATATTCTATATGTCTTATATTTGATAATTCTCACATCATTTGACTAAGATGGACATCTGGAACCTTTAAAGGTTACATTCCTAATAGTTATTTGTAGGTAACTAACTAATTTGGTAGTTCTGCTAAAACTTCTCTAGCTAATTCTCCTTATTATTTAAAGTCTCTAAATGGCACAAATTACACTAAATCTCTTGCAGATGAACCTTTTAATGGACCATTATCTCCATCTAGTGTTCTCATCTATTAAAATTTTTCATCACCAACTCCAATTATAATTATTGAAAGTGGAATTCTTGCTGCACCTTTAATTAATTGAATTGTTTAATTCATGTCATGAATTTCTCCATCTGTCAATATCATTAAAACCGAATAAATATTATGATTAACATTCTATTAAGCTGTCTAACAAGCATATTAGATTATTGGAGCAAAATATGTTGGTCCTGATAATGTGACATGTTGTAGTGCACCACTATATTAGGCCATAATTCCTTCTAAGCCAAAAACTTCTGGTTATTAAAAACTTCCTGTCAAAGGGAAACTATAATGATAATTCACATTTATACCAATGATCTGCTTCTAACTTTGAATAATTAGGAAAATGAGGGATTCCTCCAAATCCATACATAGGTATCTTCTTATCAAAATCATAATTTAATAATATCTCTGACACTTGATAAAGAGCAGATTGATATTAATTCATTTGATTTGGATTATTATAATGTAAAGAGTTTGGAGATTTTGGATCTCCATTAGAACCTGTGAAATCAACAGCTATGAGTAAATTAATCTACTCTCCTCCCTTTATATAATCAATAAATGATGGTTTAGTAAATACATTAAATTAAGTTAATTATATAGTACCATGATTACTCTATAAATTAATGATATAATTAATACTCCTTTTTAAGAAAGAGATATGAATTCTCTTTTGAGTTCATTTTCAATTTAATGTATTGTAAATAAGGTCGAACCAATAAATTAATGTTTACCGTCTGTTTGGTTATCCCAGCATTCAACCTTTATTTATTATTATGTATGTCCAGCATTTAATTTAGCCATTGAAATTTCGAACGCTTTCCAATGTGGATTTTCATTATTTTTACAGAATTCTGTTTCATGAACAAACAACCAATCATTTCCAGATTGTTTATAAAATCTTAAAAATGGATCTGACTCTCCAAACCAACCATCAATATTTTTTATTTTTTTCCCTTCCCATTACCAAAATATGTATCTATTGTCATCTTTCAATTTATCACCCTTTATTAATAATGTTCCTGTAGCTTTATTCTTTAATTTTAATTATCCTGTATAGACTTAATTTCTTGACCCCATAATCTCTCCAACTGTAGTCTAGTAAAAATTTAAAAAATAGAAAGATACATTAACAACACCAATTAAATCATCTTTATCAATGCTTCCGTCATCATGATCCCAAACTTCAAATCTTAGTTCTTATTTAATTTCAAAGATGAAATCCATTTGAATGGTTGTCTAATATGGTATTTAAATACTTTCCAATCAGGATTGAGGTTATTCTTTAGAACTTCTGTTTGACCAACTTATTTTTCAATACCATTAAAATCTCTTAAGAATATTTTGCATTTTGGATCACTATCTGATATTACATCCTTATTAGATAGTTTACGAGCTGAAATGTATAACTCAATCTTCTCTCTATCCGCAGGTTGATGCATAAAATAAATATAAATATGCAAAATTAAATGTTTTTATCAGTGAGCGGTTCAGGATTTCATATGAATTATCGTTAAGAAGTTAGACTACCAAAATTACAAGGTCATAAAGTACAGGCTTACAGCATGCCTAAGTATAGACAACTAAACAGTCCTGAAGATAAACCAATATCTCCTGATAGGTTTTTAAAGTACCTGAATAATAAAGTTCAATCTCAAGCAGGAGTTTATAGAAACCCTGTTGCTGTTCAATCCTCTATGATTTTAATTGCAAAATAAATGAAGTTCTCTTCTGATCAACATACTCATAGACAGAAAGAGAAATCAATAAAAATAATTGAGTAATCTAATGAATATAAATACAATTTGGGATTGGGAAACAATCATGAACTAGTATAAAGGATTATGGATACCAGAGTTGATTGGCAGTAAACTAAGGATAATTCATCAATGTTTGTTAATTTTAGATGGCAATAATGGAATAGAGGTTACAAATATGATAGATTGATATTGAATAATTAATACAAATAAATGGTTAATCATTTTGAAAATCATCCAGAATTAAGTAATAAATAATATTTGTTTAGAAATCTCTGCTCATATTCTGAAGTATTATTTTATTATTAAAAACATTTCTTAGCAAAATAAATAAAATGTATATGATTCAGTTCCAATAACATTTGTATTAGATTTTAAAGATGATTCTGTTGATTAATAATTTACTTAATTTGTTAAATTTTTTGACAAATATGCTCCCAAGAAGATTGATTAAATGGCTAAAAAATTAGTAGAATACAAAAAGAAATTAAAAGTATAATTTTATAATAAATCAGATTCCAGTCTAACCAATGAATGATAAGAAAATATAACCTATTCCCAATAAAATACCAAAAACTTAAAATGGTAATCAATATTTATGGTTATTGAAACCAACATTTTTGAATAGAGGCTAAGGAATACATGTTGTTAATGATTTAGATACTATCATATCTCATATATGTGAATATTAAGAAGGACATTAAACTATAGAAGATGAAGATGCAAAAAATAACAAAAAAAACAATAACATCAAGGCAAATTCCTTTGTGATTCAAAAATATATCGAATAACCATTTCTTATTAATTAAAGAAAGTTTGATATAAGAGTTTGGGTATTAGTTACTTAAGATCTTCATTGTTATTTTTTCAAAGAAGGTTACATACGTACTTCTTGTGAAAATTATACCACTGAAGATGTAAGTAATTAATATATACATTTGACTAACAATGCCATTTAAAAGTACTCTGAAAAATATGGAGAGTTTGAAGATGGAAATCAATTGTCTTTTGATGATTTTTAAAATTATCTTAATAAATAAGGATTCAATATTGATTTTTAATAAAATAATGTTACAAAGATGAAATAATTAGTATGGATGTCAATGTAATCTGTGAAGAGAAAACTAAATCTTCATTAAAGAAAATTTTGTATGGAGATTTTTGGTTATGACTTCATTATCGATCAAGATTTTAAGACATGGTTAATAGAAATTAATACTAATCCTTGTATTGAAGAATCAAGTGGAATTTTAAAAATGTTATTACCTAGAATGTTGGGTAATTATTTTTTATAATGTAGATGATGCATTCAAATTAACAATTGATGTCATATTTCCTCCAAAATAAAAATTAGAAATAGTTGAATCTACATTTCCAGTAAATAAATATTCAAACACAGAATCACTATGGTAATATATAGATTAATATAAAGGGAATCTATTGGAACTCTTGAATCACCAAAACCTGCATCAAAATAGAGTGCTCTACTTTTACCAAATTAGTTATCGTCACAAATTTAGTAATTTCAGACAATCATACCAATATATTAAGGAGATCTATGATATATTATCAATTTATTTATTTTCTGAATCTTATATTTAGAAATAAGATGGTACATATTAATATATATATAAAATTAATAGGGTTATATGGGATAGATATGTAAATTACCTTCAGTAGATGAATCAAGTTAGTAAATAGATTTAAATAATAAAAGACCTTAATCTTAAGATTAATAACAATTGTAGGAGTAAATTTTGAGTGACAATCAGTTCAATAACATTCCAAATTAATACTCATTATAATTATCTTGTACCCCAGAACTAGTCATTCCATAATATGGATAAAAAATGCATTCTCTTCAAGATAGCTATTATACTCCTGAGTTTTTGGGAATAAGTTAACCATTTTAATAATAAGTGAATATATATTAATAATAATTTTGAACTATAGAATTTCTCATAAAAAGATGAAGGTAACAAAAATGTTATGAATTAAGGAAAGTAACGTCAATCATCTGTGCATACTGAATAATAGAACAGAAAATCCTACAGAAGATCTGTATCTGCTGTCTAATCTGGACGCAAAATTTCTCATAGTGCCATCACATTAGGTGATAATCAAATTCAAATTACTATGATTAACAACATTACATAATGTCTAGCAAAAAAAGTATATTTTCAATTCATAAAATTAGAAAATATATGTTGAAATATATTCAGGTCCCCAGTAGAATGACCGTAATCAATCTGATTGTGAAGATGAAATACTTTATGCTTTGGGTGCTACAATAGTCAAAAAATTAAGTAAACATACTCACTATTTAATTTGGCAATGTAATTTCTAATTGAAATTATAGATGGTTTTTTGAGTACATTAGAGAAAGCTAAGGAATGGAATATTAAGATAGTAAATCCTATGTGGGTAAATGAGTAAATATAAAAGTTATTTTTAGATGTCTTACAAAAAAGAGGGAAGTTGATGCTTCAAATTTCCCAATCATTGAATTAACTCCTTAAGAGATACAAGAATTAATTAAAAAAGATGTACTGTCATAAATTTATATAGAGAGTTCATATGAAGAAAGGAAAATAATCAAATCAATAAATTTAAGATGAAGAAGAGGAAGAAGTCAATGAATTTAAAACTAGACACATTTTTAGTTTATATAAGAGTTAACTTTAACAAATAGCTAAAGGTTTCAATAAATCTTATGTACCTATTTCAAATTTCAAATAAATTTCTAAGAGTATTCAAGGTATTAATAAATAAGATCTCATACATGAAGAATTAGATACTGAATAAGTTGAAGTGTCTCAAAAGATTAACTCATAATTTATATCTAAAAAGAGTTCCAAAACATAAAAATCAAAAACATAATAAAATGACTAAAAATTCACTCTGGCTATACATAAATCATGCGATTTTAACATATTGAATTTATTTGAACATATAAATTTGAAGTAAATTTAACTAATAATAAAGCGATTAGTATCAATTGGTTATTGATGAAGATATGAAAATTAAATGTGATATTCTTGTTATTAATGAAGATAAACTAATTTATGATTTGATTTTCTGCTGTTGTTGTTTAAATAAGCAGACAAAAATTATTTCTTAAAAATGGATTATCAAATAAGAATAAAATCCTAAAAAAGAGATATCCTTTAATTAGTATCAATTGACTTACAATATGTAAAAAAGTACAAATAACATGATTACAATAGAAATATTGTTCCCTTATAACTTTTATGTATATTTATCCAAACCCAAAACATCCTAATAAAAGACGATTAATCAAAATCTTAGGTTAGGATTAGAATAGTTGATATAAAACTTTGGAGGAAAAGTAAAAATATTTAATTAAACTAGATTACTTAAAAAGAATTTTGTGATATTATGGTTGTTATGAAAATAATGTTCAAGACTACTGCATAAGCTATTCTAAATTCAAATCCTAATATTAAAATCATTCATGCTGAATGGTTATACAAATCAATTTAATAAGGTTGTTTAATTGATTTGAATGAATATATAATTTAATAATGAAATTTTGCAATTTTAAACTTATCAACATATTGATTAATTAATGAAGTTTTTAAAATGCATCTTAATTTATGGTTCAACATTTTCAGTAAAATTTCACTGTAAATCAAAATTATTTTTTAAATTATCTGTTTCTATTTGAATATAATAATTTAAGAAATTTATTTTCCTTTAGTTAATTAATATAAATTTTTATACTAATTCTTTTCAAAGAATCATTTTAATAAAAAGAATAGATTTTATTTTATTTTAATTTACAAGCATAAATTGTTAACATTCATTTTACTTAGTTTCTTTTAATTTATGATTCATATTCTATTAACATACAATTTAATTCATTTTTAAAACTCTCAATAAATGGATAAATCAATTCCTATTATTTCTAAAAATACTTTATTTATGTTTATTATATAAATTCGTATAACTCCTATGTAACTTTTCTGTAGTTAATTAAATTTAATTCATTTTTATATACTTATTAATCTAAATTCTTTATAGAATTGAAAATTGCTTTATTGCTATTCACAATTTCAAGTTCTTAAGCTAGTTCTTCAAGTATAAATTAATTTTTTTCTATTTATTCCTCTGCCATTTTCAATCTCTATTATTCTTTATTTAAGTATTCTTTACAACTTTATAAATTAAAATATGAATACATATTGATTCTTTCTTATATCAGATCCATCTTATTGTTTCTTTAAGTCTTAAGTAGTCCAGATTAAATTATTTCTTCATTTATTGATTTAAGTTCTGATCTTTGAGTATATTAAGTTTATGTATTAAGACCAAAATAGCAATTTCTTTAAACAATATTAGACCTTCTGGTCAACCTCTCTGAAAGAGGGATATCATTAAATTAGTCTTAATTAATATCAGATATTTTGGTGTTGTTGTGAAATGTTTTTAGAATTATTTTTTTATGATCCTTGACAACTATATTGTTTTTATGGAGGATAGAGAATGAGTAAAATTATTTGCTATTTTTCTTATTAGTTGTTAAAATTCTATTTTCAATATTTGGTTTATCCTATTTATAATATTCCTTTTCATGTCTTTTAACTTCTTTCTTAAAATGATAAACTATTAATAAATACATCTAGTAAATTAATAAAAACTTTGTCATCTGTAAAGGCAGCAATATTTACTTTTTACATTTTAAAATTATATTATGAAAGTATTTTATAATAATTATTTTACTTTCAATATAGTTATAAAAGTATAATACTCAAATAAGTAAATATATAAATGAGAGTTAATGAAGAAGAATTAAGAAGTGTCAATTGATGTGAATTTATATATTTTTATATTACTTTTATTATTATTTATTAAATATCAGTTATATAAATACTTTATTTTTTAATTAAACAAATAAAATATTTGAAATAGATAAATTGAAATTTATGAATTTAAAAAGTACAAACTAAATCTCATTTTTTATTTAATAAGTAAATTATGGTGATTTATAAACTAAATATATTCATTATTTGTAATTGTTCTCTGAAAATAAAAACGAAATCAAAAAATATATTAATGCTTTATTTTAATTAATTTTTGATTTTAGATATTTAAAATGATTAAAAGTAATCAGTTCTTTTGTGGACTATCCTATTTTGCTTAATTCTGATTGATTTATTAAAATATTTTTAGAAAATCTTAAGCAATTCTAAGCTTACTTTTTTTCTTCTAAATAATTAAATTTATTTTTTTTGATTATATTGAGCTTTCTTAATTATTTCTTTAAAGTTCTCATAAACAAACAGCATAGTTTAAATTTAGAAAATAAATTTTACTCCTTATTCAATATAAAAGTATATTGCTTTTCTTTTAATTTTTTATTCCAATTTAAATAGCAATTGATTAAAAAATCAATTGATAGATCATTTTAATGAAAGTTGATTGAGCACTTCACTCTTTATTGATATAGAAAAAATTAGCTTAATTATTAGGAATTTAAATCAAATATACCTTAGAGTCTTGCTTTATTATTATTAGCATCTCCAAAAAGCAATATTAATGATTTTGGTTTCTTGATTTTAAGTTGAATGATGAACTTTTAATTTTATTAATTAAAATTCTGAAATATGCACGGTTGGCAGAGTAAATATATAGTATCAATAGTTTTAGATAAATTAGCTATCAAAATTCAAATTCATTTATCTTTAACAAATATGAAATATCTCTGGAAATGAATTTTTTTATGAAACCCAATACTTACTCTACACTCTTGGAAAGGTTAGCTCATAAAAAAACTCATCTTAACAACTTAGATGGATAAGAGTTAAATTACTCTAAGTTACTTAATAGGCCTTTCCGCCATGAATTATCTAAGATTAATTTCGACCATGTATTTTATTTACCTAAAGTGTTTCCTCAATGATCTCAGAATGTATCTGACTTGTTCCTGTGGTGAGACATATTTCTACTAGAAGTAGGTTTATCCAATTTCTGATCCTTCCTTATCCCTTAATTATTCCCAACTCTTTGGGTAGGCTTATTTGGAATACTTCTAGGTTAATTCAACTAAGCCTCCAACTTAGGTTTCAAATCTTACACGCCTCTAAAAGAGTCAGTTTAGCTTTTCTTTTTTGTTGTGTTTTGATTTTCTCCTTTTTAAGTTTTGCCACTTTTCCAGCCTATCTTTTTGGATTTTCCTAATTCTTATTTTTTTTATGATTCTCAAATCAAAACCAAAGTTCTTCAGGTGACCAGGTAATTAGTCCCATCTTAATTAGATATCTTTTCCGAGTTCTGAGGATGTTTTCATCCTCCTTCCTATTCCATATACATAAAAATTCTTCATCCTAAAATTCCCATAAGTCATAAAAGATATAAAACAGTCCCTTGAAGATAGGCCAGCCATTGAATGATACTCAGATAATAAATTTGCTGCAAGATCTTTACATTGATTTTCACATTTTAAAAGATAATAGATATTGAGGTTCGACCAACGAAATCAAAAGTATTCACTCATGGATATCATGAAATGAGGCTGGAGGTATGAACTTCTTATTTATAAAGTATATATGAGTCATTTATGCATTCAGGTTTGTATACTCCTTTTGGCACTGCCCTCACCTGAAAGGCACCGTTGTAGTACCATTCAGGTGACTTACTTATTATGCCATAAGATGACTAGGCTTTTCCAATATTCCTTTAAAAATAGTTATTCTATGGATCAGATTTCTACTTTCTTGGCTTATGCAATTATTAATTACCTTAGTGTAGGTATTCATTACTTTAAACTGACTGATAGAGTTTATCTATCTCTTCTTCTTGCTAGTAATTTGAGCTTTTGGGGCCATTTACTTTCCTACCTTTTTCTTTATTACATTTATTTCATCTTAGTAGGATCTCAGTTTTGAACGATAAATTTTTCTGTATTAATTTTTTGGCCATAATATTATTAATAAGAATATTAATAATTATAAATTTATTATTTATAAATGTGGTATTATTCATTATGATAACATCCTTCATTGTTTAACATTTCTTTCTCCAAAAATTGCACTTCCTACTCTTACATAATCAGCTCCGTATTTAATAGCTTCTAAATAGTCTCCACTCATTCCCATACTCAATTTTAATGGTTCAAGATTAAATTCCTTCTCAAATTATTTTGCCAAATCCAATAATTATACAAAAATTTGAGTATTACCTATGGGTCCTATTGTCATTAAACCAATTAATTTGATGTATTTAAACTTAGTAATTATCTCTTAAATTATGAGTTTAGCTTCATCAATTTCAGCTCCAGTCTTACTTTCTTCTTCACTTAATTTAATTTAGACAAATATATTTATATTTCTTCCAAGTTTTTCACAATGTTTTTCTATTTTTTAAGCTAATTTGAGACTATCTACAGATTAAATGAATTCAAGATTTTAAATCTTCATTAAAGTAGAAACTTTATTGGTTTAAAGATGACCAATAAAATGCCAAGAAATATCATTAGGCAATAAAGGGGCTTTTTCAATTACTTCATTTACATAATTTTCTCCGAAATGTCTCTATCCTCCTTCATATGCCTCCTTAATTAATTCAACTGTTTTTGTTTTAGATACAGCAACTAATGTAATTTGTTTATTAGTTGTTTCTGATGCCTTAACTATTGTTTATAGAACTTTCTGTAAATTTTACTACAATAAAGTTTACATTATTAATTAAATGAAAAATAAATCATATTTTTTGATTAATTTGGACAGAATAATTTTATAATGGAGACTCTAATTATGTTAAAGAGAAAGTAAAATTAGCAAAATAATTATCATATCTACAAAATGATAAGAATATAGTAAAAGTTAACATATTAAGTTAGAAAGAAATGTATTATTAATAAGAGAAAGAAATCTATTATATTTCTGAAATGAAATACTTAAGTTGAATTCAAAAAAAGTACATATATAATTCTCTTTATTATTTTATATTTAATTTAAATATAGATATTGAAATAAAAAGAAATGCCTTTATTAAGCTTTTCTAAATAAAAAGAATTTAAATAAGCCCCTTATATCTAATTATAATGTTATATTATTTTTAATTATAATAATTATCATTTATACTAAATTTTTAAATGGACTGACCAAAATGTCCCAGATGCTAGGAAAAGGTTGGTAAAGTAAATCGGTTGATGAATATTCAAAATAGAAATGAGGTATTGAACATAAAATTTTGGATAAAGTAAGTCTATCATCATTTAATTAGTAACAACTTGAAAATAAAGAATATGACAAGATTAATCTCAAATATACAAAATCAATTATAAGTAAGTTCTCATTGATGGATAAATTGTTAGAAAAAGGATTGAGTCATTATAGTGGATTCTATTGTTAATCATATTATGAATTATTTAGTGATTGTTTATCATGGTTAGATCACATAAATTCTGTTAGGCATAATAGATTAATTCATAAGATGACTGTTGTTAATAATAGTCAAGCAAAAATTGCAATAAATTAAAGAATCAACAATTAAATATAAGTTTAAACTTAAGAGAGACCTAAATTAATTGAAAGAAATAAGAAAATAGTTTGAAGAATAATTGTAAAAAAAGTAAGAAAAAAAAACAGTAGATGAAATTGTAGGTGCTACAAAAATGTATGATTAATAAAAAAATTATATGAAGATGATTAAAAATTAAAACAATTTTAAATAAATGAATGTCATTATTTTGTTTATATATTATTCATTCATCTGATTTATCAATCTGTAATTTTAAAATATTATCTTTTACATGCTCTGCACAATTATCTAGTATATAATAGGTATTACATAAACAATCTTCAAAATTCTTCAATCTTCTACCTCTTAGAAAATTTTCAAATAATTGACATCGTTTACCACAAATTACAGCATAATCAGTCACTGATTTGAATTCACTAGGAATATTCATTACTATAATTGATTTATATTAATATCAAATAAAATAAAAAAGAACAAATATCAGAATTAAATATTAAATACTCATTTCTTTAAATTGAATCATATTTATTCTTAGAATATCAAAATCATTAAGTAGATACCTATCTATCAATTATTATAGAAGTTTAATTACATATTAGACAGTGATAGATTATTATATTTTAAAATTATATCAAATTATGAACTTTATTAATCAAATTATGTATATAAGAAGATCAAAATAGGTACTAGATAAAAAATATAAGATTATGTATTATATTATTTATTTATTCATTGTAATTATTATATTGTTTTCAATTTTTTAATAAAAGTATTATTAGAAATGGATTAGGAGAATAAGGTATTATTATATCTATTATTTTTGTTAAATACTCTAATATATAAATGAAAAGATGTAAAATTAATTATTTTAATATATTTATATCAATGTTGATTCATCTAATTTATGTAGTGTTAAACACCCTCATAATCCTAAATGACTTCTTTGATTTTGGTTTGCAAAATCTAGTTTTTCATTTACTTATTTTAGTCACAATTTTTGTTTAAGTATACAAATATGCCTTGAATTGGGTATTATAAGATAAAGCATAAGTAAATATCAATATTATTGTGTTAATAGGCAGAATCTATATTCATGAAAAAAATATAATATTTGACATCATTTAGTAAATTACCTGAGACTTTGTTAAAATAATATATTATGCCAACATTAATTGATGCTATTACCTTAAAGAATATAGTAAATAATTAATAAATATTTAGTAACACACTGCAGCATTCTTTATAGCCTTATATTTTGGTATATCATATTTGTCATTGTTCCTAACAAATAAGGCAGTAAGAAGCATTTCATTACATCTATTATATGGATTATATTATCATTATAATAAAAACTAATAACCTTATCAATTTTGGATGTAAAGAATTAAAAAAATTCTTTCAGAGAAATGTGAAGCTTTAACTAGCAAGATTTAAAAGTAAAAATTATGAGGTTTGGTTTTATTTTATATATACAAATATAGAATAAAATTCCTATTAGTTAATATTTATACAAGATTGTTTAGATTAACTTAATATCATTATTATTAAACTTAATAAATATATAAGTTGAGTAATTAATGACAAATATTATTGTATAATCTAATCTAACTATTATAAACAAATCTTTAAATAAATTATATTGATTTATTAATCATCTCATTTTTATATCAATTTAATATAGTCTATCCTTTATTTTTGTCTTTGTAGTAATGTTTCTTAAACAAATTCATATAAATTTTATTATGAATTTCAAAATTGATGCATCAAAGTCTGAAGATAATGTTAAATCTCTAGATGAAGCAAAAGAATCATATTTTTCTAACAGTAAAGTCTTGGATTTTCAAAATATCGATCAATATAATGATTCAAATAACTTTGCTTCATTCTATGCATTAAATAGACTAAGTAATCGTTTAGAAAGTAATACTTAAAAATATTAAAAGATAGAGCCTCCTATACTTAAAACTCTTAATCTGTGATATTAATGTAAAAGTATAAAAAACACAAAATGATAAGAACTGTGTTTTTTTATATATATTTAATAATTACAATCTTTTAGCGCCCAACCTGGTGCAATTTTATTGATTATTAAGTATAAACTATGTTATTTTAGGAATACTGCAGCATTTATAATGGTTAAAAGATACCAACTATGGTAGATTTCTATCTTCCTATAAACTTATACTATTGTGTTGAAATACTGATCATTTTATATCTTTGTTTGAGTAAAGTATTATAAATGATTATTTCAAAGGTTTTTAAAGCAACCATAATAGGATCAGAAAATAAAAAGAGATTTGCTATAGCTTAACTCATTATAACAATTTTAATTATAATCAATGATATTATAGTAATGATTTAAGAAAATAACAGTCAAATTAATATAAGTTTATTAATGAAACCAATATTAATAGTACTTTAGAAGTATCTAAGAATAATTATAAAATTAGACGAACATTACGTTCCACAATATTTCATTATTGTTAAATAATAAACAAAGGAAAAGAAATATATTATTTGATGATTTTTTCCTTAACTTTTTTTGCAGGATTGGGTTCAGCAATATTTTAATAAAAGGATAATATATCATAAGAAAGTACAATATGTTAAATAGATTAACCTCCCTTTTCATAACCAGAATAATGTATAGTAATAATTCTATTTGTACTTTAAACTACAGTTAATTCTCCTGATATTTATTTACCATATTATGGTGAATCTAGGGCTTACGTAGCATATTTTATTTTATTTTAATTCATAAACACAATATTAATCATAAATTTAGTTTTAGCCTTTTTTTATTCATCTTACAAAGATCTAATGCATAAAGAAACTAAATAAATTTTATCAAAATACAATCATAGATTTAGTATGAAAACTCAAAAATTTTTTCGTAATAGAACAGGTTCTGATATTACACGTTTAGCAGATATATCTTCACTTGATAATGTAATATCAAGATCAATATACTAAATTTTAGATAATAAATTTTATGAAATTTTTATTGAAATAATTTCCTCATTATCATTTATTATGATATTTCTTACAATTACTAAAGTGAAATTATATATTTTACTAATTTGCAATTCAATTATGTTTGGTGAATGCCTTTTATTATTATATTATACTGGTAAAAGAAGGATATGGAGAAAAAAATCTTTAATTATTGAATTTTTTTTCTCCAGTTCAATACTTTTTTTGATTATTTTAAACATACTTGGATATAATGATCAAAAAATATTATTAATTTTATTATGTTATAGATTATTGAGAGGATGTAAATGGCTATTAAAGAATAAAAGTTTTACAATTTTAATAATTTCAATAACATCAATCTTTTAATATATTGTTTAATTATTTGGTGCATTATTTATTTTGTTTATGTTGTTTACAGCTGTCGGACAATTACTTTTTGGGGGTAAAATCTTCTTTTCTGATGAAAATTAAGTTCATTATGAATTAGCTAATTTTAATGATTTTTTATCTGGAATGTGTACATGCTGGTTTTTATTAATAATAAATAATTGGAATGTAATATCTTTTAATTATGCAAAAATATTTAATTCTGATTTAGTTTACATATTTTTTATTAGCTTTTATATTCTTGTTGTACTATTTACACTTAATGTCACTATGGCATTATTGATTGAATATATAGTTTAAAAGATAAATGTTAAAAATTAAACAGATATATCATCTTCAGAACCATAAGATGAAATGTTATCAAATTAATAGCCACTAAAATGAATTTTTATCTTATTTTTATTTTTTTAATTAATATAATAAATAAGAAGCTTATTTTAATTGAATCAATTTTTAAAATAAATATTTAGATATATAAGCATTCTTATATTTATTAGAGAATTCAAAATTTAGATAGCATTATATTAAATAAATTCGAAAATTCTAGAATTGATTTATTATAAAATATATAATAGTTTTGAAGCATTTAGTAAATTAGTAAAAATAATAATGATTGATAATCACTATGATATCCTAGGTATTAAGAGAGATGCAAAATAACTTTAAATAAAGAAAGCATATCATAAATTAGCCTTAAAATGGCATCCTGTATTTAATTATTCTAATTTTAGGATAAAAATAGAGAATAACGTGCATTTGCATTAGATTAGTTTCATCGAATTAATGAAGCTTATCATACATTATCAAAATAAGAATTGAAAATGATCTATGATCATTAGTTATCTCAATATGAATCAATAGAATCAATCAAAAATCTGATTAACTTGTTAAGACAAAATGATTCAATGGATTAGAACAATGATTTTGATTATTCATACGATAATTTGTTATCTGAAGAAGAACAAGAACTTCTAAGATAATTTAAAAGAAGAATTAATGAACCATGTATTTAAAAAAAAATCCGTAAATTTCATTGATGATTTTGATTAATTCATTTTTGTTAAAGCTCTTTTATTTAATTTTTCCAATAAAACATCTTTTTTATATTTATAATTAATTATAATTCTTTCCAAAATTAATTGAATAATAATTGAATCATAGAGCATTTCAATATTATACAAGTTAAAAACAATACAATACTTTTTAAATTCATTAAAGTACTATAAATCTTGAATTAAAAAATTAATAATTTTAAATTATGGAAATACTATAATATAAATTAAAAAGGTTAGTAAGAAAAGAAATGAATTTATTTNTATTCTTGTTGTACTATTTACACTTAATGTCACTATGGCATTATTGATTGAATATATAGTTTAAAAGATAAATGTTAAAAATTAAACAGATATATCATCTTCAGAACCATAAGATGAAATGTTATCAAATTAATAGCCACTAAAATGAATTTTTATCTTATTTTTATTTTTTTAATTAATATAATAAATAAGAAGCTTATTTTAATTGAATCAATTTTTAAAATAAATATTTAGATATATAAGCATTCTTATATTTATTAGAGAATTCAAAATTTAGATAGCATTATATTAAATAAATTCGAAAATTCTAGAATTGATTTATTATAAAATATATAATAGTTTTGAAGCATTTAGTAAATTAGTAAAAATAATAATGATTGATAATCACTATGATATCCTAGGTATTAAGAGAGATGCAAAATAACTTTAAATAAAGAAAGCATATCATAAATTAGCCTTAAAATGGCATCCTGTATTTAATTATTCTAATTTTAGGATAAAAATAGAGAATAACGTGCATTTGCATTAGATTAGTTTCATCGAATTAATGAAGCTTATCATACATTATCAAAATAAGAATTGAAAATGATCTATGATCATTAGTTATCTCAATATGAATCAATAGAATCAATCAAAAATCTGATTAACTTGTTAAGACAAAATGATTCAATGGATTAGAACAATGATTTTGATTATTCATACGATAATTTGTTATCTGAAGAAGAACAAGAACTTCTAAGATAATTTAAAAGAAGAATTAATGAACCATGTATTTAAAAAAAAATCCGTAAATTTCATTGATGATTTTGATTAATTCATTTTTGTTAAAGCTCTTTTATTTAATTTTTCCAATAAAACATCTTTTTTATATTTATAATTAATTATAATTCTTTCCAAAATTAATTGAATAATAATTGAATCATAGAGCATTTCAATATTATACAAGTTAAAAACAATACAATACTTTTTAAATTCATTAAAGTACTATAAATCTTGAATTAAAAAATTAATAATTTTAAATTATGGAAATACTATAATATAAATTAAAAAGGTTAGTAAGAAAAGAAATGAATTTATTTATGAATTGTAATTTAGAATATTTTTTAGATTTTAAGTAGATATAAAAAATGAGGAGTATTAAAATAAGATAATAGAAATTTGAAATATCTAATAAGTATTCAATAACAATATGCAATATTTAAGAATAAAGTAATTAAGAGTGTAAATTAAATAAATCTAAACTAAAATTGTAACTGATTCAATTGAATAATTAACTAATTTTAAAAAGCCAACTAATTATTAACCAAATTCCACAATAAATTTTCTAGAAAATGTGTAAAAAATTAATTTTGAATTTTTATCATAAAGATATACGAATATAGAATTAAGGGGATAGAAAGAGAGAGAAAAACATAATTTAATTAATATTCATTATATAATTATACCGATATTTATTAAATGAATAAAAATCTATTGGACTTGTTAAGGTATGATGATGAAGATCCTTTTGAAAAAGAGATAGTCCTTTATTATTAGACAAGAAAGGTATATATTAATGTGATCTAAGAGTTTGAAAGCAATAAAAAATTAAAGTTAAGAATTATATGTTGTTTCAAAATAATGGCTTAGATAATGGAAATATTACGTAGAATATATTGAAGGGATTGCTCCAAACTAGCATAGAGATAAAGTATAAGACATATAAATTAATTAGCCTGGAGCATTAAATAGTGATTTATTATCAAATGAGAATTTTCTATTAAAATATCCAAGAGATCATGCCTTTAATTAAAAAATAATAAAATTGTAGCCAGAAGATTATGTTTTAGTAGGATATTTATACATATTATGACAGGTTAATAAACAAATGATTGATGTTTGGGAAAATGTTTATGGTGCAGAATTGAAAATATTGAGATTAGTACAATTCAATTAATAAGGTGTCCCATCATTAAATGTTAATTTATTAAGAGTATTTAAAAATAATTAGATTAGCAACCTGTTTACATCAATGTATAAAACCCAAAAAGAGGTATACTTTAAGTAGATGAGAATTGCATAATAAAATATTGGATTTAGTTGTTATTTGTGGCAGTGAAAAATGAATTCTAAATTAATGTTGAAAAGATAAGACTATGGAAACATAAGCATTTTTAAGCTGATTATGCAATAAAATAGTTGGAAGAACATTAGGGACGATTTAATGGTGAAATTTTAGATGAAAATCTTACAGTAGGGTTTTATAAGACTGATTTAATAATTATTGATATTAAAATAAATGGGAAATGGTAATATGATTATATAGATATGAAAGTATACATTAATTTAATTTTAGATTGCTTTTTCTCAATAGTTTAAACATATTTATGAAAAGGCATATAAAGGATGTGGCAAATTTATATGTGATAAGAATTATTGTTATAGTAATCCAATATTTTCATAAATTGGATTTGATAAGAAAACTTTATAATAATTTTTAATTGAATAATTTAAAGAGGAAACTATAGATTGGAATACTGTATGTTGGAATTAAGTTATAGAATAAAAACCAATATAATAATTTGAAGGTGATATAGTTGTCACTTTAAGTGCATTATCTAATTTTCCTAATAGTTTTGGAGCATCTTTTATTCTAAATTTTAATAATTGTTATGATGTAATTAATTACAATAATCTAAATCCTGAATTGAATTTATAAACTATTTAATAAGTAAATAATGTAATAAATGTCAAAATTCTTAGTTAATGGGTGGATAATTTAGTTTAAAATAAAAAATAAAATATATATTTTGTAAGATCAATAATTATTATTATGCATTTTAAATGTTTTAATGACCTATTGCATTAAGAGTAGAATAGAATGTTAGAAGCTTTTTTAACTTTAAATGCAGAAGATAAAGAACTATTAGCTAATTATTTAATAATTTTGCCTGATGAATATTATATTAGATACATATAGACAATTATAGAAATTTTAGGAATATTCTTAAAAAAAGAATCAATGAAACAAATTTAATTATTAAAAAAAACTGAAATCTAATATGTTCAATAAATGCTTGAACTTTTATAAGTATTTTATAAATCTAATATAATTGTTAAAAGATTAAATCCTACTAAATTTTAAATAGTTGAAATTGCTAAATTATATCCAAAATATGGTGATTAATTGGAATACTTCTAATTTGATAGTTATAATAAAAAGGATTTAGAAAAATATTATTTTACTTTTTGTTAATATCCATGGGTTATACCATTGGAATTCAAAAGTGAAATTCTTGCAATAGATTCTAGAATGAATTAAAAAAGTTAATATGAAAGTTCATTAATGTTTTTTTAACCATATTTAAAATTATAGATTGATCGTAATGATGTTGTAAGAAGTGCATTAGAAGCACTATCAAGAGATGATATTAATTTAAAGGCTAAATTACAAATAATATTTTAAGGGGAATAAGGAATAGATTAGGGTGGATTAGCAAGAGAATTTTTCTGTTTATTGACATAAAAATTATTTGATTTGAATTTTGGAATGTTTGTTCCAAAAAATAACAATTCTATCTTATGGTTTAATAAATATAATATGGAAATGCCAATTAAATATGAATTAATTGGAATGATCTTAGGATTAGCTTTATATAATCAAGGTATAAATAAAGAAATAATTAGTGTATTTGGATCTTTAATTTCCATAAGTTATATTTAAAAAATTAATGAATGAACCCACTTGTTTTGAAGATTTAAAAGAATTAGATTTAGAAGTTTATAAAGGACTTAATACTCTTGCAGAATATGAATAAGATAATATTGAGGATACATTTGCTCTCAACTTTACTATTACTGAGGCTGTATGGGATGATATTATTGCAGTTGAATTACTTGTATTATCTATTTCACTTACATTTAGCCTAATGGATCTTAAATACTCGTAAATCAAAAGAATAAACATGAATATATTAAATTATGCATTAACTATTATTTGAACGAATCAATTAAAATACCATTTAATTCGTTTAAAAAAGGGTTTTGGACAGTTGTTGAGGGGAATGGAATTAAATTGTTTTCAGGATCTGAATTATAACAATTGATAGTTGGATAAAAACATATTGATCTATAAGAATTAGAGGATACAACAGAGTATAATGGATTTGATAAGAATTCTGAATATATAAGGTATAATATATTTAAAATATATTAATAGATCATTTTGGGGATTTCTACGTTCCTTAAATGAAGAATAATAAAAACGTTTTTTATTCTTTTGCACTGGTTCAGATAGAATACCTGTTGGTGGATTAAAATCATTAAAATTTTAGATTTAGAAACATGGAGAAAGTATTATTTATATAAATTAATTAAGATTCTGAGTAATTGCCTTCAGCCCATACTTGTTTTAATGTATTTTTATTACCATAGTATGATTCTATAGAGAAAATGATTATGAAACTATAAATAGCTTTGTAAAATTGTGAAGGATTTGGGCTTTTATGATATGATATGATGCTGCCAGCATAAATAGAATTAAATATATTTTTTTAATAATATATATAAATATATATCAATCTAATTTTTAACTATAAGTTCTAACTTTTTAAGTTGTAATCTAAAAGTCTCTAATAAAATTAATCTTTTTATAAATCTTTAATGCAATTTTAGAATCTAATGTATCAAATTTCAATTCTTTAAAATCATCTTAAAAAATAAATAATTATAAAATTACTCTCTTATTTAAAAGTAATATATAAAAATTAATTAGCAATACGGATATCAACAATATCTTCTATTAATCTCTCTGGAAACTTTGTGCCTGTATTTTTATTATTTAAAATCCTTTCAAATAATCCTAATATTATATTTAATTCATAAACCTAAATTTTCTTTCTTGTTCATATTATAAATTCTAAATTGATCTATACCTAATATTCTATCTTATCTTTTTCCTCTTTCATTAATTTTTACTACTGTAAATTTCTCATATTTAAATGCTTGAATATGATTTAATGGAGCATCTACATAATCATCTTACTCTGTGATTGTGTCTCTTCTTTAAGTATTAATTGATTATTATTCTGCTTAATCTGCCCATGTCTTTTATTTAATTTAAATCTTTTTATTTTATAATTAGACAACTGGCATTCTTAAATCAAGATCTAAAATAGTGTCATCATCATTTAATTGAATAAGAAAGTTTACTTAATTAATCTAAAAATAGTTTGTTATATATTACTTATTTATTTTTCTTGCTAATTTATGTGATAATATCTGCAACAATTGAATTCTTATCTAATTGAACTTTTGTAGTTACATTCTTTTCAGGTTTCTAGTCAATGATCACCACTTCAATTAAAACCATATTTGGATTAATTTTTTCAAAGATTTACATATCATTTGTTTATTCTTTATAATTACTTATCTCAATAAGAGAAAAGATATTTGTCTATGTAGATAAGATTTCTTTCTTTTTATCAATAGCACCAAAAGCCATTTCTGCTTTAAATTCAAAGTCATCATCAACAAATCTAATTTCATAAGCATCAACATTATTAGGATATCTAAGCAATTTCTAATCAAAATTTTTGCTATTCTAATATTCAGTTATACTCATTCTTATAACTTATAGAACTGTAGTATTTTTTGCAACATTTATTTGAATATATTGTTGGGTGTTAAAAAAGTATATTTTAATAGGTTTTCCTTGTGATGGTAACAACATACTAGTTCCCTTAGTATTTTTTATGGCTGCACCTAACATAGATTTACGTCCTTTAGCTCCATCCAAAAACTATAATACTTCTTCAGGAACTTTATTGTACTCTGTCATGTCAACAGTAGTTTAGCTCTTCTAAACAGGGACTTGGATAGGAGGTTGAACCTATTATTATTATCTTTTAGGAGGAGTAGCTCTTCTTTCAATTGAATCTTAACTCTCTAAACTATCCGGTTCACTGCTTATACTATCTTTCATTTAGGCAGATTGAACATTCTGTTTTAACAATTTAAGCATCTCATCTTCATTTAGATTTGTTTCAAGTTCTTCTAATTTAATTTCAGGAATAGGTTCTGAATCATAGACATATTTCTCAGGGGGAGTGTATTGGTCGTTGAAATCCTCATATAGCTCACATAAATACATCTTCAATGAGGCCAACTTGAATACTTTTACTATAGGCAATCAATTTCTCGATGTCCTTTCTATTGCTGATTTCCATTAATATTTAATATTAACAATGAGTAAATAAATATAAATTTTATGATTGTTTAAAAGTTAAGGAATCTAGTTGTGAGTAGGTATTACTTAAAATATAATATATAAATACAATAATCATTAGATTTAAAGAAGTGAATGTTCAGTATAGATTTTTAATTTAATATCAACCAAAATTTAATTATAGAGCAACTTCATTCTTATATATGAAAAGAGATATATAAATAATGTCTTATGATTTTTATTGAAAACAATTATGATTAATGTTTCAGGAGAATAGGTTGATTTGAATGTTTCAAGCTAATGAATTAAATATTGATGTTGACACTTAGATAATTATATCAGACTTTTAAAAATAGAACAAATTCCATTTCATTTAATACTCAGTTGTTACCTATTTCTTTTCCTAAATTAATTAGAAATAATAGAATTAAAGAGTATAAACTGATACTTATAATTGATATTTTTTATAAAATTTTTATTTAAAAATAAAAAATGAATATTTAAGATAAACATTTTTTAAATATAATATATAAGGATCAATTTAATAATTTCTCCTTTATCATTTACCTTCTCATTACATAAAATATTGCTAATCCAATAACCAAAACCATTGCAAATGCTAATATAACCCATAATAATATATTGAATGTCTTCTCACTAGTAAGTCCTCTTGTTTGCACTACCCAAAAATAATCCACAACCCTATTTTCAACAAGATCTATTTATTCAAAATACAAATGAGTCTCATTATAAATATATAATATGCCTATTCCATCATTATAACCAGTTTAATATACTGTATAGGGTTATGCTGGATCTAAATTAAATAAATAATTAATAATTACAAGGCACTAATGGTGTATAATATTCTTAACCTGCAGATCCTTCAATAATATATACTGGAGCTGCTGAATTCACAATTAAATGTTATTCAGGACCATCAGTTATAAGACCTGTATTATTTTATGATTAATTATATATAAATGGAGCATCCCTTTCATAATTATGTTAATGTGCAGACATATAAATTGCAACTCCATATTTACTGAATAATTCTGCAAATGGTTAAAGTGCAATAAAATTTTATGAACACATAGGATCAGTAGCATCACTGCAATACATAGGATAATGACTATTTACAATAATCCAAGGAATTTAATCTCTGTTTTTGGTTGCCTCTATTAAATCATTTTCCATAATAGAAACCATATAATCAATTTCAGTCTAATTGCATTCATTATATACAATATTTGTGGGATTATAAAATATATAATGAACTAATCCTAAATCAACACTATAAAAATTGTAATAATTATCTTATGTGTTAATTGGTTTTTCAGGAGATAAAAAAGAGATTCTATAAAAATCGAATTCATAATTATCACCAGAATCATGGTTTCCAGGAGTTGGTAATAATGGATAATAAGATGTAAATGTAGTCATATTTCTTAACCACCAATCACCTTATTAACAATCCAAGGATTCTAAATCATATGCCATGTCTCCTTCAAATATTAGTACATCATAATCACTTTAATTATTTTGAATGGATTAAAACCAGTCAAATGTTTATTTTGATTTATTTCCAGTCCAATTAGAATCCATGTCTCCAAAGAAAATTATTTTATGTACTTAGTTATCATATTCTTTTTAAGGTACTTTAAATTAATAACTAAGACTCTATTAATTTGTGTCTCCAAAAATTTGATAATTATAAATTTAACCTAAATTTGGTAATATAGATTAATTTAAAGACACAATATTGATATATGTAACATATGTAAATTAGTAAGATGTATTCTCGTAAATCTAACTCATATTCAAAATTCTAATTTCAGTAAGAGATACTAATTCATCTACATTTTTGTTATCATAAATATGAATATATCCATTTGGACAATAAGACTAAAATAATACAATTTTGTAATTACTAAAGTATTATAAGCAATATTAATTAATTCATTTGAATTATTATAATTTGTATAATAATATCCTAAGCTTATTCTTTATCCATATGGTTCACAATTACTTTCATTACTAGTTTATTGTAAAGTATTCTTAACAATAAATTCTTAATGAACTAATTCATTATTCAAATAATAATTATATTCTAATTTATTATCATTATGTATAAAGAAGTCTAATTTTATAACATCTCCTAAAACTTTCTAATTTGTCTATAGAAATGTAACAAATTAGTTCTCCTCGATTTAAATATAAGTATCATATTTCAAAACACTCAATTTCTTCATGCAAGAATATTTACCAATTAAAACAGTCCATTTACCAAATGTTTTTTATAAATCTTTAACAATCTTACCAATAACACATCTATTTATTAATATATAATGAATTGACTCCACATTTATATTTTGAGTAGCATCAAAATTTGGAACTTTAAATATTGATTTCTTATTTATAAGTTAATAACTTCCTTCCATTTCTACAATAGATATTGATTCTCTTCCATATTTTTTTGGTAATCTAAGGGTCAATTGCATATTTCCCAATGTTACATTGTTATCAAGATTGAACTTAATTAAAAAATTGGATTCAATGGGAGCTGTATAAAAATAATACTATTAATCAACAAAACTACTCTCATATCTAAGTTAGATCAAATTGATTTTCATTGGTATATCACATAATTCCTGTTTTCATTAAATAATTATACATAAGACTTGAATTGAATTTATGCCAAAATTGAACCATTATTTGTATAATAATCTCCAAGCAATATTTACTCATTAAATATCTAACATTGTTGAGTTATTAGTAATTATTATAGAATGATGATGATAAATAAATATAACATTTATAAATAATCATAAACTCAATTACTAACTAAATTAAATTGATGAGTAATTATTCTTTTTATATTTATTATCAAACAATTAAACTAAAAGTAATCACAATTAAAAATTAAAAGTAAAAATCAATATGAAAATCAAAATTGAAAATTGAAAAAGTTATACATTCTTCTTTTTTTCATTAAACATATAAAAATATTTCTTCTTTTATTAGATAGTTTATGCTAATTTAAAAATAGAGTATATAATTTAATTAATTCTTATATTCCATATATCATTGAATTTATATTATGTAGTTTAAATTTATTCCTCTAACCTTTTAAAATAACAGAATTAGACTTTAAAACTATTATATAATTAATAAAAGAATGGCAAAATCTAAAAATGTATTAGTGAATAAGTGTCATTAAGGAATACTAAAATATTATAAGCAATAATGGTTATAGATTATTTTAAAGGGATATTAATTTTATCAGATTAGGTCTAAATTTATCATTTTTACAAACAAGCAAGGGGATTAATAAATTTTGATATCAAATTGGACTATAATATAAAATAAATATAAATAAAAATTGAAAGTTCTTTTGGAAAAATAATTCTATTTTCTATAAATAAATCATGTCAATCTTATTATTATAATGTAATAATAAATATGTATAATAATAACAGAGATGCTTCAAGTAATATCAATTCTCATTTTTTAATTTAAACTATCTTAGAAATCAATTTAATTTAAAAGTATTAATTTTAATTCTTTATATAATAATAATAATAATAATAATAATAATAATAATAATAATAATAATAATAATAATAATAATAATAATAATAATATATTTTTTATAATATAACTAAAAAACTTAGGCAAGTTTGAGAAGACTTTATTATTTATGATTTTGGAAGATTCTAGAATTTAAATCTGATATGGATTTCAAGAATCTAATTAAATTATTTAATAAAATAATCATTAGATAAGCAATCAAGAGACAACCATAGTTATTGTTTCTTCTAATAATTTATTTTTGAGTTTCTTTCCTTGATTTGATTTATAATATATAGAAACACCAGTAATAACCATTAAAACAGCAAAGATTACCCACATAGCAACTTCAAATCCATCCCGTTTTGATGTCTAAATGGTAGAACGATCTAGCCATATAGAATCTATAACTTTATTATCTGCAACAGTGATATGTTCAAAATATAAATGTGTAGAATTTTTAACTGTGATAACTCCAACTCCATGATTTGGATTTTAAATCTCCATAAATGGGCTTTCTGGATAAGTTGAATTTTATTCTCCATAATCAGTTCCACCTGCCCCTTCTATTATCTACACAGGGTATTAATATTATGAATAAATATTATCATTCTTTAAATACTTTGCAGTAGTATTTTTATAATATGGTTTATTTCTTTGATAAGTATGGACATGACCACTTAAATATAAATCTACTTTGTATTCTACAAATAAATCTTCAAATGCTGATAAATATTTAAAATTGTTTATGCATTAATCATTTTTGGGAACTGCACAATATATTGGATAATGAGTATATACTATAATCCATGGAACATTCTCTCTATTGTAATTTGCTTGAATCAAATCATTTCTCATTTGTTCAACTATTAAAGGTGTAATGTTGTAAAGATCATTTTGATAAACTGCCTTGATTGGATTAAATTATATAAAATGAACCATTCCAACATCAAAACTAAAAAAATCATTAAGATAATGTTAAGTGTTATATTCATTTAAGAATAAAGATCCAAAATTGGCTCTAAAAAAGTCAAAATTAGTATTATTTCCCCAATCATGATTTCCAGGAGCTGCCATAAAGGGATATCTACTAGTAAATACAGAAAGATTTCTGAGCCAATTATCTCCTTATTTACAATTTTTTGATTCCAAATCATATGCCATATCACCTGTAAATAAGATAGTATCATATCGTTTATCAGATTTTACTTAATTTTCTAACCAATCAAAAGTGTCTTTAGAATAATTTTTCACCCAATTTGAATCCATATCTCCAAAAACTATCATTTTTTATTCATTTTATGCCTAGGGAACATCAAATTTATATGGACCAGATAATATTTAATTTTATTTAGAAATTATAGTATAATTGTAGGATGTTGAAGCAGTAATGTCTATATTACGAAGACCAATCTTAAATGTATGAATAAAGGTCTCATAGTTAAAATGAGTAGTCTCATTCTTTTCATATATCTATGTCATATTTAATAATTGAGTATCGTAGTATGTGATTTATGAAATCATTAATTTGTTACCAGATTTATTATCAACCACTTCAATAATAAACTAGTCTTTACATTCTTGCTAGAAATTATCAAAATATTTGATATACTTCTGTATTGAAGACTATTCTAATTAAATCTTAGGTATTTCTCAAATAACTAAAATAATGCCCTAAAAATAATCTAACACCGTAAGGCTAGCATTCTTATGATTAAATTCCTCCTAGTAGCAGTATCAGAATAATGAAAACCATGTTATATATTGATTTAAGGTAAGATTAATAAAATATTAAAAAGTCATAATTCATAATAATATGACATATATTTGATGTCATAAATTACAAATTTATTTGCTATAATTTAATATTAAGTTAGTTCAAACTTATCTATTAAGTGAAATAGCTATTTTTAGTTATTTTTCTTAATTTTTTTGTCTTAGCATAATCAAATAGAGAATTTGTACAACTATTTAGTCATCATGATTTAAATAATGTTAAAATAAACAATTAAGAATCATTCTTGAGATTGATTAAATATTAAATGTTCTTTTACTTCATCCTTAAAATCCATAGTTTATTCAACTCCAGCAACACCCATCATTTAACAGAATTCTTCAAAACTAATTTTATTATCATGATTAGGATCAATTTCATAAATCATTTCATCTATTTTTTCATCTGATAATTATCTGCCATGTCTTGCTAATGCTTCTTTAATATCTTCTTTCATAATAAAATTTGCATCTTAAGTATCAAAATATTTGAATACAGACCATAACTAAGATATAATAATATATATTACTTTTTCTCTAGTTAATACTCTTCTTTCATCTATACATGCAGCCAAAAAGTCACTATATTTAATAACAAGTTGTTTGCTTGATTTAGTTGTTGATGCACAATCATTATCATCTTTTTCTTCTTCTACAATTTCAAAACCTACAAGTTATATCAATTATTCTATTTCTTCATGACTTATATGTGATCCCTATTTTTATTATATTATTTATACTTCTTCCATTAATGCTTCTTTCAATTCTTATACAGTAATAGTTCCTGAATTATCAACATCTATTTTCTAAAATACTTATTTTAATCTCCCCAATTCTTTTTCATTCATTTAATTAACTAACACTTTCATAACTTCTTTCTTAAATTTAGCACCTATTCTGAATGTTTTCAACATTTAATATATTGATCTTTGATCTTCAGATTAAGGTGATTTCATTGAAATTATAGTACTCTTTCCTCTTTACAATCGAACTGGATTTTGAAATTTTCTGCGGAACCAAGAATGACGAAGACAATCCTTTGCACTTGGTCTAATATTATGATTTTTATTCAACATCTTCTTGATTAAATCTTTAGCTTCATCACTAACATTATTCCAATGTCTCCTATCAAATATTAACTACAATTAGATAATATGATATACATTTTGATATTAAATGTTTTCATATAGATCTGTTCTATTCTTGCCATAAAATGGTGGATAGCCACATAATAAATGAAAAAGTAAAATACCCAAACTCCAAACATCACATTTTTCATTATATTTGCCTTCAATAACCTCAGGTGCTAAATACAAAGGAGTACCTACAGCAGCCTTTAATTGTCTAAATTATTGAGTTTTTGATTACTTAAGATTGCTAGAGTCAAATTTTATAGCTAATCCAAAATCAATTAATTTTGGTTCTGCATTTGGATCTTTTGTTGAAAACAATATATTCTCAGGTTTTATATCTCTATGGATAATACCTTATTCATGAATATACATAATTGCTGAACATATCTCAATTAACATTCAATATTTACTTTAAATATGATGTTCTACACCTGACCTTCACTAAGATTTTTTTGACTCTTTTGTATACGTTCCACTAATTCACCTCCTTCACAATAATCCATAATTATGTAAAAGTATAGTTCATTTTGATATACCTCATAAAATTTAATTATATTAGGATGATCTAACTTCTATAAGACATAAATTTCATTTGCTAACATAGCTTCTCTTCCTCTTACTTTCCTCTTATCTATCATTTTAATTGCATATTGTTTAGAATTGTTGTTTCTCATTTTGGCAACCAATACTTTACCAAAAGCACCAATCCCTAATACTTTACCAAAGGAATAAAGTTTATGAATATCAGCAGTAGATGTGAATACAAGATCTTTATTGGTTGTTTGCATAGCCACTATCCTATTTAGTTTTTTTGGTTATAAACAACCCATAACTTTAATTTTATATATTAAATATCAATATACATTATTATTTTAGTAATAAATCTTTGTGGAATTAATTAATAATTTCTCTTGTACATGACCATTATATTAAACTGTAACTTTATTCTTTGAAAATCAAAAAGATATTAATCTATATATTTCTTATATTGTTTATTTTACCTTTTCAATAATAAAGTGAAATACATTTTGATTATATAAAAAAACATATTTATAATCAAAGTTGAAAATATTTATATTAAACAAAAAATTAATAATCCATCATATATTATTGATATAAATTAGAGATTTCATATATGATGTTAATAAATTAGAATAGAAAGAAATATAAACAATTTATATTTATATAAAGAGAAATACAATATATTTTGAATTGATAATTCATTTATATTACTTTATAGGTGATAAGGTATTATTTAATTTATTCCTCTCTATGGATTCCTTATGTTTTTTTTCTTTTCTATACTTTAAACTTAGTATCAAACACCAAATACTAAAACAAATTAAGACCCCTACAAATACAATTGTGACTATTTTTATGAAATAATATACTTTTTATTGTGACTTGATAATAGGTTGGTATTGGTTAGATTAATTAAATATAATCTAATTGTAAATACAATCTATCAGCAAAATAAGCTCCATTTTGAGGGAAAGGAGTGTTATCAATAACTAAATATCTTTATGCATCTGCTACAGGATAGTTTTTTTGATATTCAAAATTATTGAGACTTGTTTAACTCTAATTAAATAGGAAAAAACATTCTGTTTCCCAAGAACTATTATAATAAGCTTATAAATAGCAAGTATAGCCAGTTTCATCTAGAACAAATATATCAAATAAAGCAGAATCATTATAGAGTTTGGATATTGTAAATGATCCATTATGTGCAATTTGTGACTTCACTTTATAACCACTTTGATTTAATTCAATTACAAAATAATCTAATTGATTAATTGAAATTCCTTTTGTATGTAAAATATAAATGGCTTAAACTTAGAGTAAGAATAATGCAAATAATATAATCATTTATAAAATAATTAATTTAATTTTCTTTGTTATCTTGTTTTAACAATAGAATTACTTTTCTATTAATAAATATTGTTAATTATGTCAACCTAAGATCCGAATTTGCTTTATCCTTATATTTTAATTGGTTATAGATTTGATTTATTGGATGGTATACTCATTTTTTTTGAATTATTAATATTAACACTATTAAGAGTATGAAATTTAATATTTGAATGAGATTTTGATTATCCTCTTTTTATTTATTATTATTATTATTGAGGCAATAATTATTGTTGTTATAGTATTTCTCCATTTAAAAGAGATTTAAGTTTTTTACTTGCTTATTCATTTTATTTGATTAAGGGTTTATTTTATAATTTAGTAGTAGATTAATTTGATTATTGAGTATATGATTTTATTTATTTAGGTATAGTAGTTTATTATGGTTAGAATTTATTTAAGAGAGAAATCAAAGATTACTATTCTTCTTCTTCTTATTTAGTCATTGTTAATTATAATATTTGTGTAAATTTTATATCCACTTTATTATTAATATTTTAAGGTACCAATATTTTTAATTTATATTTGATTTATGTGTAATGATACTCTCTAAATATTGAAGATGATACTTTCGTAATTTATTGTAATATTTCATTAACTTAAATATTGGAAGCATAAACATATTAGGTGTATCTAATCTGTATTTGTAGTATTCAGTTAAATCAATTAATTTAGATGTTATCTAATGATATCCATAATATTTCTTAAGAAATTCTTAATCTAGTATTTCTTATTATTTCTCATAATAATCTATCACCCATTTTTTATGAGAATGTTTAATAAGATCATCTATTGTCATTTCATCTTAAGTATTGTACTTTAAATATAATGCCTTTTGATAGATTGAATTGATACTGTTTATAATAGAGCTGGATAATTGATGGCTCCATCTAATCTTTATTTTTCACAAAACAAACAATTATTATTTTACATTAATTTATTAAATATTATCAAATGAGACCTATTCCTTGGTATGTTAGATTAGGCATTGATGTCAGTATTTTCACAATTCCCATATTAATGTTAGCAAGTAATATACTTTAATGAATTTTTTAGGTTATCCAAGATTGGGCACACATTTCCTTAACAATAGAAGAAGAAAATACAGAAGAAGAAGTAAATAAAAGTTTTGAATTTACTATAGATTTTGATGAAATCTAATACAGAAATGATAGTACATTATCAAGTGAAGAAGTGATAAGTTTTAGATAGAGACTTGGATTTCAAGACCTTATTTGATTATGATCAAATATATTAATAAATAAATAACAATCATAATTATTCCTCTTCATCAACACCACCATAATTCTCAATCAATTAAAATAAATCATATTTCAATTACTATTCATCTTCTAAGGATTATTTTTCATATTACCAAAAACCCATTTTCTTAATACTATTTAATTCATTGTATAATTTAAGTAGAGTAAACTTATAGCTTTCATTACTAAAGATACAACTATGAAATGGTAACACATCAATATAATTATATAACATAGGCACTTAATAGATATAATCTAAAATTCTGATATCTACTCCATATGACTTTAGATTTCTCTCATTTGGAATTGGTGAAATACCTCTTAAAAAATAAGATTCTCCAAATGATTCCTTCTCAGAATTCAAATTAATAATATCTTATGAAATATAAAACTTATCCAAATTCTTAATTTATTTATAATTCAGTATGCTATCATCTGGTTTATCTTAAATTGAAGGAATCGAAGCAAGAATATTAAATATATTGTTTTAAGGAGCTGAAGTAATTCGATTACAGAATTCATGCATACTCACATACTCTTATTTGCATTTATAGCTACAGATGATATTATTGATAAGGAAGGAATACTGTTGATTAAGTTCTATTTGATTTAAATGAATTTACATATCTTTTAGTTCTAGAGGAACCAATAATGTTGAATTTTATTAATATTATGTTAAAGTTAATGATCTAAATTATTGATATGGAAATTGAATACCTATTGATAATTCTATTTTTAATATTATTACATGGATCAACAATAGAAATTACTAATTTTGGACTTTTACTATTTCCTTAAAGATCATTCAAAGAATCAACTACTTTCAATCCAATTTCACCATAACATGTTTCACAATCTACTATTAATTCAAAACCATCACACTAATCTGCTTTTTCTAATTGAGTTTAAATATTGTCTTAAAATAGTTCCACTTAAGTAGTATCAAAATTAATAGCGAAAAGATCATTTTCATTTTCAAAGTTCTTTTTATAATTGTATATCTGATTTTAGTCTATTCTCATTTCATGTAAATATTTTTAAGTTAATTTTATAATCTATGGTTCATCCTTTTCTTATTCATTTATAATTGGAACTTCCTAAGTTTCTTATTTTAATGAATTCATATTGATCATATTTAATGATTTACTTAAGTCTAGATCATTTCCAAAGTATAATGAATTAGGTCTTTTATTATGATCAAATTAATGTAAAATAGGGTCTTCTTCTTAGAATTTATTTTATAACTAATTTAATTACAATTATAATATACATCTAGATATTATGAAGTGATTCCTAAATTGACAGCTCTATTGCCCAGAAATAATGATAATATCATAAATTTGTTTATTTGTTTATTTAATCAAAATCGTCTTATTATCTATTTAATAATCTTATTTATTTTAAACTATTCTTCTGACAATAGTCCCTTATCTAATTTAATTCCAATCACTTTATTAAGAATATTTCCTATAATTAGTATAAATGATTTGATTTAATTCTCAAAAGGAAAATGTGATAATCATTCAATTAATACTTAGATATCATACACTTAATAATTAAAGATTTCTTGTTTTTTAAAACTAAAAATTAATTTTTATCCTTATCTATTATGAAATATTCTTAAATCAATTTACTTCATAGAACTTATTTTTGGAAAAGAATATTTGGATGCAGTTGAAGCTAAATAAGTTGCTCAATAAGAAGCAAAGTATTTAGTTGAATATACAAGAGAACTTTAGGAGAAGCTAAATCTATTAAATAGTAGGAAAATATGCTTTAATTAATCCAAGTATCTTGTAATTTAATGTTCTTTTAGTCTACTTGAATGTTAGTAGGATAGAATATGCAAGAGAAATATCTGCTATTCTAGAACTCACATAATTTTGTCATCTGATATTCTTAAAGTGGATTCTACTATAAATAATTAATGTTATTAAATTATTTAAATTCAATTATTAAATATCATTAATTCATTTTAAACTAATTTCTCATTTTCCCTATAGCCATTCCTTCCTCTTTTATATTTATTCTTCTCCATGTAAAATGGCTCTTAATTTTTGTTTTTCAAATTAATTTTCCTCGACAAAATAAGCGTTTAATGCTTCATCCGCTTCTTTTGTCCAAAGTAAATTTTCTTAATGATTTAAATAAACATCTAAAAGTGTATTCAAATCTCCAGAACACTGATACATCCTTTGACATAATTCTTAATATGGTATTTTTAAGGTTTCTGATAATATTTTCAATGTAAATTTAAGTTCATCGTATTCATGTTTCTACTCTTCATCTAATATTACTTATTCTTATTTAAAAGGATTAGTTTTTTTATGAGAAACATCGTATTTTGAACTAAAATACTGAAAATGAAGTTTACTTTGCAGACAATTAAAATTTATTATTGGGTTTTATTTTCTTTAAAGATTATGGCTCTATCCTTTATTATTATTAATGTTATGGAAGTTATTATACATCTATTTCAGATGTCTATTAAGTTTATTTAATTATTTATTTTATAGGTGTTTAAATTGGAGTCTTTTTAGGGGATTCCTATTATTTAATTGGTTCTATATCTTATAATTTATAGGATCCATTCTCTAAAGTAAAAACAAGATATCCATAAGCATCATATTGTTATAGAAATGAAAATATTGTTTATAAGTCATCTTAATTTATATTCTTCAAATACTCTCGATATCTAAGTTAACTTGTAATATTACCTCCTCATTAGGATTGTTTTAGATCTTTTAAGCAGAGCTGATATTTTTTCAAAATGTTATGGTTCAATTTAATTGATTTTAGATAATTCTAAGAGTAACTTCAAATCTTCATATATTGTAAATCGATCATTATCTTGCTTGTGATATTATTTTGGGTTATCAACTTCATATTTAGAAATGGCTTTTTAGAATGCTTCAAAGTAAGTAAGCCCAGATTCATCAGAAATATGTTGAGCTTATCTTTTATTTTTCATTTTTAATAATTTGGAGGTTAATTTAACATAAAAACTTAATCATTTTACAATAAATTTAATTCAAAATTCTTTATTATACTTTTCCAGAAAAGGAAGAATATCTTATCATAGGTAAAGTTGAAATACAAAAAATATGATAGTATTATTAATTTTATCAATAATACTGAATTATTTTGATTAATAAAATGTTAGATTATGTCTAAACTTATATTTATCTAAAGCAACCAAATTTAAGTTTGTTTTCTATTAACAATTAAATGTTCAAATAAAAAGAAGTAAAACTAATTGTTTAACAACTATCAAGATTTATATATAAATATAAATTATTTAAATATATAGAAAGTTCTTAGAAATAACAATAGAGAATTCAAAATTTGTATTTTTAAAAGTTTCCAATATAAATTAATTATATGGATAGTTACAATTAAATAAATACCTATTAGATCACTTTGAGAACAATATAATAAGATCATTGTTATTATTAAATCCAACCTTCTGGTATAACTTAGAAATTGTCATCCTCAATGGAACTCATCAATTTTCCTTCCAACCAAGATCCTATTTTTTTCTTACCATCTTTCCCTATCATTAATCCTTTTCCATGTTACTTTCCATTCAACCATTAACCTTAGAACTATTTTCCATCAGGCCAATAGAATATGCCAAAACCACATTTCTTATCATGCTAATACTCTCCATCATAACACTTTCCATCCTTCCATATATATTTTCCTCGACCGTGCATTTAATTTTTAACCCAACTTCCAGAATAAGACTGCAATATTTACTATACCATACCCTTCCATCAGGCCATTCATATATTCCTACACCTTGTATCATATTATCCTTCCATTCTCCATTATAAACACAGCCTTAATGCCATTTATAGCAACCTTTACCATGTTTTCGACCTCCCTTAAATTCTCCTTCATAAGCTGATCCATCTGGCCAAGTTTCTTTCCCAAGACCATCTGGTTTATTTGATTTAAATTGGCCTTCATAAATTGGACCTTTCAAATAATTAAGAGTTCCATTTCCTTCCATCATATTCTCAACAAATTCACCTTAATATTAGTCTCCATTTTCTAACCATAACTTTCCATAACCATTCGCTTTTCCATTTACTATACTTCCTTCATATCGAGATTTATCATCGAATATTATTTATTATTCCTTCTACTCTTCAATATATTCATCTTCCTTTACTTTTGAGATTACCCTTTAAAATTGTAGAATATCTGCTTCCATTGTTTTACATTAATATGCACAAGGAGGACTTTCTTGACTATAATAATTTAATACTAGCATCAAACTCTTAACTGTCATATAGGTCTTCTTCTGCAAATTAATCTTTTTGTTCGATACAATCATAGACAGCAGTAGATTCATCTTTATTTTAACAAGATGCACAACTCTAGCCCATCTTTTATATTAATTTATAATAATTGGTTTAACCTAGTATCGAATAATTAATTTTATATTATTTAAGTAAATTATACTGTTTTTAAACAACTCAATTTTCATCATAGTTCTACTAATTTTGATTAAATATTAATTATTCATTATATATTTTATTATATCATACATCATAGAAGATTACTACTCAAAAATTCTGAGCTATTTCTCCTGTTTAAATAATTTAATTACTATCAAAAATATAATACTTTATTTTGCTTTTATTTTCCATTATTGAAATACAACTTGATGATATGTTCTTTAAATTCTTACTTTGAATATAATTATACAATTCTTAATCATAAAATAATGGAGGAATCAAGAATATATTATTCTCCAACAATTATCCTATTATTTTATCTGAAATTAGAAATTAAAAATTATGAGACAATTTTATTGTATTCTAAGGATACTACATTAAGCATAGAACAATCACAATCGCATTGAATTCCCTTAATAAATTTATCAATTCTTCTAAAACATATTCAACTTCTCTATCAAATTGTAAGATTTTTTCCCCTATTGTTCTTGAAGTTCTTCTTTTATTATCTTTTTATCTTTAATGAATAGAATCTATTATAATTAGCCTTATTTTTCTATTCTTCTTTAGTATATATCTTGCTGAATTCAACTGAATAACCAAATCCTCAATTGAATAACAATTACCTACAAAAATATTCTCTGGAATATTAAAATTGTGTTGGGAATCAATATATAATATATCTTACTTTGGGATATCATCATTTGAGTAAAATAAATTTATTAGGTAATTTAAAAATAAATTCTTTTCCAATGGAGTGCAGTAATTAATGTAGTAAATTTCATTTTAATTGATTATTCTACTTCCAAAATACTAAATTAGCTTTTCATCTTCCAAACAAAATCGTTGTAAAGAAAATAACAAATCTCCCATAGTTCCTGAAGGTTCTATTATTTATTGCATAAATTTTTTTATTATTTTATTCCTTATAATTAATATTTGAAATAGAATTATTATTACACTGATATTAAGATTAATATTTCATTTTCTTTTAAAAATTGTTAATTGATATCATCTAATTTAAAGCATTTATATAAGATAATCCTATTCAGAATCTTTAAAAGTGAAATTAAATAAAATTATATTATATAAAATACTATCCTCAATAATAACAATTAACTTATTCAATTTAATTAAAATTTATATTAAATATCTCGATAATAATACTTTTATATACAAATTAATTTATTTACTATATAAATTTATAAAGAAATTTAGATCCTAATATTAGACTATAAAATGATAAAAAGTAACTTATTTTAGGTATACTATTTATTAAAAAACTTTTATTAGAACAAATGAAGTTTAAATTTTTAAGATAATTGATTTTTTTAATAATTCGATAAATATAATTTTTTAGATTAATTTTCTTAAAAATACTAATTTTATGGCATTTATATAAAAATACTTTTATAAAGTATTCAATCATACAAAAAGGATACTTTAGTTTGATTAAAGAAATTAATAATCTAAAGTATTGAATCGATCTAATTTTTATTAGTATTAAAATTGTTTACTTCCCTTCTTAAAAACCATATATGGATTAAATTGTATTAAGGAGAGCAAATTATTAATTTTTACAATAAAATAAAAATTTTAATTTCAATCTAATATTTTATCATAAATCTATCTATGTCTTCTTACATATTAAAACGATTCATATAAAAAAATATTATTTATAATCCTTTTGTATTTAGATTCTTTTTAAAAAAACCTCTAATCCTAATTTGATTTATCTCAATTTAATGAATGAGAAATTAAATTATTTAGTTTTTCATTTTAGATGAATGAAATAACATAATATTAAAGAGATATAAAAACTAATTCTATATTTATATAAGAATTTAAAACAAAACATCAAATTAATGATGACTGGAATTGTTTTAATAATTCTTAAATGTCTTATGTATTCTTTCATAATCTTTCCTCTCCCTAACCTTACCATTTCCAGTCTCCATTTGATTAAGAGGCTTCATAGAAATACCATCTTCCAATAAACCCTTCATGAATTTCATTAGCAATCCCTTCATAAATCAAGATAGCATATTCACCAAATTATCTTGATTTAATCTTGTCATCATAAGATTTAATCATGAAAATCTTCCATTAATTTTTGCTTTATTTAATATGACCATGATAAGTTGATTCTCCAATAGAATCATTAGATCTTAATTTTATATTAATGCAATGTTTATTTAGTTCCTAATTATAATGTAGTTCAAATTCCTTTTGAAATAATGATATAGCGCTCCACTACTTTTGAAAATAACTCATATTCCAATTAGACCTTTACAGAGTTTATAATCCATAAAGTAGTTCATCTCTAGTAGATGTGTTATCCATTTACATAAAATTTTGAAGCAACCTTTTTTTTGTATCTCTAATCTTAAAATAATCACACCTTAAATAACCAGATTTGTAACACCAGGAAGCAGCAACAATAGCAATGATAGATGAGAATACAACCGAGACTGTAATCCAACAACTCTCTGAACATTCTCCACCATCACCACCAGAACCATAATCAGAACCATAATCAGAACTACTACTACCACCACCGCCTCCACCTCCTCCACCACCACCGCCTCCACCCATTTGTTATGATGTTAGCATAATATTTAGAGCAAACATAACTAAAAGTTTCATTTAAAATATTAATTAAAACACTTGTTAAACCAAACACACGCTATAAATAATTATAATTAACAAGTATGATTCAAACACTATTAAGTAATAAAAAATTGTAATCAAATAGTTTAGTTAAAAATTTTGTAAATCATTTATAAAGTCATATTTCATTTTATTCCTAATTCATATTATTTGTGTTTCAAATTAAGAAAGCGACTAATGAAAATAATGTATTTATTTTAACTTCTATTATTCTATATAATATCTTAAATGCCTATTATGAAATAATATTTTTGAAATATTTTGATATAATTAGATTGTAGATTTTTAATTATGATAATAATATATGACTCTTTTATCATCATAAAATATAATGAATCATAGAAATAAAATCATATAAATATAGATTCTTATAAATATTGATCAATATATCCAAGATGATTAAAAAAATATTTTTATCTCTCCTATTAGTCTTTAAATTTTTTTTTTGAAAACAGCAATAATTTAACTTTTACACTACTTAATAACAATAAATTAGTAATAATTTACTATATGAAAAGAAGAAATTATAAGTAAAATCAAATATGATCTTATTAGTCATAAATATATAGTTTCATAATTTATATTAAAATATCATTTTTAAATACTTTATATATATATATATATCATCATTATTTCATTGCTATTATTATTATTAAGATTTTATTTATTGTTATTAAGAGTGTTGAGATGTGATTTTTTTGTATTGAATGTAAGTACGAAAAATTCCATATAAATCATCATATGAAGGAGTGTCAAACATTTCTGGTTGCATCATATTTAAAGCAAGGTCAATAACTTTCTTATTTTATACAAAAAATATAGTTTACTTATTTTTCATCTTTTTCTCTGACATAACTTTAAATAAATTTTTAACATTTTCTTTTTTTAGATATTAAAAAATCTTCTGTTGCTTTCATTAATGCTGAACTCTTGATATTTTATTTAATTACCTATCAATTATATATGTTCTTTTTTTTGGATTACTAAAATGTGCTCCCAAAGAATGAAGAATTTCTTAAGCATATTTATTAAGAATTCTCCATAATCTATCCTTATAAGCTTTTTCTTTTTATTTTAAATTTCTAAATACTCTTTTAACATAATTTACTAAAAATGAATGATTAAATACCTTTATTTGTTAATTCTTGATGTTTTTAAATAAAATGACAATATTAATGAGTTAAAGTAAAAAAATACCTTAATACTTTAGCCACTTCAGTCTTTATTCTCTTTTTGTTATGAAATGTGTACATACACATTGCCATACATAATTTAAATAGATTTCTCTAATCAACAGTTTATCCACTCTCTTTTATTTTTATCATAGTTGTAGTTCTATATTTCCATACAATTAGTCTACCTTTGGCTAGATATTTACTTCTCTTTTTTGCTTCCTAATAAAGGATATCAACTAAAATACATCTAACATAGCTTTCATATTTTCAGCTAAATGTATAAGTAGAAAGACATCAAACCAACTAATTTGAAATTTGATTAGGGCTTATCTAATTCTTTATTTAAGTTTTTATTAGTTTCTAATCTCTTTTAAAGCTTCATTTGCTTAATATTTAGATAATAAATCCATTTTTTTATCTTCACATAATTCTTTTTTTTTAGTAATTGCATTTTTTAATCTTAAATCTAATTAATCTTATGATTAAA
Organism: Paramecium pentaurelia; assembly: GCA_905183005.1. NCBI lineage: Eukaryota > Ciliophora > Oligohymenophorea > Peniculida > Parameciidae > Paramecium > Paramecium pentaurelia. The sequence continues at coordinate 601,022 of CAJJDO010000012.1, read as the reverse complement.
TTAATTTTTCTTTTCTTGCTTCTCTAGAATATTATCTAGTATCAAGATTACTATTTATTTTATCTGTTTCATAACTCATATCAAATTTGGATTATTTCCACCAATATTTATATTTATCATAGTTTGGTTTTTCTCTTTTAGGCTTTTATTTCTTTATAAATTTATTTCCATAAAGAAATGATATTGAAATTTCACAGTCTTCTTCAGAATATATTGCTATATATAAAAATTTATCTAAGAATTTATCATTATGCTTTTTATCTTAATATTTAAAATATTTTGATTAGATTATAGCTTCACAATTGAATTTTGTTGGAAATGAAGCAGTTGTAGATATATACATTCTATAATTAAGCAATCTTAATTAATCGCATTTTACATAAACCTATATTGGTGATTCTTAACCTTATATTTTAATTGAAAAGTAATGAAATCTAAATCTATTAATTTAGATCCAATCATTGTTTTCTTATTTTAATTCAAATATTCTTAACTTTGATATATCAGAAACTATTTCATTATTTTACAGTTTCTTTTATTCTTCTACTGGAAAGAGTTTTTATAAATCAATATTTTCTAATGGTTCTGATTACTATATAATATCATAATTATTTGAAAATGTTTGCATCATTTATACTATTGAAGTCCTTTTATTTAAGAAATTATCATTTAAATCATATAATCTAGCAGATTTTAGTGATAAATTTGGAGATTTCACTAATTTTTTCAAATGCATGGATGAAGATTTGAAGGATTAAAAAGAAGTGAATCCAGAAGTTTCTCTATTTGTAGGTGATTCCATTTTTAATTCTATACCCTAAGATAATGTATGTCTATGCGTAGTTTTGAATGAACTAAGAAAGCTATTTTGTTTTGAATTACGCAAAGTTATTTTAGTATTCATATTTAATTTAATCATTTTTTATTTGGTGTCTTGTCTCGACTTGAAAATTGACTCTAAGTTCCATTTACAAAAAAATTTCGAGAACTAATAGGCTAAACATCATCTAATACAGATAACTGTCTTTTTCTTTATGTTTTTATTTTTACTGATTTTACATTGTTAACATAATAATTGCACTTTTGTAATTGTAAATTAAATTTATTGATCCATTAAAACTATTTACTTGATTTAGATTCATTTTTATTATATTAACTAAGTCTTCTTGCCATATGAATATTTTTTGACATTCCTAAATCATTTTTTTCTTTGTTATATTCTATAATTGACACTTTCATTTTGACTTGACTAGGAAACATCAAATTAGTCAATAATGTTCTTCCTTCAACTGGTTTACTTAATTAATTTTTAGGAGCAGGAGATGAAATATTTATATTTATTTCACCAACACTTCGATGTGAATTTATTTATTTTATTTACTTTGAGTTTGAAATAGCTTTTGTTGATGTTGAAAAATTGTATAAATGAGATGGAGATTTTGTCTTTGTTTCTCTATAGATTAAATCTTATAATTAAAAAGCCAATTCAAATGAGGAGGTCTATACGCATTAATTTTATTACATTATATAATAAATTTGAGAATTCTTAATTGAAACTTGAATCATATAAATGTTTAGATAAATAATCAATTATTTAAAAAACAAGTATTTTAATAGTTAAAATAAAAATAAAGTAAATATAAAGTTGTCTCCATTTTATAATCTTCTTATTGATAATCTGACAATCTAAAGTTAATTAAACAATGCTATCAATTAATTATTTCTTATATTTCTATTTAATGAATTTTAATATTTTTATTTAATGAATTCTAATATTTCTATTTAAATAAATAGTTATTAAAACACTTAAACTTAAAAAGATTAATGGTAATGTATGTATTAAATAAAAATTATGTTCATTGCATTTTTTAAATAATTAAGGCAAGTAATGCTGTTATAATAATCTTAAATATATTCATAATTATTATGAATTCATAAAAAAAAAATATCATGAGTACAAAAAGAAAATAAAAACTAATCATAAGTTAAATTATTGTATATATTTCATTATTTATCGATTTGGAAGTCTTATTCTTTAATTTAAACTAGTAGTTGATGTTTCATATTTCCTAACAGATTTTCTAGATTTTCAATCAATGATTTCAACTTTTATACATATTAGGTATGATAAAAAGGATGATGTGAATTAATTTATTATATTAGATCCTATATTTCATTAAGAACTTTATTGACAATATTTTTAGTTTTCTAATTTTACTTAGTTTTTCTTCTAATGCTTTTTGAATTCTTTAGAATATTTTTTCTAGTATTCTTTTATGGAATCGTTTGTGATTCTAATTAAAATATAGTAGGTTGAACTTCTTTAGAGAGAGTGAAGCAAGTATCGATAGAATAGGTAGTTAAGAAGGTTGAATGACAGGATAATCCTAAAGATGGAAATAATAATTAATTAGAATATTCATCTAATGTTTTCTAATTCTTATCCTCTTCTTCTTACGAACTGTTATCCATTTATAAATATTATTATTCAAATATCTTATCAACTCATTTAATTTATAAATAATTTATTATTATTTGATTTCATCATTTACTTGCAATTTTATTAATGAGCTAATAATTATTAATATCTCTTTTAAAATATAATTATCATTTGTAAATTATATATAATCTCTTAAATGATTAGAATAAAATTAATTCAATTTAATGTATGACTATTTGAAAAAGACAGAAATAATAGTTCTTAATATGTTTTTATTAATCAATTAAATTCTAATTCTCGGCTCATTTTAGAAATGAATTTCTTCTCTTTTTGATAGTTTTTTGCTTGTAGATTCTAAACTTGGAAATTAGTCTCAACTTATTTGTTAGAAATATTAATATATTCTTCACAATATGTTATCTATTTATCTAAAATCATGTTGCATTCATCATAGGTAATTGATTATTTAATGATCAATTATTTATCTTTGATCTCAATCTCAGCCTATATAAATAATTACCTAATTTTGGAAGATATGCTTTCCAATAAGGTTATAGCAAGATACCATTATTATTAAATTCCTTTAGGATTCTTAAAATTTCTTTAATTTCCTGAAAAATATTAAATAGGAAGAGGTTAGATATTTTTATCATTATCATAAACAATTTTCAAATAGTCAAATTGAAATTGAGTTATATTTGGATGATATGTAATTAATATTGCTTTTTCTTGATGTTCTTTATTGATAACTTAATTGTAATAAAAGATTTTATTATTATAATCCCCAGGTAATAGAATATATTGTTATGGAAGTTGATCATTTACTAAAACTATCATGTTTGGCCAAGGTATGTAATAATTACATTTCTAATATAGAATTTCTTTAGGAATAATCACTGAAGAAAAACCTTGACTTTCTACTTTAAGTAATTCAATTAAATTACAAAATTAATTGGAACTAAATGGATTAATTATATTTATATACGTTTTAAATTCTCCTCCAAAAATTATAAAATCAAAATCATCAATACATGGATTGTAAACAATAGTAGGTTTTCTTCTATCTTTAATTTAATTCTAAACATTTTCTTAATTTTAATTATAAATTTTTTTAAGTTTATTATCCTCAACTGTATTTTCATTAATCTTCAATTTTTTTCTTTGCAAAACATTAATAGAATTATTTTCTAAATCAATCATCAAAATTTCTGAAGTTTTATTAACATAAATAATATAAATTTTCTAATTTTTTACTATTAATGAAGAGTTGGGTATTATTGGTTCATCTAAAACTATCTTTTATTTTTATAGTTCTTCTGATAAATTAATCCTCTCACTAATTTAAAATCAAATATACCAATATATATCTTAATCATCAGAAAGAGGACCATCTAATTTGGCTTTTTATTATCTTTTATATGGATCTAAAATTTTATCTTTTGTATAATACACAAAATAATTTTGCTTATCATATTGCAACAGGGCTATTTACATACCTATATAGTCTACATATAATATGGTATTATTCAGAAACTTTAGATTTATGTTATTATAAAACAAATAGATTTTTCGATAATTTTTTTAATTGTTTTACATCTAATCCATCATAAAATAAATTCCAAGTTTAAAGTTGGATGATTCTTTCACTAATAATAATTCAGAATTAAGTATTTAATTTCTTATTTCTCTTTGAATTAATTCTTATTATTCAATATTCATCCCATTTTTATTTTTTTTAATTAAACTTTAAATCCAATAATCAAATTATATTTATTTATTCTCCATAGTTTTTTCTTATGAAAGTAAAATTTCTTAAGACAATATTCCTTATTGCAAACAATTGATATAAGTTATTAATTCATCTTTTATTTTCTCACCATTACAACTACTAATATAAGAATGTATTATCAATCTATCTTTAGCTAAAAATGAGAATTTTTTAATCATATTTTTTATGCAATCCTCTGTAAAATTGATGTGATTTTCCTAAGATAAAATAAATATTACATTATTGAGTTGTTTTGCTATTGATAAAATGAATAAATTTGATTTGAAATTTTTTATTAATTTTTTGATTTAGAATTTGTAAATAATTCTAAATTATTTCCATGTCAATTTCTCTTCAATTTCTTCAAAATATATTGTCTTAAAATTAGATTAATTTAAATTCAATAATCCTCTTCTATCTATTTCTTATATATTATGAACTCTCTATAATGAAATATAAAGGCAATCATCTTAGTATTTTTCTTTGTGAAGTTAGTCATCTTTATTATTTAAACCAGTTAAATTCAAGAATATTAATCTCTATTTGATTATGTTTTCTATTTATAGTATATAATTATACATTATAATTTAGAAGAGTATATATTCATCAAACAAGAAGCTAAAAAGGCTGAGTTGTAAATAATTTATTTTTAAAATTCTGTCATTGCTGCTTCAAAGAATAATACATTCTAAATTTATTATTCTAATTACTAGCTAAAATTATTATATTTACCATTTTATATAATTCATTCAATTATTTAAATATATCAACACAATAATTATCTTTTAGGTATTAAATAAGATTATCTGAAATATATTTTTCAATCAATTTCATCCTTTCATATTTAGCATAAGTAGTAGAGACAGAAAGGAATTACTTTATCACTTTATTTTTTGATTGATTATCAGATAATGATGACAAAGCATCTAAAATTTTCTAAACCAGATTTCTATTCTAATTGTTTGAATTTAAAGAAGATGATGTTTTCTCTTCACTCTATTTAGAGTTTTATTATTCATTATTCAAACATGGTTTTATAATTGCTAATCTAGGTCCATTCTCAAAAATTTGTTATACATCTTTTATTTTTTTCTATCTATAATTCTATTGAGAATTAAATTGCTAATTACTTTCTATTTTCTTAAAAATTGAAATATTTCCATATTAGAGCTCACATCATCGAGAAGCACATTTTAATTGTTCTCTTTATGATCTAAAGTGTCCATGTTAATATCTATATATATTTATATAATAATATAATTAACTATTTTTGTAAATTAACAATAAAAATGACAGAATAATAACTGAACAATCCAGGCAATAGAACAAGAATGATTGGAAATTATGTAATAGGTAATTTAGCTTCAGTGTATAGATAGGAAAAACATTAGGATTTGGAACTTTTGGGAAGGTGAAAATGGGCATTCATGAACAATCACAAGAGAAAGTGGCAATAAAAATATTAGAGAAGGATAGAATAATAGAAACAGCAGATGTAGAGAGAGTATAAAGAGAGATTCATATTCTAAAGTTAGTCAGACATCCCCATATTATTTAATTATATGAGGTATTAAAATATTATATTTAGATTATTGAAACACCAAAACATATATTTTTAGTAATGGAAATGATTAGTGGGGGTGAATTATTTGATTATATTGTTTAAAATACAAAGTAATATTGTTGAATTAATAAGATTGGAAGAAGTGGAGGCCTGTAAGTTATTTTAAGAACTTATAGCTGGAATTGAATATCTACATAAATTAAGAGTAGTCCATAGAGATTTGAAACCAGAGAACTTATTGCTTGATCATAATAAGAATCTAAAAATAGTTGACTTTGGATTATCCAATACTTATAAATCAGAAGAATTATTGAAAACTGCATGTGGAAGTCCTTGTTATGCAGCTCCTGAAGTACAGAAAATCTAATCTAATTACATAGATGATAGAAGGACAAAAATATTAAGGAGTAAAAGTCGATTTGTGGAGTTCTGGAGTTATATTGTTTGCATGTTTATGTGGTTATTTGCCATTTGAAGATTAAAACACTTCTGCTCTTTATAAAAAGATTTTAAGTGGATCATATTAATTACCATCTCATCTATCTAAAGAAGCATAATCAATGATCTAAGGAATTTTGACAGTCAAACCAGATAAACGTTTTACTATAAATGATATTAGAAATCATCCATGGTTTAAGATCTATAAAAGAAGTTATGACATTCCTCCTGGGATAGTGGTTGGTTATAATAGAATTCCTATAGATTAAGAAATCCTTAAATAATTAAAATAATATGGCATAGATATAGATCATGCATAAAAATGTTTAGATGCCAATAAACATAATGATATTACAACATTTTATCATTTACTTCTAAAAAGGCATTTAACAAATGGAGGTAGATCTACAGCAGATCTTAATTCTGAATCTTTTGATATCACACTTTTAGAACCTAAACAAAGACCTTAAAAAGGTATTCTTTATTTTTATATTTAATAGCTCCAATTAGTTCATTAGTTAATAATGAAGTCATTAGACAATAAATGAAAGATGAAATAATTAAATAACGATCATATTCAACTGATAAAGATAGAGGTAGAATTATTAAAACAACTAATCAAAATAAAATATTGGCAGATAATGATTTAAGTGTTAATAGAGTAGGAAATAATGGATAGGCTTAAAGTGTATAAGCAAGATAAAAAGATGAAAACTATTTTGAATAATCACCAGTTATCAAAAATAAGAATGCTCCTTATTCAAATATGTTATGTCAAAAATATGGAGTTAAATTTAAGAATAATAATGTGACATCTATTGATTATCATAATAAGGAAGATTTCAGAAAAGTAAGTTCAAGGAATAAAAGAGAATTAGATATTATGAATCCTTATCGTAATTCAAATAGAGAATAATAATAATTTAATAGAATGCTTCAAAGTGGAGGTAGATCATAAAATCACAAAAAAGAAAGAGTAAATATTAGTAATCAAAATAATCAATCTTTTGATGTACCTTTGAATTCAAATCAATCAACTAAATAAAAGGCAGTTAATTAATAACGATCAAGCCATTTTTATCATGATTGATATTTAAGTATTAGATCAAATTTTTCGAAAATATCATTGTAATAATATAATTCACTTATTTCTATTGAAGAGATCTTCTATTATTTAAATTTTACATTTATTTTTAATAAGAAAATCCAAAATTATAGATACTAAAAAAGAAAATTATTATTACAATAATAAAACACTTTAAACAAAAAGATTACAATTAACAATATAATATATAAAATAAATTTTTAATATAAATCATGACGTCGCAACTATAGGTCCAATAATAACAGCCAAGATTACTACACCTATTAAGATAATACAACATATTTTCTAATAAGAATGGCATACATTAATACCTTTCTAGCTGATTAATGATCATCCTTTGCTTCTACAAGACTTTTTTCTGCCTTACCAACATAAGTTTTGGCTGATCCTAGACTTATTTCTATATTATCGATTTATTAACCTTAAGCATGAACTAAGATTGCTAAATCAACAAATAATTAATATACTAATTCAACTGACTAATATATGTTTAAAGAATTTACTTTTTCCAATTATTGAATATCTTTATATTTTTCTTATATATCTGAAACTGCATTAGTGAGACCAATAGAAGGAGCTTCTCCATATAGTTTTCCTTATAATAATTATGTTGCTTTCTAATATTATTTTCGATAAAATATACATACTTATGGATCATTGCATATTTCATCTAAAAACTCTTCTGTTGCATTTTCATCTAAAATCTTAGTTTACCTTCTGATTTTCTCTCTCACACAAGTCTTATATTTTATTGAAATTTAAGAAGAAGCATGTAAAACTTCTTAAACTTTACTAGTTAATGCATTTCTCTGATTAATTTTCATTTAGGTTTCAGGTTGATCCTCTTATAATACAAAATAGGTTACTTTCTCATCTCTTTCACTTCTTTCAACATCTTCTTTAATATCTTTCATTGCTTCTTTTAATTAGTTACTAAATTGTTAATTTTACACCATAATTTATTCTAATTCTCTTGATAACTCTAAAAGATTTCAATTATTTATATATACCTTTTTCAACATAAGATGTAGTAGCTCTAGAATATTTCTCTGACATTTCCTACATTCTTAGATTATTTTCTTTGATTCTTTCTAAACACTATTGTGCCTTTTTTATTTTCGCAGAGAATTAAGGCATAAAATCATCATCCTAAGAAGAATTGGAATTGTTCAATTAAAATGAATCTTATCTGCCAGACATCTAGATTACCATGCTTTTACTTTATACAATTCAATCAAACGATCATCCATGGTGATAAAATATAAAATAATTAAAATAAATAATCATAAATACAAATTATTATTGTAAAATATTATAATAATCTAAACTAACTCAATAATCTATAAAACTATGATCACATACAAAAATTATAATTTATTATCAAGACAAAGTTACTAATTCTGTATTTATTAGAAGTTTCTCTTTCTTTATATCAATATCTAAACTAAACTCTTAGCAATTCAATTAATCAATCATAGTCACTCTAAAAACTAGATGGAAAAAATAGTGCATATATTCCTACTCCACATAACCAAATCAAATAATAATTATAATTGGCTAATAAATATTCTACTAATCCTTCAAAAATAAACTAAAAATTAATCCAGTGGCTTAAAATATTATCAAATATCTATACTTAACAAAGCTATGAAGGTTGTTGCCACAGAATTTTAAGTACTTTTGTAAATGAATGATTAAGCTAGAGTGATATTAATTAAATTTAATAACCAAACACTTATTAAAGATATTTTCATTAAGGTATCTCTATATGGGAATTGGAAAATCTCTTAAGAAGAAAACAATGTTATAATAAATACTCCTGAAATGACTAATCGTAATTAATAAGGAATATACCAATTTCATTAATTGAAAATACTATTATTTGATTTCTCAAACTCTAATCTTAATCATTTTAGCCATATAAAATGGTAAAATACATGCTATAGGAAAGGTTAATATCTCTAGAAATTGAATTTATCCCTCTGTAAATTAACCTCTCTTCATATGAATATGAGCCAAATCAATTGGCGTTTATTCTATTCTAAAAAAACAAAAAGAGGACTATCAAATGACGATTTGAAAAGACTCCCAATGCTAATTTATAAGCTTCAATTATCTAGTATAATGATATTCATACATCTTAATCAATTGTTATTTCATTATGTATTATAATAGTACATGCAACTCCAAGTCCTATTGATATATAAGAATAATCCTTGAATGCAACTAAAAATATTTAATTAAACTTTAAAGAGTAAAATATGGTATCTCTTGAGAAATGGCATAAATATATTTATTGCAAAATTCAAGTGAATTGAACATCTTAAAAATATATGCTCCAATAAATCCACCTATCAAAATTCCTAGAAATTGAGCCAAAAGCTCCATAACCTCTGTCTTACTTCTCTAAACTTTCAACTAACCATGCTGCTATTATGATGTCAATGCAAGCTAATAAACATACAATCCAGAATATGTTCCATAACCATGTACTAGGATCTAGTGATTAGAAATTTAAAAAATATAAGAGAACTCTTAGAATTTTCAACAAAACTATACCCTAATCCAAAATACATTAATGTCAACTAGCTTCTTCTTCTACCCATCTTGTCCCAACTTATGCTATCAATCAAAAGTGCATTCATGTATCTGAACAAATAAGGTAATAGCACAATATAATGAAAACTTGTATCTATTTATCTCAACACCTTTATTTATCAAATTAGATGGAACACTGTATAAAATCAGTCCTAGTATGCTTCCTTCGAAACAATACAAAATTGAAAGAGGTACTAATCTCTTGATGAAGACCATTATATAATAATTTAATATTCATGTATAATAAGGATCTTGCATAGGTTTCTTTCTGATAAATTGATCTCTAGCAAATTCTCTTAAGTTCTTACTTTTAACAAGTTAAAATTGATGTTCTTCTGATGTCTGTGTATATTTTATTTTAGTACCTTTGATAAAGATTTTCTTCTTCTCATATAATCAAATTCAAAGTCCTCATCTCCAGTGTTACTACTTAATTCAGATGATGAATGTGTTGCCTGAAGATCATATTATGGTCTAGATTATTATTTAACTTCTTTCATTATCTTATCAGCCATTCCCTTTTGACACATACATCTTCCTTACATCATTTCCAAAGATTTTTTAACAGCCAATAAAGAATTCTCATTATCTATTTTTTGTTTTACTAACAACTCTTCTAACCATTCATTCTTCTATATTAATTGACCCAATTCTAATTAATATTCTTTTTGTAATATTTTAATCTTATTTTTTAATTCAATCTCTCTCTATTTATATCTATTAATTTCACTTGCCAATAATCTATTGGAAATTGTAAGTTCTTTTGTTTTCTATTATAAATGCTAATTTTTTTTTATAGTAGGTCGAAAATGCATTTCAGATTGTTTATGATATTCAATCGCATTCTCTACAAACCTTAAAAATTCTGATTCTGGCTATTTTAAATCTCTCTATACAGAATCTCTTATAAAATCGCTCTCACTTTTTGAGTTGTTAAACTTAAAAAATTAATCAAACAATTTCTCTCCTTCTATCTCCTCTAAATCTGTTATAGGAGTTCCTTATCTATAATTATTCTACATTGTTGACTTTGCTCTTTAATGTTTATTTGTCTCAACAGGTTAGCGATGTAACTATGTAAAATCATGAAAATCTTGACGCAATCCAAATGATTATGAATCATTTGGAGATCTCATTTGTCTGAGCTCTCTTAAAATGATTAATTTTATATTGTACTTGCATAATTGATTGTTTATTTCCCATACAATTGACTAAGAGACATTTTAATAAATAAAATCAATACTTGATAATAATACTCAATCTATCCTTTTTTTTTTTTATTATTTATTGTTCTCTTATATCAATTCTACTTCTTATTATAAATCACTATAAATAAATGATTCTAATAAATTATGAAAGAATTAGTATGTATCAAATCACTTTTATTACATTTAATAATTGCAGTTCATTGAGGAATGAGAAATTAAAATTTAAATATTAAGATATTTTTATGTCACTTAAACTAACATATACACTTGGTAATCCAAGAGCTGGTAAAATTGTAGTGGCTGCTCAATTAGCCAATGTCTAAATCATTAACGATTTTGTAGAATATAAATCTTTAGAAGTAAAAATTCTTTATTCATACTAGACACCTGCCTTTTTGGCTAAAAATCCAGTTGGTAAGATTCCTTTGTTAGAGACACCTGAAGGATATCTAACTGAAAGCAATGCTATATTATAATATGTTGCCAGAGGAACACCTTTGGTAGGAGTAACAGATTACCAATAAGCCAAAGTTAGACAATGGTTAGATTTTACATCACTTGAATTGGAACCTACTCTACTTGGTTTACTATTACCAATACTTGGTTATGAATAGACAACACCCTAAAAATAAGAAGAAGTTAAGAAAGAATTAAATTGGAAATTAAAAATATTAGAAAATCATTTTAAAGCAAATAATTTCTTAGTTGGTGAATTATTGACAATTGCTGATTTAAATTTGGCATCATATTTCTAAGGATTATTTACATTTGCATTTGATAAACAATATAGAGCAACAATACCAAATATAACAAGATGGTACAAATATATATCTGAATTACCTGCATTTGTGAATGTAAAATTAATAATATATAAATCTAGTATTATGGAAAAACCAAATATTGTGTAAAGGCTTTCCCATTTTAATATTAATAGTAATAACAATAATAATAATAATAACAATAATAATAATAATAATAATAATAATAATAATAATAATAATAACAATAATAATAATAATAAAAATAATAAAAATAATAACCATAAAATGCCTAATAATAAAAGCCTGCTCCAAAAGATGAAGAAGAAGAAGAGAAACCAAAAAAATAATAATGTGAATTTGATTTATTACCTTAATCTACTTTCAATATTGATGATTGGAAGAGATAATTTTTAGCATCAAAAGATTTTGCTGCTGAATTCAAAAACTTTTGGAACATTTTTGATTCTTAAGGATGGTCAATTTGGATTATTAAATACATTAAAGCTGAATAAGAAGGAAAAGTATTGATTTCATTTAGAAATAATTGCAATGGATTTTTATAAAGAGCTGATCCTCATTTTAAAAAATGGGCATTTGCTATTCATGGTGTCTATGGAGATGTCCCAGATCTTTAAATTAGTGGAGCTTGGATTTGGAGAGGAACTGAAATTCCATAATATTTAGTAAAAGATTATTTTAATATTATATAGAAAGATCATCCAACATTTGAATATTTATAATTAACTAAACTTGATGCTACTAAACCAGAAGACAGAGCATTATTTGAAGAATATTGGCTTAATTAGACTGAAGATGAATCAAAGGTTTAAGGACTTACAGCAAGAGCATTATATTATTTTAGATGAATTCAATATATATATAAAACACACAGATTTCATAATGTACACAAATTTATCATTTTTTTATATCAAAATTACCAATTTTATCTCTTACTACAGATTATAACACTCCTCCTCGACCACTAGGTTATCTAAAATTAGGTCTTTAGAATGCTTAATCATATCTATGATAGTAAATTTAAAGTTTACGTTTTCTTATGAGGAAATTGATGAATGTTAGCAAATTTCTTATCCAAAATAACTCCGAAAAACATGTTCAAAGCAAATCCAACAATTATTTCCATTAAGATCTATCAAATTTATAAATAGTAATACATCTAGAGGTATATGATATTAATCTGCCATGTCCTTATAGATTAAATGTTTTCTATATCTAATTAATGAGATGGCAGAATGAATTAATAATAAAAAGCCAATTACCTTTAACATAAATTATATTAATTTTTATATATATATAATCAATAATCTTCATTGTTGTTATTAAATTTTGATTATTCTAATAAGCTGACTTCAGTATTTTTCTTTTCAATTCTATCATCCAATTGAATATCTTATTCTGATCTCTTAAGGTTTTCGTTAATTTTCATAGTCAATACATTTGAGCTACCAATCAAGATCAACATAAATATCATAGCCAAAGTAGAACAAAGTTAATTATCTCCCTAAATGAATTATAAAGTAATATATACCTTCAGAATTAAGATTTCAGGAATCCCTTGCAAAAAATTAAGAAGGTTACCAAAGAACCCTAACATAGCAATTGTAGTGTTCTCACTTAATGGAAAACATAATTCACAAGAGAACTCAAAAGTCAAAGCCATAATAGCAGAACTTCCACACAAAAAAAAATAAATAATAAAGAAGAACACTTTATTTACATGAAGTGCTAGTATGAGTATACCAAATAGTACAGTCACTAATATATTACAAATTCTCAACACTTTTTTATAGGATTAAGTCTTCTTTATAGCAGTACCAACACAAATATCTCCAATTAAACCTGCTATCACTCCAACTAATACCAAATTACTTTAATCTTTAAGAGAATAATTGAAGGGTGATATAAAATATTCCATCTATAATGTAAATAATGTTATCGTTCCTAAGATAAAAGCAAAACTAATAGTTAGCAATATGAAATCAGGATTGCTAGCCACTACAACACTGGCTTTATTATAATCTTCTCTAACACATTCCTAATAAAATAATGTATCTATACATCTGAAGCACTAAAACTAGGAGGAGTGACTGGTTTACTTAAGAAAAAAAGAATAGGTGGCACACATAATAAAATCATCAACCCAAATAGTAAAAACATTAAACTTTCAATTAAAGCTCGTCCTAATTCAATTTATTCTTCTGTTGGATGATCATGAATCTAAAAGTCTCCTAATACTATTAGTGGAATTCTAATAGATATTCCTGAACTTGCATTAAAAACTAATGCTATAATAACCATAATAAGTATTCTATTTTCAGGGAAAAACCAATTTGCAACAAACTTTGATGCGCTTATCAATCGAAATGGGAATCCTATTAAAGAAATCAATTATCCAATAAAGAAAAACCAAAAAGAAACATTGATGAAAATTGCAAATATTGAACCTACAAAAGTCAATGCACAACCTTTTATATTGCAATAATTCATTACCTATCATAATACTCATTCTAATTCCATATTTTTCATTAATAATGTTTCCTGGGACTATCATTATCACTGAGAAGACAGTAAAACTTATAGTCAAAAATTGCAGATATCTTCATCATTTAATATTCTTTTTACCTACTATCAACTTAGTAAACTAATGACATTTCCTTTACAATTGGCGAAAGCGAAAATCCGAACATTATGTTTGAAAGCAAAGCACACAAAAATAAGACTAATTGTAGCCAACGTTAAGGATATTCAACATATTGATGATGTATTTTATCTGTTGGATATAATTTATTCATTAATCTATATATTTAAATATATTCATCAAAAATATAGTTTCTTTTTATCGTTAATTTATGCAATTTCATCCATTCTCTATTTAGCAATATCCTTATCCTTCTTAGCATAAATTGAATACCCTTTTAATGTAGCATTTCTTTAAGCATTTTATAATTCTCTTAAATCTTATTATGCACGTATTCCTTATTGAATACTGTTTAGTTATTCTGTATTTTATTCTTTTTCACCAGTTAAAATTTCAAAGCTTCTGCTATATACTGCATTTAAAGTAGTTGTATTTTTACGAATAATCTTTTCACTCTCCCTTATTTCAGCTAATAATGTGTCTTTATCGAAAAATGGGGTTTTCTTGCTATAATTATTAAAAACACTAAAAGTATCTGCTTTTTATCCATAAACATTCACTTTTTAAATTTCATCAATAGGTTTATAATTATTTTCTTAAACTTTGGCATCTTTTGTTTTAATAGATAGTTTTCTTGTTGATGGTCTTTTAAAAAAGATATCTTTGCCCAACTTAGGTATTTCTTATTGATCTTCAACAATCTGATTTTATTAATTAAGTGCTGTTGTATTATTAATTTTCACGTTTATTGTATTTACAGCATTTGTTTATTAAGGATCTTATCCTCTATTTAATCCAATAGATGTTGGATTAGTTCTTCTTTCTGGTATTGTAGGGTTTTAATTTAAATTCATATAGTCTTAATTAGTCCCTGATGGATTCCTTTAATGTTCAATCTTTGTATCAGTTCTGAGAGCTAATCCGTCTTAAAATTACAGTGTTTGAACATAGTAATACACATCTTAAATAGTTTTTAATTCATCTAAAAGTACAGTTTTAAATTAGCTAAGTCTTTATCTAGTTAAAATTAACGGATCCTTAATTGTAGGAAGTAATTTATTTAAAAATTCACATATGCACTTCTTAAGCAAAAGTATTTCATCTTAAGTATTCATAGATAAATATTTATTATATATATATATATAAAATTTAAGTCAATTAGATTTTTTATACTATTCAAAATAACCTAAAAAGTCTTCTATTGTGTAACATTCAAATCTTTGATTTAAAAACCATATGTCTTTTTCAGTTGGTTGTTTAAATTTAGAACTCAAATACTATTTTATTGAAATCTAATAATTCTCTTAAAATTCTAATGCTTCAATATTTTCAATTAAATAATTCTCATATTCTTCAGCTATTTCTATCAACTCAATTAATCGATTGTAATTTCCTCCTTTCTTAATAAAGCACTAATATTCTAATTATTTTGGCTAAACAAACTATTAGATATCATTAAATGATAATTTCCCATCTCTATCAGAATCATACCTATTGAAAAATCCTTTCATTTCTCTATGAAATAACTACTTTAATCCTAAATATGTTATAGTTTCTGGAAAAAATTCAATTGAAAATCCTTAATCCAATGCTAAATCTTAACGACAATATTCTAACTTCTTTTCAAATTATATTATTTCCCAAATAAATTGCTTCATTATTATATTTATTATTAACTTTAATCCTATACATATTTAATATTCTTAGCAGCATTCTTATATTCAATCCATACATATAATCATCTTGTTATTATCCTAATTTATGATATTGAGTCATGAATTATATTTAAAGAATAACTTTAATTCATTTATTAATTTGATTCAAAACTTTATTACTAACTTTTATCCTATTAAACCAAAATTATATATAATAATCTAAATATTGATTACTTTATTATTAATGTATAATATAATCAAATGCTTGTATGTATCGTTTGTTGTTCTGCTTTTAGAGACAATGACAAAAGCTGAGAAATGTGAATATCTAATTCAGATTCTAAGTATTCAGACAATATTACCATTATCAACTTCTTCAATTGAAGATGTTTAGCATATTCCATACAAATTAGACATTCTAAGTGCTGTTAAAGTGGAACATAATCTAAATTATCCATTAATTGATTAATTGACTCTAAATTCAAATTAAATTTATGCTTACAATCTGATTGATACTTTCATTTGTTGAGTTTTAATAGAAGAGAAGCTAATAAACTATTTGGCAAACGTAAAGAATCCCCGCATATTAAATTTAATTTATTTTAATTAAAAATTATGTAAAACTAAGAACTTTAGTCAGCTATAGTAGATTGGATGAACAAGATAAGCTTTTTAAAATATCATACAAATTTTAAAGAATATATTGATGGCACACTATTTATATAAATTTTAAATCATATTAACACAGATCATTTTGGATCTACCTTTCATGTAAAATTTAAATAAAAATTACTTAGGTTTTAGAAAATTAAGCTTATACAGATAATTGGGCTCTTAATATGTCTAGATTGAAATTAATAGTTGATAAATTAACAGATTATACACATAAATAATTAGAGATTAATGTTATGGAAATAGCAAAAGATAGAAATGAAACTTAAATATTAAAACTATTTGGAGTAATATGCTAAGTTTATAATTAATTTATATCTCTAGCTAATTTTATAGAGTGATTTCTAAGATGATTTTTTTGTACCAGTCTTATAATTACCAGAAAAAAAACAGGAATTAATTTCTTAATATTTATAAACTCTAGTTGAACCATTTACATAATCTGAAGATAAAAGTTTATTAGATAAAATAGATGAGTTAGAGACAGAAAATTAAAAATTAATTCATTAACACTAAGTTTTAATGAATGAAATTATTGAATAAAAGATGTCAATAAAAAAGTTAGAATAGGAAAATAAAGATAAGACTGAACATATTGTTATGCTTGAATCCCATGGTAACAGTTATGTATTTATTAGTAATTTTAGAGAGAAAATCTTCTTTTAATGAAGAAAAAATTAAAGAATTAGAAGAATTAAATAAATAATTATGGTCTAGTTAATCTAAAACGAGAGAATTAGAAATTAAAGTTTAATCTTAATAAAATTAAATAAAAGAAGCAAATTTATTAAAAGATAATACTCGATTAGAAAATGAATAATTGAAACTTAAAATTATGTAATACATAAAATAAGAATAAAAATATGAATAAACTAAAGAAAAATTAACATAATAAAAATTATATTATACTAAACTTATAGAAGATAAAGATAGATAATTAAATAAATTATAAACATCGTTTTAGGAAATCTTTAATTCATTTTAAAATGAAAAAAAAAGAACATTATAATTAGAAGCTGAAATCTAATCACTTTAATCAAAAATTACTGAACTTAATCATGAATTTCATTAGAAAGAAGTTTGTTTAAATGAAAAAATTAGAGAAGCTTCAAGAAGAGAGTCTAGATTGAATTCTTTTGAGGCTACTGATTTAAGACCAGATTCTAGAATGAATACAAATGATCAAATAAATCTTGCTTAAGATTTAAATTAAACTAATGATTAATATTATGCATTACATATGAGTATGTTAATTTAGGAAGAAAATTATAAAAAAGAAATAGATATTTTAAAAGAAAAAATAAAAAATTAAGATTAATAGATAAAAGCTTGGAAATAACTTAATGAAAGATCTGAAGATAAAATTAAATAATTAGAGTCTAAGACTATATTAATAAATGATAATTAATCTGCTTAACATATTGCATAATAAAATGAATAAATAAAGTATTTAACTAATATGCTTAATTCTTTTAATGATAAGTTTATGAAAATTAAGGAAGAACACATGAGACTTTTAAAAACTTGTTAATGATAAATATATTTATTTGATAATCAATTTATAATTATTCTACATTTCAAAAATAAAATACAAGAAAGTGATATCATCAACTTAAAATATATTATAAAATTTTAATAATGATATATGTACCCATTATAGAATCCTTATAGGTGAATAAAACTATTGAAAACGATAGATTTGATGCATCTCCCAATTTTTAAAGGTTCAAATTAAACAATTTACATCAAAACCATTTTTCTCTGGCATGCAAAATTAATAACACAATAAAGGCAACTGCAAATAAAAATTCTGTTGTTTTTGGGTCTTCTTAAGATAGAAAAAGACCTTCCAAATTAATTTTGCCGTCATTACAATATGACTTAAACTTTAAGTCAGTTGACAGACATAAAGCTTCTCCAAAGATAAGAGGTAATCGAACAAACCGAATTAAGTCTGAGAAATCTGATAAATAATGTTGTCATTCTCCATCGATTAACAAAACTGAAACTATAGTCTAAACTATTTAAACAACTGAATTAAACTATCTATAAAATTTGATTTAAAGGTTAAAAACACCTCGTGTAGGACAATAACATAAAATATCACTCAGATAGGATGAGTTCATACCGATGAATTCTTAAGAACTTAAAGAGAGTTTAATTTCATTGATGTAAATTTTATCTCAATAAAAGGAATAAATATGGTTTAAAATAAAGATGATATTACCAAGGATAATCTAATTGTATATATGTGATATTTATTAATCAAAATAATAATAAATATTCTTTATAATTAATAATTATAATAAAAAACTTCAACTGAATGTGATTTTTATAAGAACAATCACAATAAAAAATTTATCATTTCAATATATATATAAATTATATTATGAATCTGAAAAATTATTTATATTTCTAAATTATTTATAATAAAATAGTTCTTATAAATAATTCTTGTACGGTTTACATTTTTTAAATCATGATTTTTAGTTATTCATTTAAATAACTATTAAGAATTCAACTTGTTTAATAAATTTATTGATTTTAAGATCATCCTTATGTATAAATGTAATAAAGTTATAAAATAATCTAAAAACATCAAATAAATTGAATATTATAATCTAAAGTAGAAGATATTTTTTTATTTCTTCACAGGATACTTTAAGAAATATTTTGAGATTTCAAAATAAGAAAACAATAAATCTTTCTGAGAATATAAAGAAATGTTTAACAATAAAATAGAATAAATAAGTAGATAATCTGAAGAATTAAGAAAAAAATTTAAATCATGCTAATAAAATGAATTTGATAATATCATTACTTTTGTATCTTTAAATCTTAATAATATTTTTATTAATTAAATAAAGCAAAAAGATAATAAATAACTAAGATCTTTAATTTAAACCTAATTTAATTAGTTTTTTAAAAATATAAATAATATAAAAAAGGAGCTCAAAAAAATTTTTTTAATTAATAAAATTAGAGTATTTAGTAATTTGAAGAATAATCAAAAACCTTATTTGACATTTAGTTTGTTATTTGTGATTTTTCAACTTGATTAGAGAATTTGATAATTTTAATATACTTTAAATAATTTTAATTATTTTTTGATTATTAAGCACTTCAACAATTTATATTCTTATAAATTTATTGGAGCATTAAAATGATTAAAATTTTCAATTTTCATATTAAATATCTATTCATATACATTAGGCTTTGGGATAAATGTTGAAATTTGCCTATTTTGACTTATGAAATTTGGCTTGATTAACTTGAATATTATTTGTCCTAAACTTATAATTGTAGTAATAGTAAAGATTGTTACCTTTATAATTGATAAAATTAATGAATAAATCTAAAAATAATAGTCTTCTATTAATTTTCGAATATATGTGATTAATTTACTAAAATACTACTTTTATTTATTCTTCTATTGATTTGATATTCCAGTGTTAAAAGGAATTAGAAAAATTATTAAATGTTGTTAAAATCTACATCGCTAAAATTGTTTCATCTATGCTGATTATATTTAAGTTTTTCTTAATGATATTATAAGGAATTGTTTCGAAAGATTAATCAAAATTTATATTTAGAAAAATTTGCTATGTCTAATCTAAAGTCTTCAATAACAGTAGGGATATTTTAATCACTAAGCTTTTGTGGTTTAAGATAAAAAATATTAAAAAACATTGCCTTTTAACCACCAAAGGTGAGTTATGCTTTAAAATAAAGAATGGAAGATAATACAACTTAAAGCACAAATAAAAATTCTTGCTCACTTTAATAAATTGAATATGAATCAGACATTAGATAGAAATCTAAATCCTATGATGATGAAAATATAAACTCATTAGGGTTATTAGATTTAGCAGATGAGCTTATGCAATTTTCTAGTGGAGGTACTAGTCCAACACGCGAAGAGTAATAGTCAAATTTAATTTAATAAGTCCTATATATCCGTCTCATGATTTTTATTTAATTGATGAACATGGAAAAGAGATAATCATTCCAAAGCAAGATAATTTAGAATTAACTGGATATTTTTTAAAGGGCAGAAAAGGACATAGGATAGCATCCCTTTATGTTAAAAGTGCTTTTCCTATAAGTGATATGGTGATATTGTTTAGTCATGGAAATGCAAGTGATTTGGGTTATATGATTGATACATTAATTGGTAACTTGTAATTATTAAATACTAGATTTATGTACTAACCTAAGAATTAATGTCTTTGCTTATGAATATTCAGGTTATGGATTATCATAAGGAAAATGCACAGATCTCAATATTATCAATAATATTTAGGTGGCTTATGATTTTTTGGTCTCTTAATTAAAATTTGATCCTACTAAAATAATTGTTTATGGTTATAGTATAGGATCTGGACCAAGTGTTATGCTAGTTTCTGATAATGAATTTCCAGTTGGTGGCTTAGTTGTTCATTCTGGTTTAAGTTCTGGATTGAGAGTTCTGAATAATAAATTGAAATCAACTCCATTTTATGATATTTTTCCAAATGTTGACAGAATTAAAAATGTTACATGTCCAGTTTTCATTATGCATGGATTGGAAGATGAAATAATAGATTTTACATAGGCAAAATTATTAGCAAATAATTGTTAAAGACTATATGAATATTGGGAAGTAGAAAACATTGGACATTCAGGTATTGATACTAATGCTGAACATAGAAAGAACTATTTTTATAAATTAAGAGATTTTATCAAATGTAAATATATTAAATAAATTAAAGTGATATAATAGGAAAATTAAACAATCAAAGAATTAAAGCAGAGAAATACTGCAAGTCCTAAAAATAATAGATCATATAATCATTATTATGATAACAAACTCAGAGATTTTCATTTAATTTGCAAAAAAATAGAAGATTCAGATTCCATACAGAAAAAAGGATGATGAATTCATCTATTCAATTTTGAAAATAATTGTTTTGTTTATGATATCAAATTTAAAATATTTAATTATATTCAACAATCTTAGTTGTTCTTTTTGGTATCTTAAATATGAAGCTATATTTTATTAAAATAATTCTTACTTATTTGACTATAGAGACTTATTTCATTGCTTTATCTTTTTTATTTTAAAATGATTTAAGATTTGTTTCATAGATTTCATAAACCTACTAAATGTCATTCAGGTCTTTCAATTTCTGTTCTTTAATAATTTTAATTTAATATTATAAATTCTATTTTAACATTAAAATTACTCTTATTGTATTATTCATATTTTTTTATCTATCTTATTACTCAAAATAATTTTTCCATATTTCGAATGAAGAGACTAGTATCAAAATGGTATATATTAATATTTCTAAGAAAAATTCTGTTCCCTATCAAACAATAATAATTAATATAACTAATTTTAAGGCCTCATCTTCATTTAATTAATCATATTCAACTTTCAAATTTTAGTTCAAATAGATTCTATCAATTTTTTACTATCTTTCATAATCTCTATACATCCCAGAAATAATAAGCATTTCCTAAATTAAGTATTTATTGTGTAATAAATCTTTATTTACTCATTTAGACCTTTTGGATAGATATTTCTTTTTTGCTTGTAATTATTGGTCTTGCAAATACTCTAACAACCAAAGAAATAAGTTTTAACTATGGCAACATTTTAATTATTAAATAATATTAAAATAAATGTAAGTGAATTCAATAAATATCTACTCTTTATCAATAAAATCATATTTAATTTTCATTAATACTATTAATAATATTTTCTTATTAACTTATTACAAGTTTTTAAGATAATAAATTTCTTAATTTTTTCAATTTATTCTAAGCTTTTTGACAATGTTCTCATTATGTTTACCTAAAAACTCTTTCTAATTCTAATAATTGCATTTTTAACCCTCAACTATACCATAGAGCTAAACAGATAAAAACAAACCTAGAGAAAACCTTTTTTAAAAATATATGAAAATTAGATTGGCCAAAATGGAAATAAAAGATTTAAATAAAACTCATAATTAAACCTATAGAGCTAAAACTAATGTAAACCGAACCTTATACCCTATTTAAAATGGATAGTGTTAACTAAAAAATAAAGTGAGAAGATTTGTTACATTAGCTGAATTTCCATAATCAGCTAGAGCTGTCATAAAGAAGACTTCAAATGTTAAAAGAAAACAGAGCGAAAATTGGAACGATTTAAAACAATGGAATTTTACAGATGATACAATTTAATAGTGAATAATGAACAATATTCATAACCAGAATATTACTTAATCAATTTATATAANTAAAATAATTCTTACTTATTTGACTATAGAGACTTATTTCATTGCTTTATCTTTTTTATTTTAAAATGATTTAAGATTTGTTTCATAGATTTCATAAACCTACTAAATGTCATTCAGGTCTTTCAATTTCTGTTCTTTAATAATTTTAATTTAATATTATAAATTCTATTTTAACATTAAAATTACTCTTATTGTATTATTCATATTTTTTTATCTATCTTATTACTCAAAATAATTTTTCCATATTTCGAATGAAGAGACTAGTATCAAAATGGTATATATTAATATTTCTAAGAAAAATTCTGTTCCCTATCAAACAATAATAATTAATATAACTAATTTTAAGGCCTCATCTTCATTTAATTAATCATATTCAACTTTCAAATTTTAGTTCAAATAGATTCTATCAATTTTTTACTATCTTTCATAATCTCTATACATCCCAGAAATAATAAGCATTTCCTAAATTAAGTATTTATTGTGTAATAAATCTTTATTTACTCATTTAGACCTTTTGGATAGATATTTCTTTTTTGCTTGTAATTATTGGTCTTGCAAATACTCTAACAACCAAAGAAATAAGTTTTAACTATGGCAACATTTTAATTATTAAATAATATTAAAATAAATGTAAGTGAATTCAATAAATATCTACTCTTTATCAATAAAATCATATTTAATTTTCATTAATACTATTAATAATATTTTCTTATTAACTTATTACAAGTTTTTAAGATAATAAATTTCTTAATTTTTTCAATTTATTCTAAGCTTTTTGACAATGTTCTCATTATGTTTACCTAAAAACTCTTTCTAATTCTAATAATTGCATTTTTAACCCTCAACTATACCATAGAGCTAAACAGATAAAAACAAACCTAGAGAAAACCTTTTTTAAAAATATATGAAAATTAGATTGGCCAAAATGGAAATAAAAGATTTAAATAAAACTCATAATTAAACCTATAGAGCTAAAACTAATGTAAACCGAACCTTATACCCTATTTAAAATGGATAGTGTTAACTAAAAAATAAAGTGAGAAGATTTGTTACATTAGCTGAATTTCCATAATCAGCTAGAGCTGTCATAAAGAAGACTTCAAATGTTAAAAGAAAACAGAGCGAAAATTGGAACGATTT
Source organism: Paramecium pentaurelia (assembly GCA_905183005.1). Lineage (NCBI taxonomy): Eukaryota > Ciliophora > Oligohymenophorea > Peniculida > Parameciidae > Paramecium > Paramecium pentaurelia. Next base: position 576,745 of record CAJJDO010000012.1, on the reverse strand, counting down.
AAAACAATGGAATTTTACAGATGATACAATTTAATAGTGAATAATGAACAATATTCATAACCAGAATATTACTTAATCAATTTATATAATTAAATGTGAGTTAGCTAAGCTTGATAAGACATTAAATCATTATAAATGATTAATAATCGGTTCAATATATTATATAATTCGAATGAGTTAAAATGTATTTGGTAAATAAATATAAAAATTTCTTCTTAAAATCTTAGAAATGTATATTACTTTTATCTTAAATATTTGATTTTCTGATATTGAATTAAATATAAAATTTATTTTCCTTTATTTTATTAATATATAAACATTATCATTAATGGGAAACATTTGTCGGTAAAATCCAATTAATGATAAAAACGATTTAGAGGTTACTTCATCCTAACCTCCTCCTATTTAATAGATGCCACCTTCTAAACCAGAGGAAGTTAAAACCTAAGCAGTTGAAAAATAAGAGGAGCCTGCTCAATCAATTGATTAAGCAAAATAAGAGAACGAAGTATATTTGCTGATTCAATATTTCATAGCCCAAAAGAAAAGAGCAAAAGAAGATGGCAAAAATAGCTGCAGTTATTGATCAAGAAGTCATATATGAGAATGTTCAAAAATAAGAAAAGGTAAAAAGTCCATTTGATTACTAATTGCTTTTGAATGCTTTTGGAAATAGCTTTATTTTTGGGTAATTACAACCAGAAGACAAGTATAAATTCTATTTTTAGTAGATAAGAGTGAAAGTGGTTGACAAAATGTTTTATTGCACAGTTCACGATGGCGAATTGGTTTTTAAACAAGGAGATAAGGCAAGTTCATACTTCTTAATTGAACGTGGATAATGCTAGATTATAATAAATAATGAAGTAAAAAAAACGTTAAAAAGTGGTGAAGCTTTTGGAGAACTAGCCTTATTATATAATGCACCAAGATCAGCATCTGTTAAGGCAATAGGAGGTAAAAATAAATACATTTTTAGATTGTGCATTTTGGGCAATAGATAGAAATACAGTAAGAAAAGCAATAGAATCAATTTCATAAAAAGATTATGATTAGAATAAGGAATTTATAAATAAGGTGCAGTTTTTTGGTAAATTAACATTTTACACATAGAATCATTGACTGATGATTAAAAAGCTGCAATACCATCAGCATTAATAAATTTAAATTTTAAAGCTGGAGAGATTATAGTCAATGAAGGAGATTAGGCTGATTCATTCTTTATTATAAAAAAAGGAGAAATTTAGATATCTAGAGGTGGAAAAGAATTAAGAATAATGAAGGCAGGGGATTCTTTGGGGGAATAAGCATTATAATAGAATTCAGTTAGAGGTGCTACTGCAAAAGCAATTAAAGAAGATGTGACTGTTTTAGCTTTAGCAAGAGATGATTTAACTAGAATATTGGGAGATAAAATATAATTGATTATGTACAGTAATCTTTAAAGATGGGCATTTGAAAGACATGCTGTTCTTAATAAATTGACTAAATTGTAAGTTGAAAGAATTGTGAGTAATATGTAACAGACACAAAAGAAAAGTGAAGAAGTTATAATAGAGAAAGGATAACCTTGTAGAGAGATTATAATTGTACTTTAAGGGTCAATAAAATATGGAAAGGAAGTCTTAGAAAAAGGATAAATGTTTGGAGATAAATTTTTAGATTAAGGAGAAAATGTTAAGCTAGGAGAGCCAGTTGTAATGAAAGATGAAGGAATGATTGCAATAATAACATTTAAATAATTTTTTGAGATTATTGGAGGTTCTTTAGAATAAATCTTTGCTAAAAATGAAAAAGCGCATGATAGATTTATAAAGAAGGAGGAAGGTCAAAAATAAGATGTTTTTAAACATTTTTAGTTGGATCAATTAATTTATGTGAAGAAATTAGGTTAAGGATAATTTGGAAATGTTTATTTGGTTCATAATAAAATAGATAAAAAGATATATGCTTTAAAATGTATTTCAAAGGCTTAAATTATTGAATAAAATCTTGAAAAGCATTTGGCCTAAGAAAAAATAGCTTTGGAAACTGTTAATTTTCCATTAATAATGCATTTCACCCGAAGTTTCAAGGATAATACTTATATTTATTTCTTAGAAGAATATATTAGAGGAATGGAACTTTTTGATGTAATCAGAGATATTGGATTGCTTAATACATATGATTCTCAATTCTATATAGGATCTTTGATTTTATGTATGGAATATTTACACTTAAATAATATAATTTATAGGGATATTAAACCAGAAAATATAATGATTGATGAAAAAGTATTATCAAAATTTATAAATAATAGGGATTTATGAAATTGATAGATTTAGGAACAGCTAAAAATTTAAAGAGTAAAAATGGTCGAACATATACAATTATTGGAACTCCACATTATATGGCCCCAGAAATCTTAACTGGCAAGGGATACACATATTCAGTTGATTTATGGTCTATAGGAGTCTGTCTGTACGAATTTATGTGTGGAAATGTACCTTATGCAGAAGATGCAGATGATCCGTAAATTTTATTTATAAATGATATATTAGTTATGAAATTTATGAAGAAATTTAAAAGAAATAGTTAACATTTCCATCAGTATTGAAAGATAGAAAAGCAAAGAAATTAATTGAGTAATTGCTTAGTAAAACTCCAGAACTTAGACTAGGATCATCTTATGCTAGTTTAAAAAATAACACTTTTTTTGAAAGATTTGATTATGTATTTATAAATTTGAATGTGCTAGGATCTTTTAATTAATAGAGAATTGAAACCTCCTTATTTACCACCTAAAAACAAATTACATAGTGATAAAGATATTTAAAAGGCTATTCAAGTTGGTAAATTGATCACTGAAGAAATTAAAGTAATTTTTAATTAGTAGATTAGAATGATCTTGCGACTGCTTAGAATGTTTACAAACCTGAAAAGGCACGTGATCCTAATTGGGATAAGGATTATTGATTTCTTAGAATTTTTCTTAAAATTATTTTTTTACATTGTTCAAAAATATGATAGCCTTAGTTATTATTATTACATTAGCACATTCCTATTTTGGATTTGAATAATAATTTCTACAAACTTAACTAACAGGCAAATTTAAATACTTAAATCGAGTACTTAGAGATAATAAGAGAAATCCCTAATATACATAAGTAATCATCTTATATCATTATTAGGGATTTACTTTTTTGAACGATGATACCATTTTAGAGTCAGTAGGACTTTATAAAAAGAGTGGAATCCACTATATAAAATTAAATGATGTTAATACATTTTAGCATAACTAAAATTTAGATGATTAGTTCTTTGGTGAAGGATGTGATATTATCAATAATAAAGTCTATTAATTAACTTGGTTAGAAAGAAAAATGTATTCATTAATAAAAACCTTAGATTTGTATATGAAAAGGAAGATCTATAATATATAGGATAAATAAATTTACATCCTTCAATAAAGGAAGGTTGGGGGTTAACTCATCGTGTATTCAATGGAGAAACATAGATTCTAATATCAGATGGATCAGGAAAAATACATATATTAAATGAAGATTTTTAATTGTTGAAATCAATTTAAATTTTTTATGGAATCATCCCAGTTAATTATTTAAATGAATTAGAATATGCAAATGGAATATTATATGCAAATGAATATAGAAAAACACATATCTTTGCTATAGATCTTGAAAAAGGCAAAGTATTGGCAAAATATAATTTCCCAGATCTTGTTAAGGAAGCAAATAGGCCTGATGGATGTTTAAATGGAATTGCATTCAATTAAAAAACTTAGACTTTTTGGATCACAGGAAAAAATTGGCCATTCATATAATAAGTCCAGTTCTATTGATAAGTAAATAAATATGAATTCATTATATCCATTTTTATAATTTTCCTTCTATCCATTCTCCTTCCCTCAAGACATTATTTATTCCTTTATATTTTCCCTTTCCATGTTATTTACCATCCTTCCATTGACCTTTATAGACTCTTCCATCAGGCCAATAAAATTCTCCATATCCATCTTTCTTATCATCAACATATTCTCCTATATATTTTCTATGTTATTAATATGTATTAGTACCTTCCATCAGACCAAGTGAATACCCCTTTTCCTTCCATCTAATTTTCTTTCCAATCACCCTCATACACTCTTCCATCAGCCCAAGAATAGTGTCCCTTTCCATGGATATTATTATTTATAAATTCTCCAATATAACAACTACCATCTGGCCAATTAAATTTACCATTACCATCTTTCATACCATTATTATATGTTCCTTCAAACATAGAACCATCAGACCATTTTTCTAGACCATATCCATGTTATTAATCTTCATACCATTCTCCTTTATAAAATGCTCCATCCTTATGATGATAAATTCCATAACCATGAGCTTTATCATTTAACCATTTTCCTTCATAAAGATCTCCATCTGCATGAATCAATCTTCCATTTCCACAAGCTTTATCTTAAAACCAATATCCTTCATATATAGAACCATCAACCCAAACTTACTTACCTCTTCCATGTCTGAGTCCATTTTTCCATTGGCCATAATAAAATACATTAGGTTCCATTTCGACTGGTCCATAAAAAGGAAGTTATTTAAATTCAAATAGTTCATTTTGATCGTAATTAAATTATTATAATCTTTCTAGTAAGGCTTTTGTATTTTAATTAGTAAAATCTGGCATTGATTCTAATATCTTTAGATCTTATCTATAAATAATTAACTATTATTTTACCTAATATGTTATTAAACAATCAAACTAGGATTTTCTGATTTAACTATACTCTAAGATAATTTACTCTTAGGAGTGAGTTATTAAATATTCTCTTAGTTTTCTAAATTTATTTTATTTTTAACCGGTTTTACATTCTCATAAATTGATGGATCATCACAAGTAGCACAATTTCCCATTGAAATTAAAAATAACAGCAATAATAATATTAATTATTTAAAACTTAAAGTAATGCAGCTTATTATAATTAAAAAGAGTTGATACTTCGAATGATAATAATTATTAAAAATTAATAATCATTAATTAAAGATATTTTACAAATATACACTAATTCATCAATTTAATTGGATATTCAATTTCTATTCAAATAATAAGGCTATATAGAAATTAATTATTTAAAAAATAAATACTAGAATTGTAATTTTCAAAATTAATCAATCATATTTGAAACAAGGGAAATATCAAATTTTTAATTGGAAAAAAAAAATTCTAATTATCTAATATTTTTAATGGAACACAATTTTATGATTAAATAAAAAAATTGATAATTCTATTTTAATAAAATTTTTATATCTATAATCTTAATAAGTATAACTAATTTTAATGAAAACTGAAAAAATTCAGCATTTATATTTAATTTAAATATTATGTTTATATAATCTTATTAAAAATTCATCAAACATTATATGAAATATATTAATTAATTATATATATAGACTATTATTATTATGTAAATAATTGTTTTATAGATTGTATAATTATGAATTATAAAATTAATAGATATTATAAACAAGTATAATATGGATAAAAATCAAAAAAATTTAACTATTATATTATTCATATACATATTTATTCAATTCTATGTTTGTTAATTAAATGTTAATTTTATTGATAATCGAATCAATATTCCTTGTTGCATATTTATGGTATGTAATACATAGTCATGCTTCAAAACAAGTAAATTTCTATGTTAAAACCTTAACATTAATCTCTTGGTTGATTTCATTTAGTTTGGTAATAATCTTACCATTGGACATCTACAAAGTAAATGTTGAATGATAATTAGAATGAATAAAATTTGGAGGATACTAAAATAGAAATTATTTGGGTTGTTTTATATTGGGTAACATTTTTATTAACATGGTAATTATAATTGTATTCTATATTATAGGTTTTTTCTTCCAATCACTTTAGACTATGAAGCTGCAGGAGAATTCACTTTTAAATAAAAACTTATTAAAGCAATTAAAATAAATTTGATAACATATGCAATATTTGGTGTTTTAGGATTCGGATTTACAATATATTTGCTAGTTGAGAAATCATTTACATTTCAGGCTTTGTTAGCATTTACAGTAGTATTGAGTAATGCATTGTATAAAATTAATTAATCTTTAGAGGATTGTTGATTGTTACTTTTCTATTAGGATATGCAATAGTTGCTATTCCAAAATAATATTTTAGAGAAAGCAACCATCAAATATAACTAAACTTAAAATATCATTAAATAAATAAGACTAAAGAATTACTTGAAAGAGAATTGTTAGATCTTGATGATTTGTTAATTGAAATTTTATCTTATGAATCAAAATACAAATATAATGAAGAATATCAACCTTATGTTTAAAAAATACTTGAATTATTTACAAAAGATTAGATAGATTCAGCAAAACTAAGTCGTTAAAGGAGTAAAAATGATTAAGGTTTAGAAGATATGAATCTTGATAAATTTGCTGAGATTCATAAACGAGCAAAGGAATTATCATATGATTGTGTAAGAAATTCTAAGAAATTGGAAATATTAACTACATAAGCTCTATTTATAGAAGATATCATTAATTGTGATAATAGAGAAAAGAAAATAACATCAGCAATAAGACCATAAAGAATTGGTTGTTTTGGAAATTTTATTGATAAACTATAATATTATTGGTATGCTAAATTTTGGAAAATTATTATGTACAGTGCTGCTATAATTTTTATTTGTCTAGGTGGTTTAATTACATTATCAGAAATAGCAATATTTGGTAATCTTAAATTTAATGTTTTCATATATTTTATAAATGATGAAGAAGATTTTTATGCAGTTTAAATATTAGTATTAATTCCTTTGCTTTTTGTATTATATTGTGTATAATATGGTCTTTTAAGTATAAGATTAAATAGATATGGATTTTATGATTATGGGTTTACTGATGGACCATCTTTAATCTTTTCAGCCACTTTTATTTCAAGAATTGCTTTTCCTTTAGCTTTTAATTTTTTTTGGATGTTTAATGAATCTGATGCAGATATTGCAAATGTTGTTGGAAATTTCAATTTTGATCAATATTTAAGTAATAAATTGATATTAATAAATAGCCGAATTCAAATTAGCATTTCCAATTTTATTAGTAATTTTGATAATTTGTAATATATTTGACATATATGATAAATTATTAGGAGCTTTAGGATTTTAAAGATTTTAATTTGAAATTGGATTTGCAGATGAACATACCGAAGAAGGTCAAGAATATGTTTAAAAATTTAGATAGAAATTATCAAAAGCTTAAGCTCCAGGTTAAGATCTTAAGCAACCTTTTTTATGATTTATTTTTAAGAATGTCATATAAAATATTATAACTATTAATATAATAATGAATGCGTGGAAGGTTATTATAAGTTAAAATTAAAGAATTGATGGAATTTTGTCATTAATATTATTTAATTATGTTAATTTCTAAGACCGAAAATGAAGAGTAAGGTGAGACAACAGTTAATTCAACATAACCTGTATGTCCTAATTGTGGTGCTGCAAGGGAAAGTATATTATAATAAGTGCCATCTCCAGCTTCATTTATAATTTCCTTTGTTTCTTTATTTTATTTTGGAATTTGGTGCATATTTATCATCCCATTAGTATTTTAATCAACAAAAGTATATAAAATTAATAAATGTTTAAGATGATAATAAAGAGATGCTATTATTGTAATTAGGAATTAGAAAAAAGAAAATATTTTTAATTACCAAATATCAATGATTAAGTATTATAATTTAGATTTGGCAATTGTTTTGTAGTAGTATCTAGAAAATATGCTTTAATTTTATTGACAATTATTATCTCTTTATTTTTTTATTTTGAATATTTTACAGAGTAAGAGCATCCTTAAATTGAAGCAAATGTCTATTCAAATAAATCATGGGTTGATTTCTTATAATTTTGTGGTAAATTTTAATTTGTTGATAATGGTTTGAAAGCAAGGCATTAATTTGAAACCTATTTTAAGAATAAAATAGTATCATGGAAAGGGTATTTTATAAAAAATTAATTTTAGTGATTATATACAAACTAAACCTAATTATGATCAAAATTTTCATTACAATTATTGGGTTTATTTAAAGATGGATCCAACAGAATCAACTGAAGATTTACCTGATATTATTATAGGTGTAAATGAATATTAATATTCAATTTAAACATTTTAAAAATTAGAAAAGGGTAAACCAATTCATTTTGAAGCAAAATTTTTATTTTTAGGATCTGAATATAACTTTCATATTTTAGAATTAAAAAGTCTTACTGTGATACCAACTGAACTTGTAGAAGATTTAAAAAACCTTAATTCATTCACTTTAGATATGGATTAAATACAACAATAAAAGAGAGCAAAACTATCAGAAACACTTAAACATAAGATTCATATGTATAATCCAAAATAATTTTCTGGAATTAAGAAAATTATAGAAAATATCCAAATGGTAAATAGTACTACTCAATTAAATACTAATTAAGATGATAATATAAAAAATGTGGAAATAACAAAAGAATAATAAAATAAAAATGATGATATTGAAGATAAGAATAAAATTGATAATGAAACAATAAATTAATAGGATGAATAAGAATAATTATTTGATCCTTCAAGTGTAAATATAAAAATAGATGAATCAATACGAGAGGAAATTCTTTAAAAGGATTCAGGTATAGTAGATGGAGTTATTGATGATGATAATAAAAACACAACCACTTAAGATTGATGATTAAATTTTAATAAATTATTTATATCAAAAAAAAAATTGTTTTTTCTTGAGTATTGGATTGAATGAATTTAACAATATAAACATTTAAAATATAAAATTACAGAAAATTATTTCATTCAATGAAGAGTTACTTCCAAATTAATGAATAGGTTTCATAAACAGAAAAGATTATCTTACCAGATGATACTCCAATGAGAAATAGACCTAATACCATTACAACTATGAAAACAACATGGCTCACTTTTCTTCCATATGCTTTTATTAAGTAAATTACTTAACCTGCTAATATTTATTTCATTGTTATTGGTATATTACAAATAATTCCTGTTACTTCTTATACTAATGGTGTACCCACTATTTATGGACCTTTGTCAATGATGATTAGTATTAGTATAATTAAAGATGCCTTCGAAGAATATTCAAGGTAAATACTCTTATTAAAATAGATATAAATCTGATTAAGAAGAGAATAAACGTAAATCACATAAATACTTTGAAAATTAATTTATAGAGTGTTGTTGGAAGGATATATATTAAGCAGACATTATCTTAGTGATGGAAAATGAAAGTATTCCTTGTGACATCTTAATATTGTCATCTAGTTATTAAGGAGGTATAGCATATGTGGAGACTAAACAAATAGATGGTGAAACTAATTTAAAGCAAAAATATTCAATCTATGATTTATAACAAAAATATCACATTGATAATGCAATAAACTTTGTATTTATATAGTAATTAAACTGAAGTAAAAAGATAACAGTGTTAAATTTGTATACGATTAAAAGAATCCAATATTATATAAACTATCAGGGACTTATCAAATTAGTAATTCTGATGTGGATTCATTAAACTATGGTAACTTTATTGAAAGAGATTGTATCCTAAAAAATACAGAATGGATAATAGGTTTATGTATTTACAGTGGTATGGACTGTAAAATCATGTTGAATTCCTCATAAGAAAGAACAAAAAGAAGTAGATTAGAATAATATATGAGAATTTGTATAATGTCTATATCAATAAGTTTGGCATTATTTTGTATAATGGCATCTATTTATGAATTCTTATGGACTAATAATCATCTTAATTATTCATATTTGGGATTATCTAAAGATAATGTATTTGTAGATCTAGGTTTATGGTTTTCATTGCTTTCATATTTTATACCAATATCTTTAGTTGTAAATGTAGAATTAGTAAAATTTGGTTAAGCTAAAATGTTAGAATCAGATAAAGTTATGCCAAATTCAAAATCACATTAATCTAATTTAATTGAATAATTAGGAGAAATAAATATTGTTTTCACTGATAAAACAGGTACATTAACTAAAAATTCTATGTAATTTAGAGAACTATTTGCATAAAATGAAAAAGAAGCTTTATTATGTTTGAGTTTATGTCATTCTGTTGTAAAATCAAAAAATAAATTGATAGGATCTTCTCCTGATGAATTAGCAATATTAGATTATTGTGAATAAAAAGGTTATTTATTTTAAGGCATCGATAATAATAATAATCTTACTATAAATAAAACTCAATTTCATAGAGTAATGAATTTTGATTTTAGCAGTGAAAAAAAGAGAATGACCATTGTTGTCAAAACAGGAAATGAATATATTTTATTTTGTAAAGGAGCTGATGAAGTATTACTTGAATTAATAGGAGAATGTAAAAATTAGTAAATCATCCATCAATATGCAGTCAAAGGATATAGAACCTTAATGTTAGGTAGAAAAACCTTTAATTAAAATGAAATTGATATCTATTTAGCAGAGTATTACAATTTATTAAAATTATAGTTATAAAAAAGCATAAGAGGATAAAGATGATGAAATGATGAACAAATTATAAAAAACATTAGAGTCTAATTTAGAATTTTTAGGAATTACTGCTGTTGAAGATTTGTTAGCTGATGATGTTGGATAAACTATTTAAGATTTAAAGTCTGCAGGTATCAAAGTTTGGGTTCTTACAGGTGATAAAGTTGAAACTGCAATAGCAATAGGATATTCTTGTAATTTAATTGACAGCAAGGATATGCTTTAAGTAGTTACTGAAACAACAGTTGGAAGTATTGAGGAAGTATTTTTGCATTATTGTAATGAGTCAGCTAATATTGCATTGGTGATTAGCGGATAAGCATTATCAGTAATGTTAGATAATCCATAACTTAAATCAATGCTTTTAAAAAGAGCTTTCTATGCCAAAGTGGTCATTGTCGCCAGAGTATCTCCAAAACAAAAGCAATAAGTTGTAGCTTTAGTTAAAGAGAATCTCCCAAAGGCATATACTTTGGCTATTGGTGATGGAGCTAATGATGTTTCTATGATTAATGAAGTAAATTCAATCATTTAATTAAAGGCTCATGTTGGAGTTGGAATTTAAGGAGTTGAAGGTACATAAGCAGCTAGAGCAGCAGATTTTGCAATATAAGAATTCAAACATCTTAAACGATTAATGTTCTATTATGGAGTTGAGTGTTCAAGAAAAAATGCACTTACAATTCTATATATATTTTTTAAAAACTAGGTGTTTATCACTCCTTATTTTTGGTTTGGATTCCTTAATGGCTTTAGTGGATAATACTTATATGATCAATGGTTGTCTTAATTATTTAATACTATTTTTGCATCTCTACCTTAGGTACTATATGCTCTGTTTGATGAAATGCATCCTTCTTCTGAACATTTCTAATGGAGTAAAACAACACATAATATACTTGAAGAGAAACCTGATGTATATGTTTAGTTTAGATAATAACCAATTTTTACAATTATTAAATTTTGGCTTTGGGTTTTTAATGGAATGGTTCAAGGTTTGATCATATTTCTAGTCTGTACATTTTCAACTGAGAACTAAAACATGGACAATGGTAAGACAATGGAATTTTTTGAAGATGGAGTATTTATATATGGAATAGTCATTCTTCTTGTTAATCTTAAGGTACTAACTTTTACATATACTAATTATAACTTCACCATATTTTTCATTGTACTATCAATTCTTGCTTATTGGCTAATCTTGATTATAGTGAATGATTATGAGTTATCTCCCTCATTTAATTTTTACAGATATCTTATTTCGTATATATTTAATTATATATTTTAGACCATAACTATATTTAGCTCTAGCTTTAACTTGTATGCTATTTTTATTCGATTTGGCAATTGAGAGATTTTATGATTTTTAGATCTATGTTCGAAAACCAGAATCAATAGAATTAGTTTGATTTGTTAAATTTAAATTGTATATTTTAATATATCAAATTATGTATTAAATCAAATAATATTTACTTTACAATCTGCAAAGAAACAATATTCAGAATCATGATTACGAAAGAGAACAATAATGTCTTTACCAGCTAATTTTCCATCTATTTTTCCTTATCCTATCCCCTTCCCATGTTATAATGATATATTTCCAAAAGTTATTACACCCAATATTTTTCGTTTCTATTATATTTCTGATAGTCTTTTTTCATATTATAATATTTCAACTCTATTACTTATTTTTGGTTTTTCATCCTCTGTTCTTTTTATATGGATTTTATATATTTTATTTTTTAAGAGTTCAAAATCTTATTCTGTTGGTTATAGGATTAATGCTTGTTTTTTAGGTACATTTTTATATGCAATTAAATGACAAGAACACCAAGATGGATATAATGAAAAATCAAATTGAAATGGATATGGAAACTGTAAAGCTAAATAATTAATTTTATTAGTGCTCTTAAGATATTTTTCTATAAGATCCTCATTCTCGTATTCATTAAATAATAAATTATTTTCCAAACATATTTAACGAATATCACGTAAACCAACAGGTTTTAATTTTAATTAATTGAACAATCTCCATACTATTAATCCTCCTCCCAAATTAATAATCAATTTGTATCCAATATCAATTTATTTCTTTTACTAATTTGATGGTGGTATAATTAAAATCTTTATTTGAACATCTTTAGGTTTTAATGTAGTATTTTATTAATTCTTTTAAATATCTTCTTAAATTAATGGATTTTATTATTAAATATCAGGTTATTCTATTTAAATTTCTTGATTAGGTTTCTATTCTGCTTCATTTTAATCATATAATTCAACACTTATGTCATTCTCATTTTTATCCATTTAATTTAATAACCATCTCATTGCTTTTTTTTTTTTCATAATATCAATTTGGACTTATGGTACAACTTATTATTATGATTATTATTTTTATCTTTTGAATATTTATTTTTTGCTTCTCTAATGTGTATATCTATTTCTTGTATCTATTTTAAATCTCTTCATAAATTAATTTTAATCTATTTACCAAACTGATCTATTTATGTCTTCATCTCCTTTATTTTCAAATGTTTCATACATGTCTTTCATCTCTTCATCATAATCATCAAGTGTCTTTATTTTTCTACCCTTCTTTGTAGTAACACTTTAAATCTTCTCATATTAATAATTAAAACTGAAATATTTATGTGTTTGTCCATCTATTGAACAATTAAAAATGTTTAATAAAGAATTAACAATTGATAAGGATTCTCTTCCAATTATTTAAAAAATATTGTATTTATTATTATGAACAACAAAATCGGTATCTGGTAATTCTTAAGGATGTATAATAGTGTGATCATCAACAATTAATTCATTTTCTAGGCTACCCTCAACAATTTAATAATATGAAGCATCAAAAATCATACTACCATGATCAAAATATCTATGAACTGCTCTGAAATTTTTTTCATTTGCTTTTTCTGGTACTTTAAATCCACAGTAATTAATCATTTTCATTCTCTTGACCTAATATAAGTGAGTTTCCATCCATAAAATTTTATTTGATCTATTCATAAAAATTAAATCTCTTCGTTTTCTCAAATGTTTTCTACATTTTGGTATTTTTTACTTCATGTCTCTCTCTTCTAAACCTGGAGCATACATCTTTTTTCTTAACTAATAATAAAAATAATGATCTACTGAACTAGGTATACGATATCGATTATGTGACATGGCTCTTCTTCTCATGTGTTTATGGATCACTTAAAATGGCTAAGCAGTAGAATTTAGAAATTTGCTTTTAAGGGCATTTTACAATTAAGCTATTTCATTAGCTCTGCTTGCTAAAAATGGTGCAAATTAGACAATTCTTTCCTCCATTATTAGAAAATATAAAATAATTTAATTATTTTTAAATTGATATTAAATTAATAACTATTTTTTTTAACCTCTAAAATGGAGCATTTAAGAATATATTATAATATCTTGATGACTATGAATGTAATGTTACATTATCATTCTTCAATTATTATCATTAAAGATCAATATGATATCTTAAAAGTTAGACATAAAAATAAATTATTATCTTTATGATCATTTAGATATATAAATATTTACTCATCCATTATGTTGTTCCTGGATTGAAGTCTTTAAATTATGTATTTTCAACACCATTTAACCAAATTAAGATGGAAATAATTTAATTCTTCTTGAAATTATAGTACTATGATCTAGATTTTACTGAATGATAAATATTACTTATCGACCCTAAAATTGGTACTGAATTTGACAATCTGTTTCTTTTTTTTAAATTTTTAAGTCCTTGGTCTGCATTTATTATCACAAAATAAAAGGTATTTTATTCATTAATATTGATAGTTGAGAATTGTTTCTATTTTCTTAAGGTGCAGCCCATTTGATAAAATATTTATTATGTGGTTGTTCATTATTAAATTATTAGAAAAATCTTAAGAAAGATATTATGTAGTGCATTATAAATCGGAGAATAAATATTATCATTTGAAAATAAAAATAACTAGCCCCCTATAGTTTTAATTATCAACATTATCTTTAAACATGATAAATCAATCATTAGCTATGAGAAATGAATATTTTAATGAGAATTTAAAATTATGATAGATATGTTATTCTAATTATAAAAATCAATTACTTTAATATTAATGGGAAATTCACAAATTAATTAATATTGATAAAAATGAATGTTGAAGAAGAAGATCTAAATTTTCTTAAAGGTATTTTATTTCCAAATTTCTATCAGCTTAACCTCTATGGACTGGATGTAGAAACACACCCTATTTAATACGTGCAGGAATCAATATTGATAAATGTTTGATTTGTATTTTTGTATTTAAGATAAAGTTATCACAAATCTAAGGTAATCTTGGATTTGTAAACTAAACAAAGACCGTATCTAAAAAGATAAAGAATTATACAACAAATCAATTTAAACTACAAATTTCTAAGGAGTTTTGGATCTATTAGATTTAGCTTTAAAATTTGATCCTTAAGCAGAATACTCCTTTAAATTAAATGAGTCCTCTTTGTATTATGGTTATAGTAATGTAATCAAGATATACACTCTAACATGGGTGTTCGATTGTAAAGTTGTGGATGACCAATTTCATAACAAAATTCTGATAAATGATATTGTAAATCCATTATTGTTAACTATCCATTCTTTAGAAAATAGATGCAATAATTATAAATCAGCATTTTCATAATTAGAGTAGGATTATGTAAAAAGATTGAATGAAAAGGAAAGAGCCTAATATAAAGTTAGGGATAAAGATGATGATTTAAGTGTATACATTTTAGATGATCAAATTGATTAAGAGAAAATATGTTAAATAAACTTTACTCCTATTGCAAATTATTTCATTTAATATTACGCCATTAATAAAGTGAATAAAACATTATAACAATTGAAAAAAAGGCAACCATAACAATAAAATAAAAATGATAATCCTACTTAAAATTTACATAAAAGTATATTAAATATTTAAATTATTTAGAGGAACAACTTTGGTAGAGTTATGAAAATACATTATCAGATATGTTTGAAGGAAAAGGATAATAAATATTAGAAAATGATAAAAATGAATAAAAATAAGATCGTAGTAAAAACACTAAAAAAAAAGCAGGATTTTTATGATTATATTTTATTTATTATATCAACTGTTAGCTGTTAAGACATAACTTTATTAGTTTTTTTAAAGGAATTTGTATTGATATTCTTCTATGCACTTTTGGTTTTCAGAGTATTCAATTGTTTTTCCTATTCAAATATATATATTTTAATACCATTATAATCCATTTCATCAAAAAGAATCACTTTAGTTCCAGCTGGTACTTAAATTGATTTAATTTTGCTTGGATATTTAGCTAATTGGAAGTTAGGTAAGTCTTCACACATATTAAATGATTTTCCTATATAATTTCATATAAATATTAAAATTACCTGTATAATTACATTCTGTATAAAGAGTAGCACAAGCATCTGGTTTTTCATAAAAGAGTTTAAATCCTTTAAGTGCAAATGAAGCATTATCATTATTTTTTCCAATAGTTGTTGATATTACTAAATCTAATGTAGATGCTTCATGTCCCATAACAAAATCAACAATAGCATAATTTTCAAATCCATCTCCACCACAAATATCAGCAAGTCCAGGATCTCCAAATCCAAATGTTCTTTACCAAACACTTAATCCATCTACTTTCACAATATAATCTTCTCCATTCCAATTATCAATTTTCCATGCTTCAAATGCAATTCTAATTCTTTTATGAGCAGGTAAATTGAATTTTCTTGAAATTTTAGCATCTTTTCCTGTTTTTTCATAACCACCAAAGAATTTGAATTCTCCACATGTTGAAGTAAAATCTGGTCCATTTTTACCATCACTTACTTTCCAATCCTCATTAGCTGTCCAACTAGAACCTTAAAATTCTGATGTGAATTCAACCCAATCTCCTTTTAATACACAACCTGATCCATTTCCATCTTCTGGATCCAATAATATATAAGGAGAAACACAAGCTGTACAATCTTCAGCACTAGGTCCAGTACATGTTGCACAATTACTTGAACATTATGCAACATAAAGTTGAAATTATCTTATACCCCAAGATGCTTATTTTGATGATTTTTTGGTTGTGGCTGTCCATTTTACAAGTGCAGCACCATAATTATGAGGAGATTCAAAGTTTACATTAATAATCTTTTCTGTTGCATCAACACCTCCTGGAGTAATCTTATCACAAATGAAGAATTCTTTATCTTCTACTTAAGCTACATTTTATTTCCATTTTTCTTAATTATCAATATACAAAACTGCATTATCATTATCCCAATTATCAATCTTCCAAAATTATGCTATCACTTTAATTCTATAATGTGGAACAAGTTTATCAAATATTTTTTAAATTGAAACATTATTACCAAAATTACCAGGACCACCAATAATTGGAATTCCTGCACAAGTACTTGTTTTAATAACACTTGAAGATCCTTTTGCACTCCATCCATCAGCTTCTATAGTCTTAATCCAGCTTGATGATACTGGTACCCACATTTAACATACAATTGCATCTGGTCCAAGACATGTACCACATTCAGCTGGACATGCCAAATAAGATAATTTCAAGTTTCTAAAACCCCAAGACATCTAAAGATTATTAAAAAGATTATACTTTATCAGCTGCTTTATCAGCTGAAGATGCAAATGCAATAAATAATGCTGCATGATTATGAGTTATTGTTTAATCAACTTAGAATGAATTTACATTACCACCTGCTGGAGTTGCACATCTTTTTGTTCCATCACTACCAGTCCACATTGTTTCCCAAAGGTAATTATCCAAATAAAAAAATTATCTTTAAGTGTCCCATGCATCAAATCTAGATTTATAAAATTGTTATACTTCCAGACCTCAACAGATATTTTAATCTAAAAATGAGGAGGCAATTAAAATTATTTGGTAACTATTGCCCCTTTACCAAATGCTTTAGGTCCTCCAAAAACAGAGGCATCTGAACAAGTAAAGAAATTATCAGCCTATGCTTTTGACAATGACCCTTATATTGTCCATCCATCTAATTAAGCTACATCTGAATTTTAAAATGCAGAGTAAAATTCTATAAATTCTTGTGATGTTGCTAGCATCACCAACATAGCTAAGGCAATGAATTTCATTATATATTAATAATCAAAAACGTATATTTTTTTTATATTTATTCACATTGCTCTTTGAATTTCATTATTATTTCTAATTTAGCTTCAATAAATCTACTCATCTCCATACTATTCGTTACTTCTTTTAGATTAATATTCAATTTAATTACTTATTTTTTAATTATAATTATGAATTCTTAATGTTTTACATTAATCTTTGTAATTTTATTCTCTAATATCTTTCTGTAAAAAATATAATAAAAATTAATGAGATTTTAAGTTATAAATAACATACATAAGGTCATTTCTTTTATACTTTTCTTATAGTATGATCTTAATTTTTCATCATTCCTGCCAGAATTTACTATTCCCTTTTTTTTTAATTTATATCCATTTTAAGTATATTTTATTTACTTTCATGATCAATTTATGATGTATTTTATTGTCCTCTCTCAATTGATGAACTTATATTTTAAATTGCATAAGATTTATTAAGAGATGGAAGTTATTTTATAACATTATAATTTTTTCTTTACTCAAAAGAGTTAGGATGAATTAATTATTTATTTTTTTCTTTTTATATTATTTGAGATGGTTAATTTGTAGGTAAAGCAGGATTAATCAATGAAACTTCATAAAATTCCTATTTTTTCTATAAAGATAATGTATCCTTTTAAAAAATTAATTTTCCCTATTAATTCAATGGATTTTGTATTATAGATATATGTTCAGTTTAACCTTATTTGGTTCTATATTTTTAGTAAGGATATTAGGAATACTTTATCCTTTATCCTTCTTAATATTAATTTATAAATTCTTATTTCTTCTTTATTCCTTATTCACTTATCATATACTCTTTTAAATAAACTGCATCATCTTGATCTGTTAGATCTTCATCCAACAGTAATCTTCTAGGGTCAAAATCATTATCACTACTTCCCAAATCCTCCCATCTAATAGAATAGCTCTAATTAATATTTTATTAGACTTTAGTTCGCTTTTGAAAATCTTAAATTTAATTCAATTTAGAAATTTGAGAAGAATCCTAAATTCTTTGACTTTCAATTATTGGTTTATTTACTATTGAAGGGAGTATTTTTTTAACTTCCTATTTAGTAATTATAGTTTCTTGACCTTACTTACGTGATTGATTCATATCTTAAATTTTAGTGAGCTTTTTATTGTAGATTTCTGGATCATGTATACCTAAATATAAATAAAGTGCATTTATAGAATTAGAAACTGGAAAAACAGTATCTGCTATTTTTATTAAAGAGTATAAAAATTCTGAAAAGCTTAACTATTAGATTCCAGAGCATTTTATAAATATTTCCTCTAGAATTTATTTTGTAATAATGAATGAATCTTTTACTCTATTTTTATATTTTATTTTGTATAAAGGCTTTTAGCTTTTGGGACCGGCATATTTTTCTATAAATTCATTAGTTACCAACAAATCTATTAATTAAAAATCTCTGCAAAAATGCATAAATTAGTGTAAATTTAAACACTATTTTTTATCAAATATTTATTCCTTTGTATTTGTATGCAATTTGATTGGAGTTTAGAATTATTTAGTATAAAATATAAAGATTTCATTTAAATTAGTCTCCATTATCTAATTATATAATTTCTCATTCCTTTTTTATTTTAATAATTATTCTGGCAAAATACTTTTATCTATAGAAGGATCTCCTGATTAAATATTTGAAGTTCCAGATTTTGGAGATTTAATGATTGATTTAAGCTTTTCACCTTATTAAGAACCTTTCTAAATTTTTTAAATATTTTATTCTAATTCATTTCCCCTTTGTTATTCAAATTTTATATCTGAAGTTTCTGTTGGAATTTATTTAATCAAGATATTAACTGATACTTATTTTATATCTTTATCTTCTGAATTATTGTTAATTTGAGAATAATTTTTATCTTCTATTTAATCCTTATTCGGTTCTTAATTCTGTATAGCTTAAATTACATCAATCTTTGTTTCATATTAAATTATTTTCTATTCTTTTTAATCAATCTCTTAATGTTAAATTTATTATTCATTCTACTAATTTTCAATGTTATTTTTTTAGTTTTATTCTTGAATAATGAAATTAAAGTCTTCATCTTGGTTCTCTTATTCTAATTCATTATTTTATTAAGAAAGAACATTCTAGATAGATGATGAGCTTAAATTCTTAAAATGAGAATTATTGATTTATTAATTTTCATCATCTTCATCTTAAGATTGTAAACTTTGAAATCTATTTTCTGATGTTAACGGGTTTTAATATTATTAGTTGATTTATTAAGATTCTTCAACCAAATGTGTATTTTCCATAAAGAGTGTATATTTTTATCTATAAAATTTTATCAAATAATTGAAATTTATGATTATTCATTAGTTTTTTATGATTTTTGATCAAATGAAATATTAATTTAGAAACCTATATTTAGAGCTGAGCAAATTTTCAATGATTCCATTGTTATATCAATAATATCATTTGAAGTATCTCAATATTAAATTATAAATTTTGAACTAATTTATGTAAACTTAATATTATTTAATTTCTTTTTAGAAACCTATGTAATAAAGTAATATAATAAGATTAATTTCATGGTATATTAATTTTTATATTTTAAAATAATTTATCCATTTTTAAGATGATTAATATTTATAGTTTAAATTAAATATAAATATATTGTGATCACATATGAAAATACATAATTTATTTAAGAATTGATCTTAATAAAAATAACCTGATATTTTCATCCATGAGAAAATGAATTAATAATTGTTCAAATAATCAATATTTCTATTCTATTTATATTTTTTTATTAAGATTAACTATACTTTTTTAAAGGATCTATGTTCTTGATTGTTACTTTAATTGCTTTCGATTAACTTTTAACAGTAAAATTTGAGAACTTCTTCATATTGAAAAATAATATTTAATTGTCTCACCAATTATTAATATATATTAATTCAATTATTTAATAAAATTATCAATTACTAGATCAAAATTAAATTCTTTGGAAATCATTTATTTGTATATACTATTCTAATATTAAATTAGCTTATTGTTTTGTTCATAAACAGAATGATCGAATTATTTATTTCTTTTTAGAAGTGTATCGATAAATGTTTTTTTAAATAATAGAAACATATCTGATATCTATTTTAATATTATATATATCAGATGTTTTTTGATTAGATTTTTATATAATTTTACAAGTCTTAGTCATGAATAATATAATTATTAGTTTATGATATTCATTTCATAAAAATTTAATCTTTATTCTTAAATCTTTAAAATATTGTAATTCTGTAATTTTATGATCTAATACTTATGTTTCTAATTTTTCCATAATTTAGTTTAATCTCTTATTTTGGAAAAAATATTAAAGATTTATATTAATACAACTAAAATAATTAAACTCATATTTTCGGCACTTTTATTATATATCCTTCTAATAAATGTAATTTTAGTCATTCAACAAAATTCTATGAGAAGCATTTTTTGTAATACTAAAAGTAATATTATTCATAATTTCTAATGAATTTATTAAAATAATGTGGCATCCTCATTAATTTAATGAAAATCTTCGTCAAATACATAATAATTAAATCCTAGTTTTTTCAATTACTTTTCCATATATAAATGAAAAATATTTGTATTTATAGATATCAAATTCATATTCTTAAAGATAATATATAATCATTTATATTGTAAAAAGTTATTTTGATTTATTACTTATGATAATGAAATTGTATTTTTGTTATATATATAATTGATGAAATAAGTGAAAATAATTTTCGAGTAGCTTTATAAATTCTTGTTGTCTTTCAATTGTTCTTCAATTTTTGATATTTCCTTTATTAAAATAAAATTTAGTTATCTTAAATAACAATTATAAGATCTGGTTGGGAGTTTTAAAAATGTTGTAAATATACAAAATAGATATAAAGATGAAACAATAAGTGAAGCCATCTATATTTTAATAACATATATAAAAATATTAAAAATTATGATTTAGTATAATATTAATTTATTATATAAATTATTTAACATCGTTAATGAAGAAGCTTAGTAATTAGATGTAAAAGATTGTTGCCCGAAATAGTTTTTAAGACTCCCCATAAAAATTAGAAAAGAAAAATATTAAAGCCATTACTGGAACAGTAAAAACAGAGAGACCTATAGAAAAAGCAAAAGCAAAATTACTTGATTATTTTAAGAGGGAAAGAAATTCTTTGGCCTAAGAAACTAATAAAATAAGATCTAAATTATAAGGTAGTAAAAGTAGTGATAATGTATATCTGCAAACATTAAAAAGTGATAGAGTCAAAACTTCATAACCTAATGTAATTTGAAGATTATTAAATTTGAATAGATAGCTGAAATGCGTGTTTAAACAGAAGAGAGTTGTAATTCCAAAAAGGGAACTCTTAAAAACAAGAATCTATCATTAGCTGCAGTATCATTAGAAGTAATTAAAAAAAAGATTATTATTTAGAAAAAAGAATTGGCTAAGCATCCTTTAACAACTAAAACTTCATATAATTAGACTCCTACAAATCTAAATAAACCATAAAAAAAAAAATAACAATAAAAAGACTAATACTTATTCGATATGGTAAAATAATTAATATATTAAAGTTGAAAAATGCTTAAATGATTTAAAACTAATATTAAAAGTACTTTAATTAAAAATTAAATAAATAATCTATTATTTCAGATGCATCCACTAATCAGAGATAATCAATAGATGATATTTTAATCAATTAAAAAGTCACAAAAGGTACTTCATAAATAATACAGTCTAAAATAATCAGAAAAACAGATAATGAATAAAAATCTTTAAATTAAGGAAACTCAAAAACAGAACAAACTCCTTAACCCAAACAAAAAACCAAAACAAAGAATGAAGATATATTAGAATATGATCCTAAATAAAAACTTTAGATAATTTTATATTACAAAAATTAAAAGTAATAAATTATATTAATTTTAATAGATATTATTACCTTTTTGAATATGCTAATTAATCTACATGCGATCTCTTTAATTATTTGATCTAATAAATAGCTAGCATTGAAAAAAACTATGTACAATAAGATGGAGGTACAGGTTCTACGGATGATGATTAAATATAAGCTGGTATTATTTGAATTTTATTTTAGAGATCAAAAAAATTTGCTAATTTTGCACAATACAAAAAAAAGTTCCTTTTGATTATTACTTATCTCTCCCTGATATGAGTTTGTTAGTATTTTAAGGAAATACGCTTTCGTTATAACCTATGTATTCATAACCTTAAACTACAAAAAAAGTTGGCTTAAAAGATTTTTAATTAATAAAATGTATAGGTGTTGGAGGTTTTTCAAGAGTTTATTTAGTTAGAAAGAAAGATAATGGTATATTCTATGCATTAAAATTGATTGATAAAAAATTTATTATTGACAATAAAAAAGAAATTATTGTATAAAATGAAAGGGATATAATGGTTAAAATGAAGAATCAATATATAATACCCTTGCATTATGCATTTGAATCAAAGTTTTATATTGCATTTGTTTTAGAATATTGTGCAGGAGGTGAGTTATTTTATCATTTAAGAAAATTGAAAAAGTTAAATGAATAAGATGCTAAATATTACTTTGTTGAAATTTGTATAGGAATGGCTTATCTACATTCTTAAAATATTGTATATAGAGACATCAAACCAGAAAATATCTTATTAGATTTATAAGGCCATTTAATGTTAAGTGATTTTGGACTCTCTAAACCTGGTATGGCAGCTGAAGATTTTGCTTATTCATTTTGCGGTTCTCCTGAATATATGGCTCCTGAAATGCTCATGAAAACAGGTCACAATTATTTAGTTGATTGTTATTGTTTAGGAGCATTACTATATGAATTAGTTTCAGGTCTACCTCCTTATTATTCTCATAATACTTAAGAAATTTATAATTCAATCTTAACAGAAACCATTTAATTTCCTGATTATGTTTAAATCTCAAATTAATTAAAAGATTTGATACTTTCCCTTCTTGAAAAGGATCCTACAGAAAGATTAGGATAAAAAGAAGGTGTTATTGAAATTTTAACTCATCCTTGGTTTAATGATGTTGATTTTGAAAAAATTATTAATAGATAATTACCAACTCCTTATAAACCAGAATCTTTAAAATATAATTTTGATGAAGAAGAGTTTAACAAAGGTGATGCAGAATTTAGGAAATAGTTTGCCATCAATATGTTAAATGAATTTCAAGTAATATTATTATAATTAATTTTTGAAAGAATGTTGATACAGCAAAATATCAATTATCAAACTTTTACTATTAAAGAGATTAATAGGAGGAATATAATAATAGAAATTACATAGTAAATGTCAATAAATTGTAAACCCAATTTTTATAAAAAGAGCCTATATCTCCTCCAAAATAAATAATAAATAAAACTAAGGTATTATAGAATACTTTATATTTTAGCATTCTCCTTAAGAAAGTAAAAAGTCTTTAAAAACAAATATAAAAAGTGAAACTCATGATTATTTTAAGAAGCATAATCTTTTGACTAAGCCTTCTTAAATAATGTAAGATTCTCTAAAAACAAGCCATGGTTATTCGAAAACATAATAAAATTCTCAAATTTCTATTTAAGAATTTAAAGTAACTTAAATCTATATATTTTAAGAAACTGAAACTTCTATTTGATCAATCAAAACAATTATTAAGTTCAGACAGATTAACAACAATCCCTGATTAAAATCAAAAGAATTAAATTGAAAGATTTAAAACAGAATAATTTTGCAATTTACCATCTCCTAAAACAACTACTCATAGTACTGTTAACAAATTAAATAAATATTAGAAGTTATTTGGATCAGAAAAGAGAAAAAAATGATATCAATTTAAATATCTTAATTTAAATTGTGTTTATAAAAAAAACAATATTTTCTAGGATGTACTATTATTATGCAATTTAATGTATTGATGATGGAAATCATTTCTTCTTCTATTCGATTTTCTTAATGTAAAATTCTAATTCTTTTCCTTCCAAGATATAACCATCAGCTCTTCCTGATTATCCTGGTCTTGATGTAATTCTGACTAATAATCTTTGATTGGCAAATTATTCTTAGACAAATTAATCAATAACATTTTCCTTAATTCTTTTCTCTTACTTTGAACTTAATTTCTTAGGTTAATCTCCTGTTGTTTCCTATTATTATAATAATTATTAATTACCTTCTTCTTCTTTGATCCCAATTCAACATTGTATTTCTTAGCATACCATTATTTGAATGGAGTAGCATCAACTTAGACAATGACACCTCTTGTTAAAGTTTTGGTTCTGACCAATTCATTATTGGATGGATGATAAACCACCTCAACAATTTTAGCTTTTTTAGCAACACCTTGGCTTCCCCAAGAGAAATTGCCTTCTGATAAACGGAGTGCTCTGAATTTGAAATTTCCTCCTCTCACTCTTAATCTTCTTACTCTCTTTTCACCTGATACTAATTTAGTCATTGCAGCTTATCTTCCTTTCTCGAAAGCTCTTTTCTTCTTATGGATTGGCATACGACCTCCTGTAAGTCTTCTTTTGTGTCTGCTATCTCTTGAAATTCCCATTAATTATGCTTGCTTAAATAAAAAAAGATTTTATTTAATTTTAAAAAGTGCTAATATCAATTTTCATATATTCTCTGTTCATATTCTGTAGATAAAATTATTTATCTATATAAAATATGTATTAATCAATAAAATAAAAATACAAACTTCTTAGATAATTAAATATTATTATAAAGAATAAAAAGATTTCAATAAGTCAAATTTGATAAATTAAATTAATATTAATAAATATAATATAATAATGGGTTCCTAACCAGCGAAGTCTAGAAATTTATATAAATATGAGTATCAATAAAATTAAATGGAAATATAATAACCTAATGAACAAATCAAAGTTTCTTTTTTTAAAAAATCTAACTCCAATCATTCATTAAAATAAAAAGATAATCAATCATCTGAGACTTCAAAATTCAATGTAAATTATAAATTTATTATTATATAGACAAACAAATAATAATTTATACAAATTCTACAAAATGATTTTTGTATCGAAAATGCAAAATTAATTGGAAATTAAGATCTTTAAATTGAATTTATAATTTTTGCTTAAACCCCTTGCAAAATTTAAGTATATTAGAAAAATTAATTAGTTATTTGTATAAGGTCAAGAAATTTGTGACACTTTTGGGGATGTTCTTCAATCTATTTAGGCTAAAGAATTCTAAGAAGAGATTCAATTAATTGAACCTTAAACAAAAAATGTCAAACTTATTAGCAAATTAAAATTTCCTAAAAGTTGCATAATTCAGAAAAATTCTAATCCTGATTTAATTTATTGGAAAATTATTATTTTAATTTAAAACTAGAAAATGATGATGATTTATTATTATGATTATGAAGATGATCAACTAAAATTAATCAGATAAAAATTATAATTACATCAGTAAGTTGTCTTTGAAATTTAAGAAATCATTGGAATAAATGATACTAATCTAATTGAATCATAGAAAAATGAATAGGTAAATGGAAAATGCATAAGTTGTAAAAGCATTAGTTCTGATACTATTATCATGCCTTGTAGACATATGAATTTATGTCAAAATTGTGCAAATTAAATTATTGAAATAAATAATCAACATTAATTATAGGTAAATAAATAACATGCTCTAGACTTAAGTGTCTGTCCTCAATGTAGTATGGGTAATTATTATTTGTAATTTTAGAAATCGATTTTTTTATTAAATTATAAAAAGCATGATGATTATATATCATATCCTAAATTTATTTAGACTTTTTTCATTTATATTCTAAATTTTTCTATATAATTACTAGTTATTTAATTTTATTCTTACTTTTAATATCAAATTCATTATATTTTTAGTAATAATTACTTCTAATTTCTATTTTTATTTTATTTTTGTAAAAATATTTATCATATTTGATTTCAATAGTTAATAAAAGATAATTACTTGCTTATACAATAATTAGTACTGATAATCGTAATACTATATGGTGTTCTTTGTTTGAATAATTAGAATTAAAATTAAAAGTAAATTTATTATTTATTTATATAATAATGAATTAATTGCGAAATCAAAGAGGAACAGAAACAGATGAAGTATACATTGATCCAGAAAGAGGAATTGCCATAAATGCAAGATAGATGACAACAGAATAGCATTTTAAATATTATAAATCATCCTTTAGTACATTAAGACCTGATTTGACTGAATATGAATATGAAGCATTTGCCAAGAGATTAAGAGTTGGTATTTCAAAAATTTATCAAAAGGCGAATCATTTTTAAATCATATGAGAGTATTCCTAAATCATGAATCAGGTAGAGTTACTAATCTTTATCCTGTTAGTGCAAGACTTGATAAAATGTTTGTAATATTTATTTTAATGTTTAGAACTATTAAAATCAATATTTTCATCTAAGACCACCTTTTATTCTTGGACATAGATCAAATGCAAATAGAAATTGGGCTGATGCTTCTAAAGTTGTGAATTATGTTGAAAAGCAATTACTCAAAATTACAAAATATGGTAATTTATATATAAATCTCATCAGGATTGGATTATCCAAATTATTATGCTCCAAAAACTGAAAATGAACTTAAATAAAGAGAAGATGATATCTATGAACGTTTTATCAAAGAAATGAGAAAACCTCCTATTGCTGCAGTTTGATGAATTAGAAATATAAATCAAATCAAGATAAATTTATAATTATTATTTTTAATCTATATCTTAAAAATATGAATCTAATCCATTTCTTAGAACTGATCAAATTTATTTTGTAATATAAAATGTATTATTAATTATTATTACATCAGAAGATATAATTTTGTGATAATTAAAAGTGATAATGAAATAATTCATAATCACTGTTAATTATAATATTAATATCTTAAACCTTTATTTTCATATGAGCCAACCAATATCTCATTAATAATACCAAGATTTTAACTCTAGTACGTAGAGCTCTGACGGAGAAGATTATATCCCAAAAAGAATAGTTTCCAAGTTGAACACAAGAAAAGTTCACAAAATACCTATTGAACAATAGAAATAGTTATTTAAATAGGTATTTTAAGAAGGAAAATAGATAAAAGAGGTAATTTATATCTTTGTAAGCTTTAGGTTGCGAAAGCTTTGGATCTCAATTATTCTAGTGCTAAATCTCTAATTCATTATTACAAAAACAATAAACGCTCTATTCCAGTTGTTATTCTTGATCTACTTAATACAAAAAAAACAACAGGATATAAGGTTTCTAAAACAATACCTTAAACAAATAATCTAAAAATAGAAGTTAGGGAAAATAATATGCTCATAAATTCCTATAGCTATTATGAACATCTAACAACCAATACTTGATTATTTATTAATAACCTCATTCATTTTAAGCACTTTTAGATATAATTTTTCTATTTATAACAAAATTTCAAGGATTGTTTTTAAAAACATATAATAAGTTCATATTCATTTGATTTTCTTAAAGTATCTTTATTATTGACTATTCAAATTAATTTAATGTTTCTTTCAGATAATCAATATTCTTGTTTATATATATTATTAAGATAAATATATATCATAACAAATTTATATTATAAAATTCTTTATTAACAGAAATAAATATATTAAAAAATAAAAATATTTGTGATATGTATGCATATGACTTTTCTTAAACATGAATATTTCAATTCTATAAGGTATTTGAATTCTATTAGGTATTTGAATTCAATAAGGTAGAAGGCAAAATATAAATTAATTTGTTAGCTTTCATTGTAGTTTTTGCAAACGATTTTAGCATATCTTTTAAATGTTTCTATTATTGACAACTACTCATACTTCTGGAACGCTTTAAAATTTATAGAATTGTTTTATGTCTTAAATGTTTGCTCCACTATCTCCTTTAATTCTCAAAAAATCAATTAAATTAGCCTTTAAATTTTGTTTATCATAACCTTCTACTTATGGCTTATCCTTTCCCTATTAGGAATCCCTAATTTCTGAATTGAAATATAATAATACCTATATGAGAGAGTTGGAAGAAAACAGGAATTTAAAATCCAGAAAATTCATCTTCACTTGCACTTTGTTCAATACCTGAACTGCTAGACTAATTTATATATTTCTATTTCTATTTATCACTATAATGAAGGCTACGAAATTTATTTTGCAAATCTTCAACATCTTTTTAATTATTTTCAATTTTTGCTTTTGCTTTGTATGGCAAACAATGAATATTTTAAATATCCCTTGGTTCATTATAAGGAGGTGATGGTATCAATAAATTACATTTATTCATAGGTTATTTTAATTCGCTGATATTCATTCTAATTGATTATTTTTCATCTTTTTCATCTTCTATTGTTAAATAATATTCATTGTTTTTTATTTCCAAACTAGCCTTTAACTTCTCTTAATATTTATCTTATTTTTCTAACTTTTTTGTCCATTTAATAAATTAAGGTCTCCATTCTGTTGGTAATTCAATTTCAGCCAAACAAGTTTCTTACTCAAAAAATGACTTATTTTGTTTTTACATATAAATTATTAAAAAAATTAGAGTTAATCAAGATATTTTAATTTGCCTCATAAATATTAGATATTTTCTTTCTATTCATATAAATTATAAACCAACTTGCATTTATATAAAATATACTCATAGACAGATTCTTAATTGATAGCAATTTTTCAATTTTGGAAATACAAAAATTAAATTGAAAATGATCATAAATAGTTATATAAAACTAATGGTAACGAAGGATCATTAGCTTAATAATAAAATTGGATAGAGAAATCTTATATTTGAAAACAAAAATAACAAGTTTAAAGACTGTCAGTTTTAATTTGAATATAGATGATAAAGATTATATTTAATGATTAAAGATAGATATAGTACTTGTTATTTATAATATTTTTTAGAGTATGTAAGTATCAGGAAATAAATGTGAGTCCACGAATATATTTTCATTAATTAATAAATAATATCAAGAAAGTTGTTAGTTAATTATATATTTAATTATATTTTGAACTAGTATAACTGATTAAAATAATGGATATTATTTCAACCTTAAATTAATGATGTTTATTCATGAAAAGATCGAATTTGTTTAGTTTTTTAGTTAATAAATTAATTTAATAATCTTCTCATAGAAATGAGTCTATAAAATACTCATAATCTAATGGATTTAGGGCTGTACTATTGTAATCCACATATGGATTTGGAGAACCAACTTTTGATTCTTAAAATGATTCTTCCTTTTTATCTAAAAATTTATTGGTTATGGTTTCACTTTTATCTAGAATTTAAATTGAATTCTTACTCTCTTGTCTCAATTCTTCATTGATTGCATGCAACATTTATCCAACTTATTTAAACTTAACCTCTATATCTACACTTTAGTTATAAACAAACTATTGTGTCTTATTTAATAAATACATGATTAAGATTTTGCATTTAATCAATTAAATATGAAGATGTTTCTTATAATAATTTCATGTCCTCTTTTAATTTATTGTTTGTTTCTTTAATGTCAATTGCACATTCCTTAAATAAATTCTATTCTTCCTTGATATGTATGGCTACACAATATATATAATAGAAATACTTGGCTCTTCTTAAACTAGATTATTAGACCCTCCTACTGAATCATCTTAATTTTTTCTTTTGATAAAAGATAACATAGATCTAAATTATTAAACATTACTTTACTTCATGCCTTTACGAAAGCACTTATGCTTGAATATTTAACCTTCATTTGATTTCACCTTTTTAAAATTATATAAATTCAATTATCTATAATCATATATCTTATTTATATACCTTACAAAGCTTGAATAATTACTATGCTTAAAGAAATTCTACAAAACTTCTTTCTCCAATAAAATTTAATTGTAAACTATAAATGCAGTGCCTTAAGAGGTCCAACTAATTATATTAGTGTTCTTTTGATCCTTAAATAATTAAATACATATTATACTTCCAACATTTAATAAGTTTTAAGAATAAAAGTAGGGATGGATGACTTTGTATTCATTTTAATCTGATATTATATAATATTAATAAACAATTATTAATAGCTAAATAATTATCTATAGAACATTCACCAACTGGTTTTTTTATTAATATCAAAGTTGTTCTCTAAAATTCGTGCAGTAAACTCATTGTTAACATTTTACTCTTTAAGCATCTTAAAAACTTAAGCAAATTTATAGCCCTCCTTTTATTGTTGAACCAATGCTGATATCAAGCTATTTAATTAATCAATTTGACCCTATTGATATTATCTTTCCCCCTCAGCTAGAGTTTCTTTATATAAATAGAATGTATTCAAAGTAATATCCTTAAATTATTGCATTATAATATTTTTAATTCTGTATTATGAATATATAACAATATAAAATCAAATTCATCATTTCTTTTCCATTCTATTATTTAATTCATATTCATAATTAAAAAATGTTAAATTATAATTAGTAATATTTTATATATATAATGCTTAGCTTAAATATTCTTAATATAAGTTTTAATTTTAAAAGGATCACTTGTTAATCTGTCAATGGATTTATCATCATCTAATTAGAATCAATTTAAGGTTATAATAAGGATATAAACTTTGATGAAAAGGAATATAATCTTACAAAATTTTCTGTAAAATTTAATAGGTTTTCAAATAATATTTGAAGTTTTTATAATGTAATTAAAATGTATTTGAGATTATATCCAGTAAAATTCTGAAAATATTTGTAGAGAATTTGATTTCTCTACATTTTTCCCTTTTTTCAATAGATTAACTTTTTTCTTTCAATTTTCAAATCAGGTTTTTCTTTTTAATCATAGAAGAATAATTAATATATCAAGAATCCAATAAATTAAAATAATCATCAGAATTTGATTTTTATCAAAATAATATTAAGATATGGTAGAATTATCCTTTTGCTTCATATATGTTATTTATTAATGGTATCATATTTTTAAATTGATTTTATCAATAATATTGAATTTCTTTAAAAAATATCTTTTAACTTTTAATCAAAATATATACTCATAATTATATTTAAACACACATTTTTATTGCTCAAATCAATCTATGAATTATTTTAAGTTTTATCAGAGAATTTTTGTTTGAAACATAAAAAATTAATTGCATAATTAATATGTATTGTTACATTGTAAGTTTTTGCATAAATAACATGATTTCTAATATTTTTCAGATTGATTAATTTAATTTTATTATTGATTTAAAATTTAACCAAAATGAAGAGAGTTGGGATATAAGATACAAATGACTTTGAAGAGCCATTGATAAATAAAGAGAAATTCAAAGAATGCAATTTTTTATTCACTAATATTACTCCATTGATTGAACTAATAAATAGGAAATCGGATCAACTTGAGAATACAGATTTACAATATTTCTTAGAGCCTAATTTAAAACCTTAAATGGCAATAGATCTAGTTGAGAGGTATAAAATAATCGAATTATAGAATATAATTGAATGAGTTGGAGAGAAGAAAAAGAAATAATATTAGTTTAGAGAGGGAATATTAAACTCCTACATTTTATATATTTAAGTCCTTATTTCTTAGTAAATTCATATTTATAGGATTGCTAAATTTTATGGATAAAGCAATATAGATTGGATCGGTTTATTTATTAGATCTAGTGACTGATGCAATCAAAGACTATAACATACCTGATTAAGATCGTTATATTTTAAAACCCATTTTATTATTATTGACAATGACAATTGTCTATACATTTGGTACATACTTAGAGTCAATTTCCAACAATTATTAAAACTAATTTACAACATTATTAAAAATAGTTGGTCAATACCTGATCTATTAAAAGGCTTTAAGAACAAAGTATCTTTAAGAAACTGTTTAAAAAGAAAAGAAAGATAAAAAGGATGGAGATGAAGAGTATGTAGCTAATGTCAATAATTTATTAACAGTTGATATTGAAGAACTTTCTGGTATATATTGGGGTGTTTTTGGATGTAATTAAAATAAATATAATAATTAGTATCTTCATCTTTGGTGACTATTATAATAGCATTGTATATGTTGTACTTAAAATTAGGGAATGCAGTTTGGACTGGATTAATAGTACTTGGTTGTGTTGTTATCTTTAATTCTTTTACAACTACTTTAACAATTGTAAATATAATTATTGAATATTTTTATAGATGTTTTACAGAAAGGCTTTAGTTTAAAAGGATAGTAGATTAGCATTGTCTTCAGATGTAATTGAAGGGATGAAACAAATAAAATATTTATCATGGGAATAAACATTTAATGATAAAATATTGGCGATTAGAAAAAAAGAATTTGGATATATAAGATGGTAGAAAACAATAGATATTATAAATAATGTATAATGGAGTAGTATCAGTTATATATTGCTGTACTTCTTTTTGTCCAGTTATGTTGATAAAAATGGAGAGGATGCATTGAAATCTACAAATGTTTTCACAATAATAGCCTTATTTAATTTATTAACATTTCCTTTGGGAGTGATTCCTTATTCAGTTAATTAATTAATTAATACAACTGTATCCTATAAGCGTATTAAAACATACTTAGATCTTAAGGAAATTAATGATGAAGAAATAATTAGATATAAAAATTGTATAGGAGAAGAATATGTAATAGAAATTCCTTAGATTTAATTCAAATGGCCATCAAAGGAGAATAATTCTGATGAGAATGAGACATTCTAATTAAATTTGGCAGAATTAAAAATAAAGAAGAATACTTTAAATATGATAATTGGTAGAATAGGATGTGGTAAGACAGCTTTATTGAATGCAATTTTAAATGAGATGGAAATAAAATAATAGAGTTAAAGTAGCTTAAAAGTGAAAGGAAGTGTAGCTTATGTTAGTTAAAATCATTGGTTATAAAATATGTCAATAAGGGATAATATTTTATTTGGTAAGACTTATGATAAATAATTGTATAAGTAATGTATAGCAGCTTGTGATTTGATGCCAGATTTACTTACATTTCCTAAAAGAGATTAATACATATTAGGACCAGATGCTAAGAATATTAGTGGAGGATAAAAACAAAGAATTTCATTATGCAGAGCTTTGTATTAAAATTGTGATATCTATTTAATGGATGATATATTCTCTTCATTAGATATGCATGTGGCTGATAATGTATTTAATAAAGGAATTAAATAAATGTTATTAGATTAAGGTAAAACTATTTTAATGATCACTTCTTAATTCAGATTTATTGAGATGTATAATAAATGTAACATTATTTATATGATTGATGGTTCAGTTTGTTTAGATGAATAACTATTAAATGAGTTTATGTCTTAAGAGAAGGAGAAATAATTAAAATTAGAATAAGAATAATTAGAGAAAGAAGAAAAAGAAGAAAAAAAATTGATACATGAAAAAGTTAAAGTGAAATAATCATAAGAAATTGATTTAGATAATCCAGAAGATAATTTAATAGAAGGTGCAAAGAAAAATGAAGTAGAGGAAGAAGAAAGAGAATCTGGTGAAATTGCAGGAGATACTGTTTTATATTATTTATCTTAAATGGGATATGCTTTAGTTATATTAGCTATCTTGTTGTCAATTGTTTTAATGTTGAGTAGAAATTTAATTGATTTTTGGATTAGATCATAGATTAGTATTGATAATCACACATTTGACTTTTTTGATGATTGGTTTGGAACATCTTTCAATAGTAAATTTTCTTGGTTGATTTCCATAATTGTGATGATTACATTTGTAAGTGGTACCATTATGAAAATCTGTATTTTATTAAGTGGTTGGAGAACATTTAAACGTTTAAATCAAAGTATTATGAATTCAAAAATGATATTCTTTGATAATAATGCTTAAGGTAGAATTATTAATAGGATATCTAATGATACTTTAGTTGTGGATGATGAATTACCTTGGTATGTTGAAGTACTTATTATGTCATTACTTGCATGTATAGGCTATCCAATTGGTATCATAATTCTCTTTCCATGGTTAATTGTGATTATTATTATTGAACTCTTTGCATTTAGATGGTTATAAAAATACTTTAGAAAAAGTAATAGAGACCTTAAAAGAATTCAATCAACAAATGAAGGTAAAGTTATTTCACATCTCACTGAAACAACTGGAGGTTTAAGAACTATAAGAGCATTTGAAAAACAATAATATTTTATTAAGGAATACATAGTTAAATTAACTGAATCTATATGCTCTTTTGTAAATAGTAGAAGAGTTAGTTACTGGTTATCTGTAAGATTACATTTATTAAGTAATTTAATTTTCTTATCTGTTTCAATAACAATCATTCTCATGATGATATTTGATATTGAAATTGATTATGCAACTTCTGCTATGACATTAACATATGCTGTACTTATAGCTAATGAATTCAATGATACAATGAATTGGTTTACTTAAAGTGAAGCTAAAATGGTTTCAGTTGAAAGAATTAGATAATACTTTAATAATCCTTAAGAATAATATAATAGTGTAGTGAAAATTAATCCATAAGTTTAATAAATTATTAGATAATAAGTACCACCTAAACCATAAAATGTTGATCCAAATTAATATTCAATAGTTTTTAATGATGTCACAATTACTTATGATGATGTATTACAAAGCCAAAATGTTAAGTATGCCTTAAAGAATTTTTCTCTATTTATTAAAAAAGGAGAGAAAGTTGCCTTTGTTGGTAGAACTGGATCAGGTAAAACATCAATTTTAAATATTTTATTCCGATTATATGATTTCCAATAAGGACAAATATATATTAATGGTCATGATGTAAATTATTAATCTTATTAAATTTTAGATTTAAAATATGTAATTAAGAGATGTCAGATAATTATTATCAATAGTGCCTCAATTTGGATTCTTGTACAATGCAACTCTTAGAGATAATATTGATCCTCAAGGGAGATTAACAGATCAATAAATTGAACAAGCATTCAACAATACACAATTTAGAATTAGAGGGATCATGGAAGATTCAACAAAGACTAATAATTCAAGTTAAGAGGAAAATTAGTAATCCTAAACTAATATTAATTTTATGATAGCTAAATCTGGAGGAAATTTATCAAATGGTGAAAAATAAGTTATCAATTTTATGAGGGTTATCTTATAAAATAAGGATATTGTTTGTTTAGATGAAGCCACTTCAAATATGGATCCAAAAACAGATGAAGAATTACATAAGACATTATTTGATTACGTTTAAAATGATAATAGAACATTACTAGTTATTACACATAGATTAGAAAATATTTAATAGTATGATAGAATTGTAGTTTTGGAAAAAGGAGAAATAGTTGAATTAGGATCATATGAAGAACTTATGTAAAAGAATGGATGGTTTGTTAGATTGGTAAATTAAAATAATGAATGAATGTAATATTTGAATCAACCTCATTAAGCAATACGAAATTTCATATTTTTTTTAATCTATTTTTCATTTTTTATTTAAATTGCTTTTTATTTCTTTTATGTTCCTTTATCAATAGGATTTTCCTTTTAGTTTTCTGATCTTACTTAATTTATATGCTTTGAATGTTTATCTTGTTCCCTATTTTATCTTTCACTTTTTGATCTCTTTCCTTCATAATTATTTCTATATTAAATTGTATTATTCTTTTTATTTATTTTTTGATTATCATTTTAATATTTCTTAACTTTTACATTTTCATTTTTTGCATTTATTTTTTCATATTCTTAAGATGTTTATA
Source organism: Paramecium pentaurelia (assembly GCA_905183005.1). NCBI lineage: Eukaryota > Ciliophora > Oligohymenophorea > Peniculida > Parameciidae > Paramecium > Paramecium pentaurelia. Next base: position 540,195 of record CAJJDO010000012.1, on the reverse strand, counting down.
ATTTTTCATTTTTTTCTATTTTTTCATTTTCATTCAAAAAATCAGCTGTCCTATAATATTTTTCTGATTTTTGGGTTTATTTAGTTTAATTATTATTGTCAACATCTGAATCATTTTATTAATCCTTAAGAAATAGTTGATTAATCTAATTTTAATTTTTTTGAAAGTCAATAAGAATAGCATGAAAAGTATCTAGAATTCTATTACTTGCCAACCAAAAACTTTTCGAATCATCCAAATTTTGACTTATTTAATTAGTAATTGATACATATTCAAATTATAAAGACTGATTGATTCTAAAAATCTAGAGAGATTAGGAAGAAGCAAATTTTGCATATTACCAGTATCAAACTATTAAAATGCTTTTACACATTTTGCATTAAAAGGACAATTTGAACAAACATTTTCCTCTTAGATTCCAATTTATGCTCTCAATTCCTTAAAAATTAAGATATCTGCTTCTTAATTAGGACTGTCAACAGGACATGGCATATTGATAATTCTACCCAAATCTCTTTTGAAAAATCGCCAATAGAAATTACCTTTGGGGAGATCCTTGAAAGTATGATTAATGGATAGGAAATAAGCCTTAAATAGTTATTATGACATAAATATAATTATGTTTTTAATTTATTTTATTTGATATTGTGTCAATGACTATCGTGATGAATGTTTACGATATAGAATGCTGTTTCGATACTTGAAACCAAAAAGGCTCTGTCCTTGATTTCAATTCCAAATTCTTTTTCAAGAGCATCATGAATATGAATACATGTAGCTACATCTACATATCCTGCAGCATCATTCCAATTGGTATTAAATGTAATTGGGGTTGATTCCCACTAAAAAGATTAATCATTTCATTATATACTCTTTCAGGATCAATTTTTCTTAATCTTTCTCCTACTACTTTAATTATTCTCTTGGCTGTCACAGCTGGCTATATTTAATGGTAATTATATACATTATTATAGACAGATCCATTAGGGAAATGATAAGAATAAATAGGGACTCTAGTTTACATAGTCTTAGCAAATATAGATACTAACCTATTCATATTATTTTTAATTATTATTTATTGTATTAATATACTCATTGTTTCTTAGCTTATTATTTTTTTGCTTATGGTTTCTTAGTCTCCTTCTCCTTAGGTTATTCCTTCTATTATTCCTTAGGTTATTATTTCTTTTATTCCTTCTTCTCATCTTTGACTTCAACTTCAGCATCTTCCTTTAATTTCTTGATTCTCAACATACCTTATTTTGCAGATAATCCAGCAGGAGTACTACAATTATAATTAATGTTACTTGACTTCCCAAGCACCACCAGCAATTTATAAACCAGTTTATGTGCATCTCCAAATACCAATAGCTTATCTCTTAAGTGAATGCTAAATTGCTAGATGAAATTTGTACGGCTCCAGTAAATGTATTGAAATATCTTTAGTGCTATGAAATTTCGAACTTCTTAATAATCTTTCTCAAAGATGCACCATATCTTGTACCATATTTTCCTGTAATTCCAACCTTCTTAGTCTTTTTGGTCATTTCAAATAATAATTAAAATCTTTAATTTATTTTTAAATTCTTATCCAATCCACATATTCATATACACTATTTTCATCATTCCATCTTTCTAATCTACTTTGACACTCATTCAATTCAATAATATTACTTATCTTTTATCAATAAATCTCATTAACAGAAATTAATTGTACCTTAAAATCTCTTTTAATTAATTATAAATGAAAAAAAAAACAAGTTGAAAATAGATTTAATTGGAAATTACATAGGTAAGAGAAAAGATCATGAAAATATTGAATAATAATATAGCATCAAATAAGAATTTTATTCTCTTGAAGAAAATATTTTGGAATCTGTAGAAAATCTTAAAAATTTGATCTGATTTAATCAGTATTATTATATTAAATTAATCAAATAATTCAATTAGGTAAGGATTTATGATAATAATTCAAAAAACTTAATAAAAAATAATTAATATTCTTCTTAGTTAGATATACTAAGGTTATTTATACAAATATATTAAATTGATTTAAATATTTAATTTATCTAATAACTTCTTTCTATTGATAAATAGATTATCTATATTATTTATAATCTATATTTAATAAATAAATTTAATATAAATTGTAATTTTATACATTTAATTTAAGTACATTTCAATTACAATGATATTTATTAACATGTAATCTTGTAAATGGTATTAATGGTTCTTAATGAAATTCTGCAGTAATTTCTAAATTAATAATAATACTTACTTTAAGCTGTAATATTGAATTTATAAAATATCATTTTTAAAGGGTATTATAATTTTGAGACAACAAATTTAAGTCTATTAAAATTGAAATTACCCAAAAAAATAAGAGTATAAATTTACTCTTAAAGTTTATATTGGATTTTGACTCCTCTACCAATAGAATTTTCCAAAACTATCATTTAGAAAAAAAATAAAATATTTGATATTGTTTTAATTTAATGAGAACTTTCAATATTTTCATAAAATATTTTCTTTTCAGGAAATAATGATGCCATACTTGCCAAATTTTAACTTAAATTGACTAATTTTTAATTGAATTATCTTTCTTGAATAAAATTTAATAATTTAAAGACAAATAATTATCTTTTAATTTGTACATACTCCTAATACTTTGGTTAGATTGGAGTGACATTATTTAAGACCTTAAGAAATAATGTTACAAAATGATTGTATGTTTAGTCAAAATTGATTAATTTATTCTTTCTTTTTTACATACTATGTTATTTGAAAATAATTAAAATTGTTGGATTCTATCCTGAATATATTGAATATTAGATATGAAATATTTCTTTATGAAATTAACATATGAGATCAATATTCATTCTTTTTTAATGATTGATTTGAAATAATTTAATATCCTACAAAATAATTGACTCTACTGTTTTTCCTTTGTAATTAGATTCCCTTAAAAATGAAAAAACGTCTTAATTTTAAAAGAAGAATTGACCACAATTATTGATTTATTTAATTGAGTAGTGTAATTAGTCTTCTTCAAATGTAAAAATTACATAAGACTGTTTCTATATTAAGTTGGCTAAAATATTATCCCATTATGAGTCTATTAGAGTTAATAAAAATTAGGATCTCCTAGCATAATGAAATTTGTAGAAGAAATATACAAAATAAATAATGAGTATTACAGTAGTGACATGAGGTACATAAAATTATATATCACTATGTACAATACCATAGATGACTCTTATGAGATTTAAACTTAAAATTGAGAAAACTGCATCTATAAATTCACCTGATAATACTATTATAATTTCCATTCCCATTTAATTTGCACCTTTTATGATATCAAATTCATGGGTATATTGATCATCTGATGCAAATATATATAAAACACTATTCAGATGATTTGTAAGAATAAATGCCAATCTTAATAGTTTAGGATATTTATTCACTGTATAGTATTGGACCAACATGTAAGCCATCATTATTAATTTCCACAATAGAAAGTCAAATCTATTCATTATCACAGAATTCAAGGAGATGACAAAATAATTAACAAAGAGACCTATTGAAATAATATTAAGAGTTAATATTCTTAATTCATTATGCTACTTAGTCTAATACATTTGCTCTATCTCTTTATCTTTGAAACTAAGCTAATATTTATTCATATTTATAATAATTAGTGATAATATCCCAAAATAATACAATTACTGAGTTTAAATTAAAAAAACAAGGTAAATTTTTCAAATGAATCATTTTATATGAGTTTTTGAATTAATTTATATATTATTTAATTTTATTAACATTCAATTAAGTTGATGACAATCCATATAATTTATAAAAATTAGAATAATATTGAAGATTCTCTTGTATGTTTCAACTAATTAATTTATGATAAAACAGTAACTTAATGTAAAAGGAAATGTAGTTTTCTTATTATTCATTAAATAATGTAAACAAAGAATGTAGTAATTTAAATCTAAATATTAAAATAATGATATTAGTATATATATATGTATATATTATAATATAATATAAGGTATCTTATTAAAGTAATTGAGATAATTAAAGTTTATATAGATATTTCAGTCAATTAATTTGATTATTATTTATTAATTTATGATTTTATAACAAAACAATTATGATGGATATAAGGAATTTGATATGAATAGAAAGTTGAGAGAAGAAGAGAAGTAGGTGAGAGTGATGAAATAGGAGATCATGAAATAGTAATTGATTGAGTAGCAATAATTGTAAGAATAAAGAAAAAAGGAGTTATAGCTATAAAAGTAAAGGGAAGATGATGAATAAATTCAATTGATACGTAAAAAATAAGGAGAAGAAAAGTTTCAATAAATATAGAATAGAGAAACTATTAAATAAAATTTATAATAACAGAACTATCTCATTTTGAATCATCAGAAAATAATAATTGATGAGAAAGTAATATATTATTGTATTTTTTTAGAAACAAGAAACATTAAAAATAGAGAATGATATAATCAATAATGCAATATATGGATTATCATTAGAAGAATAAATGAGAAGATAGAAGAGAGAAATGTAAAAATAAATTGTTGAATAATAAATGAAAGAATTACAATAAAAAAAAGAAAAAGAAAAAAAAGATAAAGAATTTGAATAATTAATATACAAAGAATAAACATAAAATGAATCATAAAGAATTTAAAAATAAGAAGACTCATACAGAAATGTAACTTAATTCTATAATATTAATTAGTATTACCAGAAATTGTCAGAAAGATAAAATGTTTTATAAGATATTTATAGAGAAAAGGTTGATAATCCAAAATTGTAGCTTGATTATATAATTAATAAGCAAGTGAAAGAAAGATAAGATAAAGAAGAAAATGAATATTTAACTTAGAGATAACTATAATAAAAGTAGAAATAAATATATTAAAATGGATTGGCCAATTAAATGTAAGAGAAAAATGAAAAAAAGAAATTAGAAGATAATATAAAAGAACAAAGAAAATAAGAAATTTTATAAGCTTCTCTATAATATGAAGAATAACAAAGATTAGAAAGATTAAGAAAAAGAGAAATTCAATAATAATATCATTCACAATTATCTACTTTAGTATTTTTATATAATTATTATTTCTAGAGTTAATCTTAGAGTAATGGAATCCTAAATACTGAAGTTTCATAATCCAATATTTATAATCCATTAACAAATCCAAATCCTAATCAAATTTAAAATCCTTACATACTTCGATAAATATAATACAACAATACTAATCTCCAATCAAATCCATCAATGAGTTAATCAAAATTAGCTTCTTTTGGAAAAAGCAGTTTAATAAATTGAAATCATTCCATATATACATAATTTAATTATTCATATGATTTACTAATGGTTATATTCTACTTAATTTTAATTAACAATATTATGTATACTAATATATATAATTTATTCAAATGAAATAAAAGCAAGGTTTTGGATAAAGTCTAATGCAAATGATGTAAGTTGATCATAAATTAGGACTAACACAGCATTCTAATTAGATAAAATGTTAAGTGAAGAAATTAAGATTGATGAATTGATGTATATATTTGGTTAGGAAATACAAAATACAGAAGCTTTTCTTTAAAAGAAAGAAACTCTTATTTGGTTTTGTTATAGAGCCAATATTTAATTTGAAGGGAAGGCAATATCAGATTAAGGATGGGGATGTTTAGTAAGAGTTGGTCAGATGATGTTAGCAGTATTATTCTATGAAATATAATAGAATGCATTAATGAGAGAATCCAAAATTTTAAACATTAATAAAACCAAAACAATCATTATTCATTTATTTGATGACAATTAAGAATATTCAACTATAGCTCCATTTTCTATTTAATAAATAATCAAAAGAGCATCCATAAACCTAAATATGAAAATTGGAGATTGGTATACAGGACCAAAAATTATGAGTGTTATTGAAGATCTAAACAAAAATAATAAAAATTTTAAACAAATACATATAGTTAATTTTCTAGAATAATGTATTTTAGAATCTTAGATTGATTTATCTTTTAAGAAGCCTCATTTATTAATTATTCATGCTATTATTGGAGATAAATCATTAGGATAATTGGAAATTCATTATTTATAATCACATATGTTGATATCACAATTTGCAGGAGCAATTATTGGTAAACATAATAAAGCATTCTATCTCATAGGATTTTAAAAAAACAATGCAATATTTATGGACCCTCATTATGTATAAGTAAAAATTAACTTATCAAATATAGGAAAGTAATAAAGTTGAAATGGAATGCAATCTCAAATGTCAACCACTTAAATAATTAAATGGTACTATTGCATTGGCATTTTACATCTCAAATTATAATGAATACATATAATTTAAATAATAAGTGAATAAATAACAAGGATCAATATTTAGTATCATTGAAGACACAGGATAATACTTTACTTGATTTTTTAGATAATTTATAGTATTATCCAACTTTCCATTCAATATATTATATTTTTCTAATTTTATTCTATAAATCATTAAAATAAAACAATTGTTTATAATAATTATAAATAAAAAGTAAATCTAAAAAAGAATTTAATAAAACTAGTTAAAAATCAATCTATAAGGAAACAGTAATATAATATTATTTAATAGAATAAATTAAAATGTAGAATATCATACAATACATATTCATTTAGAAATTATATTTAATGTTAATTTAAAAGGAACAAAAGTTATCTAAAATTATCTATTTTTACTTTAATCTAATAAATACATTAATTTTAAGAATTATTAAATTAAAATTTCCTTTTATTAATAGTAAAGAAGTGTCGTAATGAGATATATTATAGTAATTTAATACAATATTTATATAAGATGAATAAGATTAGTAATTGATTCATTAAAATTATATTATTTATTAGTATTTAATTATTAAGTTTTATTAAATTGGATAAATGTAATAACGAGATTAAGTTGAAGTAAGAAAAAACAATAAATATAAATTAGGACAAGAAGCCTTTAATGGATGGACTATTGGACATGTTTGTTAGAAAATCTGCTATAACAAATACAATGTAGTAGGTAATATCAATCACAGAACCAATAATCAACAGAGGACCTAGTATTGAGGAATAGCAAACTTAGATATAGGAGAATTAATTCAAATATATATTGGTATTAATGATTCATTTTGGTGTTGCATTATTGATGATTGGATTATTAACACATTTCAATTTTAAAGAATAGATATAGCAAATACCATTTATTATTTGGGTTGTGCTTTTGATGCTTTATATATTATCAATAGCATTAGCATAATTTAGTGAAACATCAACTCAAAAGTAACCTAAAAACGTATTTTTATTTGTAAAATTTAATAAATTAAAAAAAATAGGGAGTTAATACTATAGTGAGATTATTTTGGTTTGTATATGCAGTAGTCTTATATCCATAATTGAATTTGGAAGTTGTTATTGGTTTAATACTTATCAACTTAATTATAATTTTACTTTGTTTCCATTTAGATAAATCAGAAGGTATTAAAAATTGCTTCCTTGTATCTGATTAACCATGGAGGTACTTAATTAGTATTTAAATTATTAATTAGAATATCATTTGTACTTTTGTTTGAAATCTTATTTGTGGGTTTATATTTGAATATATAGGATGCTCCATCAGCAATTATTTGGTATAATAAAAATATTACATATATTAGGATTTTAGTATTGTTTGTTTTATATTCATTTATATTGATGAATATATAATTGGTGGAATTTAGAAGACATTTAGCTAAGAATGGAAACATATATTTATTATCTTAAATGTACTTTGATGGTGACATAGTGTTTCCATGTTATTTCTTATAACATCATTTATTATGCACTAGTGAAAGAAGTATTTTAAGATGATGATTAATACAATAATATAAAATACACAATGAACTTATTCAATTCAAATTGATTGGACCATCCCCAATAGATGTCCAAAATTCTTAACTTGGTATGATGTACTTCGATTTTGTAAATAGGTTTTCTAATATATTATTATGTTCATTTACATGCTTCTGATAAGAATTTCTTAAAAGATACTAATTCATCATTATGAATTAACAATACTGCATGAGCACCTGCATCAAATGTATATCCAACAATATTTTTTGCATTCTTATTATAAATATGAACCATCTTAATAATTTGTCTTGAAAAATCATTCAAATATAATAAGGGTGGATATGTATCCATACAAGTAGCATGAAATTGATTACTATCTCTAATTATTATTTCCATCACCTTATTAAAATCTTGTTTTTCTAAAGCTGATTATAATTCTTTGATATGTTATTCAACATATTCTCTAACTCTTCCCTAAATTAGCTTACTAGTTTCCCATGTCAATTTCATTCCATCTTTTGAAAGTACATCTTTTTATCCTTAATGTGTATCAGTTAATATCACAATTGATACTTTTTCTTTTAACCATCTACTACTTTCAATTTCATATGGCAAACATCTTTTGCTTTCCAAATTGATTGTTTACTAATCTGATTTATCTAAATTTTGTAATTGAACACCTGGAAATAATACAAAATTTCCATACAAACATCTGCATGCACTTCCTGATCCAATTCTACTCAAATATCGTACATCTATATCTGTCTTCAGAATATCCTATAAACATAATGCTAATGCTGATAATCCAGATGATGATGATGCTAATCCACTGCCAGTTGGAAATGAATTATTTGATTCAACTTTAATTCCATATTTTTCTATATCAGGAATAAGTTAACCCAATGATTTATCTGATGGAGAATTTTTGTATTTGTTTGATGAAAATGATTTAGATTATAGTATTTATTCTCGGAATATACCAAAGAGTCTCTCAATTCTATTACTAATAGGAAAATCTTTGCCATTGATAAGTAATTAATTATTATTTGATTCTGGATTCAATGTTAAGGTTGTTGTTGTAAATATATCATTAGGATTTAAAGTTACTCCAATATTTGTATTTAATGGAATGATTTCTCTTTCATTCCACTTTCCCCAATATTTGATTAGTCCAATATTGGGAGCAGTTTTGAATGAGGATGATAAAGTTAGTTTCTTATTTAATTATGTGAACATAAATTTTAATTATGAATTTTAATTATGTATAAGGATTAAATTTTAAGATAATATGTCTAATCTATACTATACTATTATTTTTAATTTTATTCTAAGAAATAAATAGATTTACTATATTTTATAACATTAGATGAATAATAATTAATTATTTAAGTTAATAAACATCATATATTAATAGAACAGATATAAATTATGAATTATTATATATCATATCAAATCATTTAAAATAATCTCCTAAGTTATAAATTATATATTAATTTAGAAAATGTGATTCTAATATTGCTATATGGGCTTTTCTTCCTAAAAATGTATCAAAATCTCTAAAAATAATAATTATAAAAAAGATACCCATCATAAAATTTATAATCTATACTAATTCTTAAAACTTCATTTTAATGCAATTATCTTAAAATATTGGTAGCCATTTCATTATGCTTTTATTCATTTTCAATACCAGAAACTTTCATTAACAAACTACTTTCACTATTTACATAATGATCCTATTAAGAACCAAATAAAATAATATGTTTAAATTTATTCATTCCAGGAAATAAAGATAACTTTAATAATGTATCATCATAACAATTTAATTGAGATAAACTTTGAGATTTCTTTAATTTTTAAAAAAACCACATTCCAAATTTAATTAATGGTCTTTGATTTGTAACATTACCTAAATGAGGTGTTCCTAATGTTAATAAAGTATGAAATTCAAAATCCAAATATGGTAATGCTGCTCTTATAATTAATCCTCCTAATGAATGTCCAATAAATGATATAACTAATTTATCTGTATAAGACCATGTTGCAATATAATTTTTAATTTCATCACTAAGATATTTACCCATTTGTAATATATCTCCTTCTGTGTTTTATTGATTACATAATGATACTAATAACATATGCTAAGGAAACCTTAAACACATATAATTCTCCAATAATCTCATATCATAAGAATGTCCTTAATAACCATGAACTAAAACAATGAGATGTAATTTAGATCTAGATAATTAGAATGTTTATCTTGTAACATAATGTTTTTCAACAATCATTAATTTATCTTTAATTTCATCTATTATTTTTAAATCAACTATTTTAGATGGACCTTAAAGTAATAATTTTTAATATTCCAATCTTTTATTTTATAAATCTGCCTACTCTTGACTTTATTTCTATTATTAAGGTATCATTGTATATTGATGATCTACTACAGGAATAACTTCTTTTTAAGTAAATGCAGAATATCTACTTTAAAAATTTGTTAATGATTCCTTTTTTAATTATCTTAATATTTTCTAATGTCCTAACTTTAATCCTATAATTATTTTATGCCATAATTGATTTATTGTACTTTATAATACTTTAAATTCATTTGCCATTACTTTACTTATTAATTATGTATTTTATTCATTTTTTAATAATTAATCTGCACTAGATAATGGTAATATCTAAAAACTCTTAGTTTATCTAAGATGGTATTACATACCTCCCTTACTACTAGGTCTTTCCATTTCTAATTCCATATTATAATAGAATGTTTGCATATTTCGATAACATGTCTTAAGTGGTTCCAACACTTTATTATACAATTATCTCATATTAATATTTTAATGTTGATCTCCTGCCTTCTTATCTTCATTTTATACTTACTATATTTAAATGTCAAAACTAGTCAAAGAACAAAGAACCTAATCATATATAATATAAATTAATTATACAATTAGATTTAATAAACTAAAGTGATCTTCTCCTAATATTACAGGAACATATTCATATATTCCATTAGATGAGTTTTCAATTTTAAACTTTGCCATCGATATACTTTAAAATGAAACAATTTTCTATGCTAAATCATAATACATCAATTCAATCTCCATATAACATGGTTGCTCTTTCAAATTATGTGGAATTGCACCACTAAACCTACATCCATTTTTTATCTCAAATTTTTCCTTTCCATTTTAAATAATTTAATACTTCCTCTGTCCATTATCTCAATAAAAATGCATCACTCATATAAAAATTATCTATTATGTGTTATGGCAAGTATTGTTATTCATTTCTCTTGAATAACAAGGTTTCTTTCGGTGTAAGAGGAATCTTCAAATTTTAGGACTGCAATACTCAAAATCACTTACACTCTATATATATAAGTTAATCCTTATTTGATACATTCCCTCATCCAATAAAAAGATTCCAATAGTTTTAAGAGAATCCATAAAAACGACAAATTCAATTATTGCTTTAGCCTTCATTTTTATTATTTAATTAGTTATCTTATACTCTTAAGAACATATTATATTATCAAATCATACTAAAGTTTACTATAATATATGATCATAAACAATTAATCTATTTTTTTTGTATACTCTTTTTAGATCCATCAAAAACGCATCAAAAATTTTAACGGATCTATTAATTTATTTATAAAAACTGATTATGATTTTATATATTTAATCAATTTTATTAATCTTCTCTTTGCTTTTCAAACAATATAAATGCAAGATAGAATACTTAAAGTTAAAGTAGATTTATTATTTTTATGTTTATTTGAACATCTAAAAAACAATAATTATGTA